>JAENPR010000995.1:0-240872 GCA_018135685.1 Themeda triandra
AGATCAAATGATGCCATTTTGTTAATTTCTGAGGCTACTCCTATTCCCTGTATTTTATCTATTTTGTTTTATTTGTCGTGCCCTTGTAACAACCTGGACATTTTTCTTAATTCTAAGGTGTCAGCTTAGCTAAATTTTGCCTTGTTTACAAGATCCTATCCATACTTTTTGCTAGCCGGTGTGGAGCATAAGAAACGATCAAAACAGACACTGCTATTTCCTCTTCATTGTGCAGGTCACCGGGTACATCAGGGGCCCACCTCTTATTTAGAAGCAACAAAGATACCTTCCAGCTAACTGTTGTAGCTGAAGGTGTCTCTTCATTTTTCCACCACTTCTCACTTTTTATTCAGCTAATTGCTAAATAGCCTCTAATATTTTATTTGGATTCGTGGTTTCATTAAAAACATATATGCCAACCAATGAGGTTAACCGGACCATAAAAGATATAGTCGGTTTCAGTCACAGGAACTTAGTCTGCTTGTTGGCTGACATTCATAACTGCTAAATAGCCTCTAATATTTTATTTGGATTCGTAGTTTCATTAAAAACGTAGATGCCAACCACTGAAACTAACCGGACGATAAAAGATATAGTCGGTTTCAGTCACAGGAACTTAGTCTGCTTGTTGTCGACATTCATCATATGCCATATATTATGCATATTCTGAAAAATCCACGTGGGTTGATTTTTATGATCTTACCACCTACAATGGCCTATAGGTTGTATAATGTTGCCCACCTGATCAGTTAGTGCGTCAAAGTTTCAGGCCATGTGATATATTCTGAATACCTTTTACATTACTGTTTATTTTTATACTGTGCTCTGCCACTTAAATTTGATGCCTCTACAGTTTCACATATTTATAGAGGGATGGAGTCATGGCATGAGAGGAGGTATCTTTGAGGCAAGGGAAGATCTTTGATCCATCTAAGGGGAATAAGAGTGGCAGGGCTGAAGTGGAACAGAATGGATGATTCTGCATTGCACAGGTGCAGTGTTAGCATGAACTTGAAAGGTTAATGTTGGCATATTTTTTTAAAACTTCACTAAACCCTTTCTTTTTCAATCTGGATTTGTGCAGCCCCACAAATATGATAAAAAACTTCATAACCTTGCTAGAGTAAGTTTTTTTTGATCTGTACAATTCATGGTGTCATGGTCTCATGGATCAGCAACACTGAAATAGATGCTGTTGTATAGGCAAAAACTTTTACATCTACATGTTGGGGCCCTATTCTCCCATGAAATATGTACTATGAAATCATGCTCTGCATGTTGCTATTTTTACTTGGTTCCAAGTAAAAAACAGATTCTCCTTAAACATATACATGTTTTAATTTTGCCTTCCTTAGTCCACTTACTCCGGTCAGTGTTCTTGGTATATCTCTTACATCATTTAGTTTCAAATCAGACATGATTACGGAAATAAATATCTTATTTATTGACTCATACAAAATTGAACAGGTTCATATCTAAATTGATTGGCTATCATTTGAAGCTATTTGAACTCAGATTTCAGAGCTTGTGGTGGCTCCTTTCAACTTAAATAAAAAGAGTGAGATGCTATGTCACGAAGATGAACATGCTCCTTGCCACCAGCAAAGGATCAGGGGAGGGGAAGGTGAGATTTGGGACTATCTTTGATTCTAAGTCTTGATGCCGCTTATTTTAAGGTACTTTGATAAAGTTCAGGTTTCAGGATGATTAGTATAGTTGTAAGCTACATAACTTATTTGTGGAAAACTGGAAAATATAAGATTTTTAGCATCCCATCAATTTGAAAGTTGGAAAAGCCAAGATTGGATATATTAATTTACAGTAAAAAATTCCCCCCTCCATTGCGGGTCGGGCTCCCGCAATAGAATTTAGGTTCCAAACATATTTGCTTCTCTCTAAAACTATTTTGACCTACAGAGGAGTGCCTCCATCCTCATGATAGAATGTTTAAATCTCAAATGTGTTCAAATTCGTAATAGTTGGTGCCAATAATTTCGTATTGACATTTTCGTATGCCACTAATGGATTTTTGAAAGAAACAGAGGAGAGTAATTTCCTTTGTTTTCACTTTGTATAAATGTGACTGAGATGCCAATGATTTAGTTTCCCCTCCTAAGCCGCTCTTCTGCTGTGTCTTTATAGCACACCATTTTAGATCAGATATAAGTTCAGTTTCACGTATCCTGCATAGAAAATATAGTCACGCGTGTTCATCGTCAATGTTACAACAAAATGAACTTCTTTTCTTCATGTCACTGTAGTTACGCATGTTTACCACCAATGTTAGGCTTCATGCTAAACCAGGACAGATTTTGCTCAGCGAGATCCCTAAGAAATTAGCCCCCTTTTACTTCATTCCTACATTCCCGTAGGTTGTGAGTTGTGACTAGGTTCTGAACATATTTTTTGACAAATAGATGATGGTTCAGTCAATAAGAGCCTAAGCTCCACCTGTGACAGTATTAATCTACCTTCCCTCAGTTTCCCAAATTTCATATCTTCCTTGAGAGTGGTTTATGAGATATAGATAATTAGCATTCTGAGGTGTTCTTTCCTTCACGTTGATCTAATTTGATGTTCATATGCTAAGTATTTGGTGTAATTTTCTTATAAACCTGAAATATTATGCTTCATAAATCATAATATAACATACCAATTCAGAATCAATGGTCTCATTATTGGCCAGTCAAACATCACACTTGCTTTTCACCTGACAGATTGTGCATCTAAAGAAAACTGTGCTGCTGCTGCAGGCTCAGTCCCTCCAGTCTGTCTGCAGATTGAAACATCACACTTGCTTTTCACCTGACAGATTGTGCATCTAAAAACTGTACTGCTGCTGCAGGCTCAGTCCCTCAGATGACCTTCATGGCCTTCGTCCATTATCAGTTTATGACTAACAATGCTTCTGTTGTTGCTATATATATTTATACCAGTTTTGAATGCATCTTACAAGTTAATTTTTGTTGCACCATTGATCTAACTAGGTTTTGTTTTGTCCGTTCTTCTTATCTCCTAGATACCTTTGGTGCTATGAACCTTTGCCTATTACCGTTGTTTATGTGCCCATCCAGTAGTACGAGCCTACAATGCTTCTTTATCTTCCATCTTGCTCCACCAGGGAAACTAAAACGAGCTGACATATTATATTTCTACATTACAGGTTCCCTTCAGGATTGGAATTCACTCTTTCATTTTAGAAAAAAGCACATTGAACTACAATAAGCCATTGACTAGGGACTGGAATTTAATAGCAGCCGCCTTTTATTGGGATCTGAAAGAAGTAAGCTCATCACTCTTCTACAGTTGTATCTAGAAGCATATCATCAAATTTTAATCTGTTTGGTTAACCATTTTTCCTCACACCTTGTGTCATTGAAATTTAGTCCCACACCGTTATTTCATATTACATATTCTTGTTCATGTCCTATAAGATTTATACAAAAAAGTGCATTTCAATACTCGTCCTGCTCCCATGTCTGAAACATAGTGTTTAGCTGAATGTTGTTCCCTTTTAGTGTATTCACTACTTACAACAGCCTCAAATGGTGCCAATTTTCTAATTTCATTTCATTGTTTCATTTAATTGCTTCATCCTAATTTCAAATTTTACATCTTGGTATGTTCTCTTCCTGTGTTTTAGTCCCTCGGGTACTATGGTTTTTACCTTCCAGGTTTTATTTTTTAACCTTGTGACAGCCCACCGGAGCACCACATTAGTGCTTCTATTATGTTGCGATTCCATCTTTGGTAAAAAAATATAAACTGAAGAAAAGGCATTAACTACAGATTCACATGCCATAACAATGATTTCATTTCAATGCATAGTTACGGATAGCTAAGTTCAGAAAGTTTGGTCTCATGTCATTCTTAAACTTAGTGGCTATATTGTTGCATGATATGGTAGACTTGATCAATTTTCCCCGCAATTTGACCATCTGGTATCTCGAAACAGGAGCTATCCCACTTCACATTGATTTGGAACAAATCTTGTCAATTTATTTGAGTTCAGATACTAAATTTTGAAACTACTCCACTTCAGCTTGATTTGGAACAGATCATGTCGAAACCTCACACTAACTAGAGTGTGCTCACAATCAGAGCAAAAGACATTCACAAAGCCATGTCTTGTTAACTTTAGTTTACTGATGATAGCATCTTGCAACTGAGCTGATGTTGCTCACATCCCTCATGCAGGACACCGGACTAGCAAGGGGGCTCCTCCAGCTATGGACCAAGCAATCCCATCAATCATCAATGCACCCCTTCTGAACCCAAGTCTCCTTTGTGATGCCCCTAGGTACTTTTCCCCTCTCCAGTTCGTTTCAGTGTATTTCGAATGTAAAAAGAAAAGGATTTGAGTGGACTTTTCTATTGTTATGGCTAGGTTTGCAAGTAGATTCTTCAGGCACAAGTCTATAGCCTCCATGGACACACCTTTCAGACTGCAAGCCATGCTACTGAAAAGATCAGCGGCAGCCTCACACCCCAGAATTTAAAATTCACCGCCAACCACCATTTGACCTGTGCGTGCTCATGTAAAACATGTAATTGCTGCCTACGATGCAGCGCAATGAATATAACGACCACAGACTAGAGGCCTTATCATTCAGTTACTCATGTTATGTATCTATGTAATACATAAAACCAACATGTTTATCACTGCCAACTGGTCATCTTATTCTACCTCTTGCTTGTAATGATACAATGTCATATCCATGTGTCCCTTATCTTACTGATAACCAGTATTTGTTTCGCCTAGGCGCGCGAGGGCGCGCCATTCCACTAGTGCGTTTGATTTCCTCCATTGATAGATGTTGTGGAAGTGATATTCGAATCCTGCATCTCCTTGCTTCCAGATTCTGTAAATAAAGATTTGATAGATGTATACGGTCAGTACAGTATGAATATATGGATTTGATGTAAAATTCAATATATAAAAGATTAGTTTTGTTTGTGATTTGTTTAAGTTGTGAATTGATGTAATTTGACATAACATAATGGATAAATAATACTAGTAAATTTCATCACTATAAATTAGTATATTTAAATAAGAAAACTGCATCAGCATTTCCCTAGGGAATGCTTCTTTCCACGTTGTATCCAGCACCACGGTGGCATGGTTCCCTACGGTTGTAAACTTTCCCTATGGTTTGGATTGAAAACCGTAGGGCACTTCGGCTTTCCCGTTGAATCGTCCCTAGGGGGGCTTTCGTTACAAAAATTCCCAGGGAAACCGTTTCTCTACCATTTTTTAGGTCTTTCCCAAGGCTTCTGGCCCTGGGGAAACTAGTGGATTCTATTAGGCCCATAAGACATAGAGGTATATGGAGCCTCAAACCTAGGCAGTTCACTAATTCGGTCATCATTGCCCGAATTGTGCATATTATGTATTTTTGGGACACTTGCAATGAGGTTAGTATATGTAGGATGAAGAATTATAGCATTAGTCCCCACAACACATGCAGAAGGACCTACTTGACCCTTAGGGTAGTTCATCGGCATGCCATAGGGAGAATCCATGGTCTTAAGAGCCAATGACACCGGTGTAAAGATACTAGGCAAAACAGTTGTAGATTCAACATGTTTCTTAAGATTATATTATCTTGCATGGTTTGAAACCTATTGATTATGCCCGCTTCCCATTCCTCCATCATTTTTTGCACTTGTTCCAAAGTGACCACAGAAGATGGATCACTTATGGGTGGTATTACCTTGGGGCAGCGGTGGTTGGAGCCTCAAAGGTGAAGATGTTTATAGGCTTGAATTGTGTTGCCATGCTACGCCGATATCCATCGAGCAACCCACTAGAACTGCCACCACGTTAGTGGCATTCTTCTACTCCACCATCTTGTGGAGCTCCTCTGGAAGTTGATCGATAGTTGTAGGTTGGATGATGTTCTTCTCATAGGACGAGCTAGTGTGATCACCATACTTCTTACCGTCATCAGACATGTTGATAGCAGATTGATCTTCTTTCCCAGCGGAGTCGCCAAAAAGTGTGTTGGAGCCGAATTGGATCACACACACTAGCAAGGGATAGCATGCCCGAGGTCGGACATGACCCATCACACGCATTAAACAACTTCAAGATCTGCAAGATCGATCAAGGGATCGGTTAGGCCAATTCGGAACTCGTCCTTCGACGCAAGAGCTCGAGAACATCTCCTCCAGGGAAGACCCGTCGGGGAGACGCATGTCGAGGTTGTCCTAAGGTCGGCAAGGCCACATAGAATGCTATTGAATCTCGCGGAGAGATGCAACGAGCAATAGGAGATTAGAAAAGTAGGGCAAAAAGGGTAATCTATATATCTAATATTAAAGAGGCAAAATTTCTGCGATGTTTTTTTCTGCCTTTTTTCTCGCCCTTTCCTATATGTGCCTTAATTATGCTTGCTATTAGTCTCCTATCCGTAAAGAACTAGGCAGAACGCAGAGACCGATATGAAATCCAGCCTTCCATGCCTCGTCATCCTATAAATAGCCGACTCCGCATCCAAATCATCTTGACTCTTGAGGTAGCGACGGCAAGGCCTCGGGTCACGAGCTCTGGCTCTGACAGCGAGACGAGAGCCGCGAACTCGGGCCGCGACAACGAGGTGCCCTATAGTCATGAATGCGGGCCGTGACAATGAGGTGGCGTCGAGTCGCGGTCTCGCCGACGCAGGCCTTCCGTGGCTCCTTCCTGCAACGTGCAGGGCACCGTGGTTTCCCAAGACGAGCTGGATGCGCGGTGAGTCCGAGACGGCTCACGACATGGTCGTTTGGCCTTGGCGAGGAGCCCGGACCGGGCGGCGATGATGCTGGGAGAGGTGGCATGGCTGGGGCTAGCAGCGAGACGGGGCGATAGCGTCGGCGGCTACCGAAGGAGCTTGGACAAGCGGCAGTGAAGGTTTTCTTGCTGGCACGGCCATCTATTGTTCCGGGGTGCCGGCCATCATCACTGTTCGTGCCCGCAACGGGACACGTGCGCGCATCCACAAGCAGGGGCAGGTGGTGTCCTCGGAAACTTCTAGAAGAAGCCGAGGGATCACGGGTGCGTGGTGCTTGCGGTTGCGGCTGCTCGCGACGTCCGATCTTCATGAGCAGGCGAAGGAGATGGAAAGAGGGACGCGGAAATTTTGCTCCTAGGAGCATATGCTCCCACACATGCGTCCATTTGATCTCACTTTGAGATGTGTGCTCTCTTTACAGTACATTTGGTATTCATGGTGTATTTTGTTCACAATGATTTTCTAATGCACTGTATTTCAATCTGATAGTACCTGACATTCTGTACGAATTCTCCCGTGACTCCATCTCGTCTCCCGTTACTTTTCCACCTTGCTCCTCTCTTCTTCCCTTGCTCCTTTCTTCTTCCCACCGCCGACGCCGCCGCGTCGTCTCTCCGCCTCGCCGCGAGCACTTTCATCCTCACCGGTCGCCCCACCACCTCGCCGCCGCGTCCCATCCTCTCTCCCTCCTCCGTCTCCCTCTCTCTTTCTTCTCCATCTCCCTCCCTCGCCGCTCCTCTCTCTCTCCTCTGTCTCTCTCTTCTCCGTCTCCCTCCTCGCTGCTCCTCTCTCTCCTCCGTCTCCCTCTCTCTCCCTCGCCGCTTCTCTCTCCGGCGCAACATTGCAGCGCTCGCGATTTGGTTGATTCGCGGTTATGCAGCCACCGATTCCCCTACCCTTAACTTTTTCTTTCCTTTTAATCTGTTTTTAGCATTTTTTTCTCTTTGATTTTTATCTTTTCTGAGATATATCTCTTTTTTACAGATCTCCCGATGTGCTCAAGCCTTAAATCCACTTTTGTATATTTTCATTGCCCCCGGATCTGCTGCTGATACATTTAACCACAGAACAGGTAAACTACTACTTCGTCTTGAAATCACAGTTTGTTTATAGTAGTTGTCTATTTTTTTCAATTCTTTACCTGGGATTTCCGTTTACTTTTTGGCAGATTAGTTTAAGGATGTTTTTTTTTTTAGGAACTAGGGGGTGGTCTACTTCACCCTCCAACTATGAAACGGTCTAATTTACCCTCTGAACTTTTCAAAACCGTCTAATTTACCCCCTTGGGAGGTTTTCGGCGGCGGTTTTGCTACAGTGACAACGGGTTTCATACAGTAACAGCGTCTTGCTGAACCGTCGCCACTGTAGCAAGACCGTCGTTACTGTAGCAAAATCGCCGCGGAAAACCGCACAGGGGGTAAATTAGACGGTTTTGAAAAGTTCAGAGGTAAATTAGACCGTTTCATAATTTGGGGTAAAGTAGACCACCCCCATCGTTGGAGGGTGAAGTAGACTTTTTCCTTTTTTTTATATATTTCGAAGTTGTCCAGTCAGTCCTTAACACTAAAGTGGTAGCAATGTTTTAATTTTGCTTGCGTGGCAAGTGATTTTCATCTACACGTAAAATCTGTCGACCTAAAAAGTAGTTGTCATTTGTGGATAAACTAGTACAGCACATCAGTATCACATACCCAAACTCGTGGATTCACTAGCTCAAAGGAAGATAACAAAGACAGCAACAGATTAGCATTGCTGAATTGTAAAGTTTAGATTAGTATACTGCTGAATTGTAAAGTCCATGAGCAATTGTTGCAGCACGCCTTCAACTTAAGAAACTGACATACTGAATTGATGAACAGTTGAACGCTCTTAGACAAAAGGTATGTCTGCAGGTAAAGTACTAGAACTACTTGGCAATGTAAACTATACATGTGTAGAATGTTCAGAGAAATAATATTGTTTCAAACATGTGCAGTAACTTTTAACCGAAAAAGGGCTTATCTCTCTTTAGACCTTTCATAAATATATTTGATTCTCATTTAGTTGTCAACAATCATACTATATAAGTCGGACAAGTGGACAGTTCTGAATATAGCTATTATGAACTGCTATTTCATATCGTTTGTTCAGGTTATTTTTCCTTTTACTTATGCTACCCAATAATATCTTTTACGGTAGTAGCTTCCTGGAATGCTCTGCACATAATCATTTAGACTTGTTGTTTCTGGGATCAATATGTAGAATAAGCACTAGCTTTCTATTTTAACATGACTTTTGAATGCATCATCTTATATGCTGTTGCACTACAGTAAATAAAAACACGCCACTGCTAATTATGCAACTTTATCTGTTTTCTGATAATATAATCTGCACAGAGCACCATCGAATTTCAGAGCCTTAGCAAGTATGTAGCCATCTAGCACTTCTCCTGTTATTGACAAATTGCCCTGAAGGTAAGTAGCACTTCATTTTTACAGTGATTGTTGCTTTCTGATTCACATCAACATTGTGGTCAAATTTTCAAGTATTGGTCCACTATTTATATCATTCAAAATGTCAACTATTTCAGCCCTTATTTCCTTGCTGTCATTTTCTTTTTAATTTAACGTATTATAGCTTATGCTCCCTTACTAGCTGACAGCCCACAGACTAGCTTGTGCTCCCTTGCTTTTCTCTAAACTACATTTTCTCCACATGATGTCCTGCTGAACATTTTTAGATGTGCCTGCCCTTTTTCTCCCTCACTAATGTTCTTTTAATATATGCACACAAATGAACTCTACCAATTGGCCTGTGTCGATTTTTGCTTGCTGCTAGCTAGCTTGAGTAATTGAACTTTTCTATTTTATTTTAAGGTGGAAGCCAGTTGCAGTTTATTTGCAGCACTTTTCCTTGCAAGCATTGGAATGCTCTCATACATGTTAAGTTGTAGTGGAATCATGTTGACATATTACGTGGAACTACTATACTTTTGGGTTGGGCAATTTCTTTGCTTTACATGAGTAAAGTAGCTACCTGTCCTTTTGCCATTTGGATGTGCAGACCATCCACTCACATGCTTGCCTTTAATATAAATATAAAGTTCACCCTACCGGTATAAATGATGGGTAGATAGTAGGGCTGCAAGCCCCTCAGGTCGACCGACCATCTAAAATTGATAGTGCTGAGGAATTTCTAAGATTTCTACTTCTCTGGCTACAGATAGTGCTGTGCTGATGTCTGTCAATCCTATTTCCGACATTTACTTTACACCAGCAACACAGTTGCTGAGAAAAATTTTATTTGAGGATTTCCTCGATTTCTACTTATCTGTCTACAGATAGAGTGTTGTGTTGATGTCTGTCAACTCTGTTTTTGACATTTAGTTGACACCAGCAACACAGTTATTGTATTAGATATCTAGATGCGTCGCTGCTAACAAGGCATACCTATGCATGGTTTTGCTACTTCTGTTTTTGCCATGGTGGGTCTGACAGCGTATCCAATTTTGTGTTTGATTTTTTTTCCTGTTCCTTGTTGATTGGAAAAAATAATGAAATTATTAATCTTTGCAACCTATTCTTTTTTTTAATGAAACAAACAAATATCAACAACGAACGATTGATTAACCCACACTGATATATGTTTTTAATTTTTGAAGTTATTAAAGCTAATGTATTCTCTCAGAATGCTCATATATGTTTTTCTTAATTTAGTTGATACTTGATACTGTTATTTTGATGAATGCCTAGCACTGTGTTGCCGAGTATTTATGTACTTTCAATAAAAAAAAAAATCTTTTGTACCAAATAAGAACAGATTCAGGTGGTGGTACAATTGTTATCATGTTTTAGTAATGTACCTCTTCTCGACTATTGGCCTATCACTTGTATTTATGTACTTGTTCAATGGATTGACCTCTTCTCGACAATTCTTTGACGACACCATGAACATCAACTACCGACTTTCTAAATAATTGACTTGTTCAATGGATGTATACTTTTGATGGATGTACCAAATACGATGCTTGTCCTGTTGTTTCATTTCCGTTTGGCCATTACCCTGGGAGTCCTCTCCGTAGCCATGATACTTACTTTTCTAACACAACCATCCATGACCATGCCACCAAATGAAACCACTGAATCCTCACACAATGTTTTTTAGATCTTGGGACTTATCGATCTTCCATTGACACTGCTTGCCAGGTGTAGTGGATTCAGTGCACTGAATCCTCACAGCTATTGACTTTCACCTGATTTTCAAGTGTAGTGTGCAATAAATAATCAGCACTGAATCCTCACAGCTATTGACTTTCACCTGATTTTCAAGTGTAGTGTGCAATAAATAATCAGTGTAGGAGAATCTGCTTTTGATCTATGCTTTGCTTTAGTTAATCCAGCTTGTTTGCTTATAACCATCTGATTATAAACAGGAATATCTAACAGTTCTGTAATGGAAGCATTTTTTAATCCTACTCATTAACATTGTGGTATAATTTTCCTTGTAGTACTCTTGCTCGTTTTGCTGGGCATTTAAGTTTCTCTAAATAGATTCGAACATGTACACCAGTAACTCTCCCTTGTATTAGTTTTAATAGTACTTGCCCGTTTATAGTACCACATGTTTGGGCTTCTTTTGTTCTTAAATAAAATAGGACATTTTTTACATCCCACATATTTATCTCATAGATTTTTGCTTAAATTTTAACATTTTATCTATTTTTGTTGCTTTATCCATGATTTGCTGCTGCATTCCCGGCTTTCCCTTCCTACTCACATCTGCATTCTCCAAGATTTTAGTTCTGATTGTAGCTATTTGTTCTCAATTCTGTCAGGTCTACAATTGAAATGGCAATAGATATAGTGACCGCAATGAACTGATAGTGTTGGCCACAATGAGAACGAGTTGTAAAAAGCTTAATTTAGCTGGCCTAACTTTTTCTAGCTGAGCCACATTGAATTATATTTAAGGTTCATTGTTTATTAAAAAAAAGGTGAATGCAAGAACAGAACAGTTAGTGATGTGCACAATCAATATGCCAAGTGGAGGTATTAATTTTGGGCCATGCACAAATCTTATAGGTTAAATTGTGTACCTTCTAGTTCGTATCCTACTCTTCTAGGTTCATCCTTTTATCCTATAGTCTCTCCTCACTATTTTTCTTTATCATCTGGTGCTTGGAACGTGTGAATATATTTCTTGTCTGCTGCTGATAGTTTTGAGTGCATAGTCTTCTCTCTTTTCCAGTTACGAGCACCCACTCCTTGTTTTTTTTTTTTTTTTTTGAGAGGCCCTAGTATGAGTACAAGTTGTAGTATCTGAACAGACATCTAACTCACACCACACACAACGCACACCTCACTCACACCTACCCTAGATGCTGCTAAGACCTATAATCTATATATCCAGACAGCGCTCCCCAAGCCCAACTCGTCGCGATGAAGCGGAATGCCGGGAAAGCGCATGGGAGCTATCGGGCCTTGTAGACAGAAAACGGGGAAAACCCCCGCTTTATTGCGTGCGGGACGGGAGTCGAACTCCCGCCGGTCGACTTCGCACCTGGAAGTCGTACCACCGGCCTACACGCCCGTCCGCGCACCCACTCCTTGTTGAGAAAAAGGAGAAGGGTGAATGTGTCCTTCCGGTAACTGTTTACGCATCTCCATTGCGCAGACGATCTACTCATGGGAGGAAATATCTTCAACTCCTGAAGTGCACTGTTGCCAGCAACGTCTGACTGTTGCCGAAGTAGAATTACTTTCAGCTAGAAAAGGATTTGCAAATAGTTCTAACTGTACAATCACATCAAAAGGATTTCGTCACTGCAAATTGTTACGGGATTTGCAATGTAATGCCTGTTTTTACAAAAAGCACTTCACAAATAGTGAACAAATGGAGTGAGAAACTTGACTTGCACCAAGTGGATTTATTGGACCATTTTGTTTCATCGATATGTATCCCGTGAGAGCAGCCATTAGCATTTGGTGTTTAACATGTACCAAAAAATATAGTAACTGACACAAGTGGCACACGTTTGCGCCAGGGGTGGACGAAGTACACTCGCAATAATTTTGATGAAAAAAGATACTTAACTGGATATATAAATGTTGTTCTCGCTTCCCAAAATAAGTACTCGCTCCATTCCAAATTCTAAGTCATTCCAAGAAAGTGGAATGACTTAAAATTTGGAATGGAGGGAGTATTGTTTTTCCTTCCTAAAATAAGTATTGTTCTCGCTTTTCGAGAAGTCAATCTTTTTAACTTTGACCAATATATATATATATATATAAGAAAATATTAATAATCTTAGTACATAATTAGTATTATTAGATAGTTGAATCTATTTTCATAATAAGCTTAACTGGATATACAAATGTAATATTTTTATAAACATTTGAATTTATACAAAGTTTGACGGGCATAAAACAATAGTGACACTTTGGGACAGAGAGAGTATTTTAGAACATCACACCAGTATCATCCATGAGCTCATTGTACTCCCTATGTTCCAAAATAAGTACACATCGCGTACTTCGAGGACTCAAACAAATCTTTGAATTTATAGAAAATAATAACAACTGAATCTCTAAATAGGATTAGTATAAAAATATATGATATGATTAATCAAATGATAATTACTTGATAATATAAATCGTAGTATTTTTATAGAATTGGTCAAACTTAAGTTTGTTTGACTTTTATAAGTATGTGATATGCATTTATTTTGGTATTGTGGGTGTACTCCCTCCATCACAAAATAAGTGTCGTTCTTTCTTATTGAGAAGTCAAACATTTTTAACTTTGACAAAAAACTATATAAGAAAATTAGTAATAATTATAGTACATAATTAGTGTAATTAGATTAGATAGATGATTGAATCTATTTTCTAATAAGCTTAATTGGAGATACAAATGTTGTAATATTTTTTATAAACCCAGTCGAACTGAAAAAAAGTTTGACTGGCACGTAAACCATGGTGACATTTATTTTGGGATCGAGGGATCAGTATTTTAGAATATCACTTCGGTACCATCCATGAGCTCATTATACTCTTTCCAAAATAAGTACATATCACAACTTCGAGAAGACAAACAAATCTCAGGTTTAACAAGATTTATAGAAAATAATAGTACATTTGTACCTCTAAATAGGATTAGTATAATAATACATGATATGATTAATCTAATGATATTTATTTGAGATTATTAATCTTATTTTTTTTTTTTGTAGATTTGGTCAAACATAAGTTTGTTTGACTCCTAGATGTATGGCATATGCATTTATTTTGGTACTTGGGTGTACTCATTTTAGAACATCATATAAGTATTATCCATGAGCTTATTATACTCTCTCTGTTCCAAAATAAGTACAAATCACACACTTTTAGAAGTCAATCAAATTTCAAGTTTAACTTGATTTATAGAAAATAGTATTAACATTTGCACCTCTAGATATGATTAGTATAAAATATATGATATATATAATTAATCTAATTGTAATTATTTGATATCATAAATTTTATCACTATTTTTTATGTAGATTTGGTCAACCTTAAGTTTGTTTGACTCCTAAAGTATGAGGTAATGCATTTATTTTGGTACCGTGGGTGTACTTCCTCCGTCCCCGAATTAGTGTGATTCTGTCAAATGTTTTTAACTTTGACAAAAATATACAAGAAACTATTATTGTATATAATTAAAAGATTTGACTTGTTGGTCTTTCCCCTAATCTAGGGTTTTGTTTTCCTCTCGGCAACGCCGGCGCCGAGTCACCTTTTTCTCACGTCGAGATCGACGTGATCCCCGCAAAGCTTCGGAGGCACCCGGGACCACGCCTCTCCACGTCGGGGCGGCTTGGACCGGGGACGGACAGCATGGCGAGTCAAGATGAGAAGGCGAAGGGAAAAGGAGCACCAGGAGAGGAAGATGATGAGATCGCGAGTCTGGAGAAACATCTGGAAGATATGAAATTGCAAGGAGAAGAGGAGGAAGATCTTGATCTATCCGAAGAACTCGAGGAACTTATGAAGGAGACACGTTGGCTAGCCCTTTTTAGGGTTCATACAACGAAGCCGTTCAGCCACGCAACCCTATTCTCTGCTATGAGGAACGCATGGGCGGCGGCGAAGGAAGTGACCTTCAAAGCTAGGAAGCCGAACCGTTCATGGTGCGTTTCATTGCTTAGACGATTGGACGAGAGTAATGGAGGGGAGGCCGTGGCTTTTCGGAGGTGCGGCCATAGTCATGGAAGAGTACAATGGTATCTCTGATGTGAAGACAATCAAGCTGGATAGAGTCCCGGTGTGGGCTCGAATCCATGGTATGCCGGAGGGGTTGGTGAAGAAGAAGGAGTTGGCAGAAAAGATAGCCAGGAAGGTGGGGGATTTACTCACCGTGGTAGTAACCGAGGGGAAGATTAATGCTACATTGTTCCTTTGAGTTAGGGTCTGGCTAGATCTTAAAAAGCCATTGGTGCGTATGGTGCCCATTATGCTAAAGGAGAGGATGATATGTCCTGCGCAATATGAAAAGATCCCAAATTTTTGTTTCTTCTGTGGGTTCTTGGGGCATGAAGTATCTGAATGCGGAGATGGAATCCACACAAAAGAAAGCTGTGAATGGGGGGATTAGCTACGAGTTCCTTTCAACTCCAAGATCCCTGCAAGGGAGGGAGGAGGAAGGGGTAGAGGTAGAGGAAGAGGACGAGGTGGGAGAGGTGGTCGTGGTGCTGGCAACAAGGAGGATTTATCTAATATGGAAACATATGCAGATTCAGATGATGGTGCAGACCAAGTTGGTGACCTGAATATGAGTGGAACATTGGCTATAGAGGACAGTAAGGAGCTGGTGCCTAACGCTGCTAGCCCGTTGGCCACGCAAGAAAAGAAGAGGCCAAGAATGTCGGATCAGAGTGTGATCCCTGCCATAGAAAACCCCAATGTGAGATCGGCACTCTCCTTCGAGGAGAGTGGCCGGACGCAATGAAAATCCTAGCTTGGAACTGCCGGGGGCTCCTAAGCTCTCGCGCAGTTCGTGCGCTCCGGGAAGTCCGGGGGCGCTTAAACCCAGATGTATTTTTCCTGTCTGAGACACACCTGGATAATGCTAAGGCAGATAACTTGAGGAGGAAAGTTGGTTTTGACCATATGGCTGTGCATGAGAGTGATGGAAGAAGTGGTGGTTTGCTGCTTCTTTGGAAGAGTGAAGTTGCGATTAGTGTACAAGGAGTGTCGAAGTACTACATTGATGTAGTTGTGGAGAAGGATGGGGGATGGAGGTTCACTGGGATATATGGTGAGCCGGACTGGAATCAGAAAATGCTAACTTGGGAAGCTATACGTGCATTGAAGGGGAACATGTCGGTCCCTTGGCTAATTATGGGAGACTTCAATGAGATACTATATAACTTGGAGAAGGAAGGGGGCAGACCAAGAACTCAGCGACAATTATAAGCTTTCCATGACGTATTGTCTGAGTGCGGTCTGAATGATATGGGGTTCATTGGTGATCTATACACATGGAGAAGGCGACAGATTAGGGAATGCCTGGATAGGGCTGTTGCTAATTTGCAATGGTCCGAACAGTTTCCCCAATCAACGCTGATAAACAGTGAAAGTATTAGGTCGGATCACAAACCTATTGTGATGGATACACACTACCTTGCACCAGACCAAGGTAGGATGGTGAACAGACGATTTGAAGCACGATGGCTGCAGGAAGACACCATTGAAGAGGTGATAAAGGCTGCATGGGCTAGAGCTAAGGCAAGGGGTGAAGGGCCCTCGTTTGCAGCAAAAATAAAAGATGTACATGAAGAACTTCATCAATGGGATAGAGAGGTCCTAAAAGCTCCGGCAAAAAGGATCTCGGACCTGAAGAAGGAATTGGAGAGATTAAAAAGGGGGCCGATGACCGATGCAAATACTGAGTCACAAAAGGAGATCATGGTTTGGTTGGAATTAATGTTAGAACAGGAGGAAATCCACTGGTTCCAAAGTGCGAGGGCAAACTGGCTCAAGCAAGGTGACAGGAACACGGGGTTTTTCCATAATTTTGCAACAAAACGGAAGAAGAAGAACACAATTAAGGGCTCTTGGATGATAGTGGTACGAGGCAGGAAGATGGGTTGATTATGTGCAATATTGTTCAGAGTTATTTTGAGACTCTTTTCAAATCAGAAGTGGAGGAGCCAGATCCGAAGGTCCTGTCAGACGTGCGCCGTTCAGTAACGGATGACATGAATACTGTGTTAACGGCTCCTTTCACTCTCGAAAAGATCATTGTTTCAAATTGGTGACTACAAAGCGCCGGGACCGGATGGTATGCATGCAGTGTTTTATAAAAGGTTTTGGGAGCTGTTGGGGGATGATCTCGTGAAGGAAGTGCTAGAAGCCACATCAGTGGCAAAAATTCTAGAAGGATGGAACGATACTACAATAGTGCTAATTCCTAAGGTAAATGATCCCACACTGGTCTCCCAATTTCTGCCAATAAGTTTATGTAATGTGGTTTACAAAGTGATCTCTAAGATGCTTGCAAACTGACTCCGGGAAATTCTATCGATGTTATTAGTGATAATCGAGCACCTTTGTCCCCGGAAGGCTTATCACGATAATATTTTGATTGCCTACGAGAGCATCCATAGGATAAAAAAGAAGCAGGGGAAGAAGGGCCTATGTGCAGTCAAGTTGGATATGCATAAAGCATATGATAGAGTGGAATGGAGCTTTCTTGAGAAGATGATGATAAAGATGGGCTTTGACCAAAGATGGATCAAATTGATTATGGCATGTGTCAAATCTGTGAAATATAAGGTTAGGGTTAATTCAAAGGAGACAGAATGTTTCACACCAACAAGGGGATTGAGGCAAGGGGATCCTTTGTCACCATACCTCTTTCTCCTAGTGGCAGAAGGTTTATCAAGTTTGTTAAGGGGCGCTGAAAGTAGAGGGGAGTTGCAAGGGGTGATAGTATGCAGAGGGGCACCGGTGGTGTCACATCTTCTATTTGCTGATGACTCCTTAATTCTTATGCAAGCAGATAAAGAGAATGCATTAGTTTTGAAAAATATTCTAGAAAGGTACTGCTCAAGTTCTGGACAGAAAGTAAGTGATGCAAAGTCCAGCATTTTCTTTAGCCCCAATACTGAAGTACAGACCAAGTTGGAGGTTTGTGAAACTCTTGATATTATGACTGAATCATTGACTGATAAATATTTAGGACTGCCTGCATTGGTGGGGGCAGACCGAAGTGACTGTTTCCAATACCTTGTGGATAGAGTCCGGGGTAAAACAAAAGGTTGGAAGGAAAAGCTACTAAGCATGGGAGGTAAAGAAGTCCTTATAAAATCTATTGCTCAAGCTGTGCCAGTCTTTGCGATGATGTGTTCAAAATCCCGAAAAACATTTGCAAAGGGATAACAGACGCCATATCCCAATTTTGGTGGGGTGACGACGATGATCATAAAAGGATTCATTGGAAAGCTTGGTAGAAGATGTGTATTCCAAAAAACAAAGGAGGAATGGGATTCAAAGATATTGAAGCTTTTAATATAGCACTGTTGGCAAAGCAAGTCTGGAGATTATTGCTAGAACCATATTCTTTATGTGCTAGAGTGTAGAGAGCAAAATATTATCCAGATGGGAGATTGTTAAATGCAAAACTGAAGAGTGGGAGCTCCTTTACATGGCAAACTATTCTAGTAGGTTTGGAATGTTTCAAAAGAGGATGTGTTTGGCGAGTAGGGGATGGTACACAGATTAAGATATGGGAGGACAACTGGATCCCTTCAAGCCACAATCTGAAAATTATGACACCACGTGGAAATAACCTAGTCATTGGAGTGGATGAGCTTATAAATCCAATAACTGGTGGGTGGGATGTTGAGCTAATAAAGTCACTATTCTGGGAAATTGATGTGGCCAGAATCTTACAAATCCCTCTGAGGCATGGGAGGGAGGATGTGGTTGCATGGCAGTTTACGAAGAACGGTTTCTTCACAGTTGGATCTGCATATCACCTGCAATGGATGCATAAATTTGGTACCAATAATGTTAATGACCAAGCTGGAGGTGTGGGCGTTGAACAAGTATGGGCTAAGCTCTGGAAATTAGAAGTGCCATCAAAAATCAAGATATTTGGTTGGAGGGTTCTACATGGATTAATCCCATGCAAAGGGATCCTTAGAAACCAACATATTGATAACTCAAGTAGCTGCCCGGCATGTCAGTCAAGCTGTGAGGATATCAAGCATGTTTTATTCTCCCGTAACCGAGCAAAGGAGATTTGGCGCATACTTGGAGTGTCAGAAATAATCAACATGGCCTTGTCTATACATCGATCAGGCTCTCTTATAGTGGCAGATATGGTCTCGGTGCCCAGACAGGTCGAGGAACTAAACCAGATTGGTCTTGCTGAACTAATCCTAACAGGAGGGTGGTATATCTGGTGGGAGCGTCGGAAGTTTGTGCACCGGGAGACTGTCCAAAATCCGACAAGAGCGGCTCTATCAATTGCCACATTGACAACAAACTATCAGCGTGCAGAAAAGCAAAGAAGATTAAGCAATAAGGAGAAAAAGGGATGGGAAAGACCCCCTGAAGGTGAGTTGTTGTTAAATGTTGATGCTAGTTATAAGCCTGAAGAAAGCACGGGGAGTTCAGGTGCGATTATAAGAGACCATACTGGGGCTTTCCTAGGTGCAAGGTTGAACTACTTTGAACATATGGCGGATGCAGCTACTGCAGAGGTCAGCGCACTCCGTGAAGGAATGCTGCTGGCACAATCGATGGGGTGTAACCGAATCAGAATCCAATCAGATTGTTCAGAGGTAGTGGAAACAATGAGACAGGGAGGTTTTTCGGCGACAATTAGTGCCCCAATCTATGAAGAGTGCAACATGCTCTGGTTAGATTTTGTTTCTATTTCTATTGAACATCGTAATCGTGAGGCAAATAGTGTTGCTCATGAATTAGCTAGAGTCGCAATGCAGAGTAAGTTAGTTTGTAATTGGGTCGATGAACCCCCTAGTTTCATACTAGGAATCTTGGTGAACGATGTATCTTTGATTCAAAATCAATAAAGTGCGCTGGCCTGGCTTCCCTAAAAAAAAAACTATTATTGTATATAGTTAGTATTATTAGATAGATTATTGGATCTAGTTTCATAATAAACTTAATTGTATATACAAATGTTGTAATATTTTTTTTATAAACCTAATAGAATTTAGAAAGCTTTGACCAACGCGAAAAAGATTTTATATATTTCTAGATATGTAGCGCTATTATTAATCCCGTAAAAATCCTTCACATTTGCAAACTTAATTATTCAATTGATATCAAAAACTTGTAGCCATTAGCAATAGAGGTAGCACTCTTTTATATACCAATCTAAACTTTCTGCATACAATAAAATGAGCGTCAAAATATTTCTGAGTTTCTTTTATTCACAAGACCAAGGACTTGTACCGAATATTGCAGAGAGGTGCTATATGCACATGAGGACTAGCACATCATCACATCAAGTTGTCGTTCAAGCACTTATCTTTTCTATTTTCCTCTTCTTATGAACCATACTGTATGCATGCACAACTCTGACCCTGTTGTGGCTTTTACATGGCAACCTGCAAAAAGTTTGCCTATTTGACTAGAACTATTACAGTAAATAGAAGAAAACTCAATCATGTACTCTCAGCTCCCACAATTTCACTGTGCCATCATCGCTTGCAGATGCCAGTAACAAGCTAAATAAACTGAGACTATGTTGTTGTGAACTCTCAGAAGTTTTCTGAGTGTAGCATCGGACACAGCTTGTCGATTACATGTGCCTTTCTTCTTTTAATAATATTATAATCCGATGCCCAATCTGATGTCCTCTGAACCTGCAAGGCTGAGATTACATTCATTATACTTAGTGCAACACTAAAACTGTCAAGCAATTTTTCACAAACACATGTGACAAAAGATGTACAAGCTGCCATCAGCTTTTGCAAACGAAAAATGCTATTATGGTACACCAAAATAAAAACCAAACATTTTGGGGGAAAAAGATAAAAAGCCATACATCACTGCCAGTTTATGCAAAACCAGTTATAACCAACGCACAATGGAGTACAACATAAATCTGTCTGTCCACATAAGCACAATGGCAACCATCTTCATGGTAGAAATTTCACTATCATTTACAAGAGTTTTAAATCGTATGGCTGACAACATTTTTAATAGTAGCAACTATAGGTTCAAAATTCATTTAACCAAAATGATAGGAAAAGAAGATACCTAAATCATGAAGCTCTGTTGGTGGAATATTACCTAAAATCAGCCATTAGTTTCTGCACCATTTCAGTAGTTCGTCGCACTCCATGGTAAGATTCAGGACCCATATCGGGGTGACTTTGACCATCGCAGCTTAAGTATGTTTCACAATCTGTGCCTTTTACCTTTGGCAGAAATAAATACAAAAATCAATATACTGCAGGTACCATGGACACAAGCAGGACATCATGACAAATGCAGTTCATAAGACTAATAATAGCACAGGGAAAATCAGATTCAACTGTGAGAATAAAGGCAAATGGATAAACTTACTTCCTCATGAACCGGAGTCAAGCAACCATAGTCAGAAGCTTTCTGAACAAATGATGGACCAAAATTATCAACATCAGACCTGATTCAGCATTTGATACATGCCTGGGCTGCTCCGGGGGTACTTGCCACTGTTGGCGATGGCGTTCTGCTGCACGGCGCATCTGTTCAGACAAGATGTCCCCAAGAAACCACGGAAGAGGTAGGCATCAAGCCTTCTGCAGTCCCCAACGCCATCATGTTTCCTGCTTCGCCGAGGACCCAGTCAAGCACCAGTCATAGCCGCACAATGGAGCTGCAAGGCTCACTAAAAACACCATATTCTGAGGGTGTCAGTACTAGCGTCCAGAGGCCGGCACCCACCATCTGCAGGGAACAAGATCAAATGATGTTGGGTTCACAGCAGGTTGCGACACCCAGGCGGTCACCGTGCCCCTGCCAGGGTGCGTCTTGTGCCAGGTCCAGGAGGTTCCTCCCTGGGTGCGTCTATGTCAGGCACAATCCACATGGGCAGCGCCGGACGACTACGAGCAGAGAGACGGTACCGACGCAGCATCCCACCATGCCACCAGCAGGGGGGGACTCACCGACTTCATCCTTCATCAGTGGCGTCACACGAGCAATGACCCCGCCTCTGCTCTCGCCGGGCAGCCAGCGACTCACACACCCCACAAGTCAAGGAAGAAGCCTTCCAGGCCGACGCGACGCAGTGCACGGCTGGCAGCCATTGCCTGGCCGCGCGGCAACGCTGCTTGCCGGGCACGCCAGGTGCTCATGAAGACACTGGGAATCCCTCAAGACACAAACATGACGCCTGAAGAAAACCTGCAGCACTACCTCAGCCTCTTCAAAGGACCTCTCTCCGACATTGTGATCAAGGCATTAGTAGCCCTCTGCGGGCTCGACGATGACGCCGCCCCCCGCCATACATCGGCCTGATTGGTCTCTCTCCTCTGGTTACTTGGGCAAAAACAAGTCTACGATGACACAAAGCAGCTGCCAAATTTTAAGCTGGAATGTTCGAGGCCTCAATGATGGTGCTAGGCGCGACTCAGTGAATCTTGCCGTTCGTGAAACAAAGAGCACAATTGTATGTCTACAGGAAACGAAACTACAGAACATCGACCAAGCTGTGATAGCTCGTACCCTTGGACCTAAGTTCCTTAATAACTTCACCTTCCTCCTGGCTGCGCAAACAAGGGGCGGAATCCTCCTCGCTGCATCAGAGGATCATTTCCTGATCTCGGAAGCCTCGACCACTATGAACACGATCACAGCCAAGATTACCATGAGGACTGATGCAACAAACTGGTGGATCACTGTTGTCTATGGACCACAAACTGATGCCGACAAGCTACTCTTCCTGCAAGAACTAAAAGATCTCGCAGCCACTCGCCACGAACGATGGCTCATGGTAGGTGATTTCAACCTCATCTACCAGGCCGCGGACAAAAATAATTCCAACCTCAACAGGAGGCTCATGGGATCGTTCAAGGCAACAATTGATACTCTGCACCTAAAAGAAATAAGGCTAAATGGAAGGAGATTCACATGGAGTAACGGTCAGCACAATCCAACCTTAACAAGGATTGATAGATTCTTTTGCACACCAGATTGGGAGATGTTATTCCCTTCCAGCTACTTGCACTCCCTGTCGTCCACCATGTCAGATCACACTCCGCTGCTTCTACAAGGAGAGCTCAACCGAATGCCATCCAATTTTTTCCGCTTTGAAAATTACTGGACAAACATGGAGGGCTTCTATCAGATCGTCCAAACAGCCTGGAATAAGCCAGTCAATTCGAATCAGCCTCTTAGACGGCTGCACATCAAGATGGCCCGCACAGCCAAGGCCATCAAGCAGTGGAAACGAACTAAAATTGATGATACAGCTTTGCAATTGGCCATTGTCAAGGAATTAATCCTCGGCCTTGAAACAGCCCAGGAAGACAGAACCCTTAGTCCAGATGAAGTCGACCTCCTCAGGCGCCTCAAAACACGCTCGGTTGGTCTTGTGATCATTGAAAAATCAAGAATGCGCCAACATTCCAGGCTAACAAATCTTCGCTTAGGAGATGCAAATACTAAATTATTCCAGTTAACGGCAAATGCCAGATCCAGAAAAACTACATCCAGTGCCTTCAAAGAGGCAATGAAATTCTTTTTGCTCAAAAGGACAAGGAAAAAGAGGTCACTGAGCACTTCAGGCAACACCTCGGATCAGATGTGAACAGGCTGTCCGCCTTCAACTGGACTTCTTTGGGCTACCAGCAACATGATTTGTCGTCCCTTGAAGCCCCGTTCACACAGGAAGAGATCAAAAATACCATTGACTCGATGCCTGGAGACAAAGCCCTAGGGCCAGATGGATTCACAGGAGCTTTCTTCAAGAAGAGTTGGGGTATCATTCATTCTGATCTCACAAGCACCTTAAATCAATTATACGACATGAACAGTCAGAACCTTGATCTACTTAACTCGGCCAACATTGTCCTCATTCCAAAAAAGCCAGACGCCACTAAAGTAAGTGACTACAGGCCCATCAGCTTAATCCACAGCATCGCAAAGATTTTTTCCAAGATGCTTGCAAGTAGATTAGCACCCTTCCTGGATGACCCCGTTTCCAACTGCCAAAGTGCATTTATCAAGCGGAGATGTATCCAGGACAATTTCCTATACGTGCAAAACACGGTGAAGAGACTGCATAAACTGAAAATTCCGGCGCTTTTCATGAAACTGGATATCCAAAAGGCCTTTGACACTATCAATTGGAGCTACCTTCTTGAGGTCCTCCGCGCATTGGGTTTTGGGCAACGATGGAGGGAATGGATTTCCATGCTCTTCGGCATAGCTTCCTCGAGAGCCATGGTAAACGGTCAGCTGGGAGATAGCTTCAGCCACAAGCGAGGGATGCGACAAGGAGACCCTCTCTCACCCATGCTTTTTGTCTTAGCCATCGACCCCCTACAGCGTATTCTTGACTTGGCTTCAGCTAATGGAGTCCTCACGCCCCTGCCATTGGCATCGATGAAACTGAGGACCTCGCTCTATGCGGATGATGCGGCAATCTTTATTGCTCCGAACCGGGAAGACTTGTAGCAGTAAAAAGAATCCTTGAAACCTTCGGTCAGGCTACAGGTCTAGTCACCAATTTCGACAAGAGCTCCATCCACCCCATCCGATGTGAAGGTTTAGACCTTCAAAATATTCTTGAACCGTTCACAGGCGCTTGCAAAGACTTCCCCTGCCGCTACCTTGGGCTACAGCTCCACACACGAGCACCGCAAAAGATACATGTCCAGCCACTCATTGAGAAAATTGGGCAGCGCCTACCAGGATGGAAAGGGCGACTTCTAAACCGCGCAGGAAGGCTCACCTTAGTCACCTCGGTGTTATCTTCCATCCCGACTTATCATCTGACCATCTTCCCCATTGCGGCCTGGGCAAGAAGAAAATAGATAAGATTCGACGATCCTTCCTCTGGAAAGGGGACGACAAGGCAAATGGTGGTCACTGCTTAGTCAACGGCCTACTGTCAGTCAACCCAAAGAGCTTGGAGGACTTGGGGTGATTGATCTTGTCAAGTTCAGTAGAGCACTCCGACTGCGGTGGCTTTGGCAGGAGTGGGCGGCACCTGATAAACCCTGGATGGGCACAGATGTCCCATGTAACGATATGGACCGCCTACTCTTCAACTCCTCCACTACCATCTCCATCGGCAATGGCAAGAAGACCAAATTTTGGCACCACAGTTGGTTGGATGGTGAGGCGCCCAGAAACCTAGCATCCAACCTTTTCGAGTTGGTAAGAATGAAAAACAAGATGGTGTATCAAGAACTAAACCACGATGCGTGGATACAAACTTTGGGGAGGAAAATCACTACATCATCTCAATTGGAGGAGTTCATCTCATTCTGGGTACGCATTCAGCATGTACAGCTGCAGCCAGATTTAGAAGGCCAAATCAAATGGAAGTGGACCAACAATGGGCAATACAGCACCAAATCAGCATACCGTGCCCAATTCTATGGCTCCTACAGAAGGTACAAGACTGAGATCATATGGCAAGCACGGGCGGAGAACAAGTGCAAACTCTTCGCTTGGATCCTAATCCAAAATAAACTACTAACAGCAGACAATCTCGCCCTTAGGGGATGGCCTCACCAAAATAACTGTATTCTTTGCAATGGCCCGCTTGAGTCAGGAGTCCACCTTTGCCTGATGTGCCCTTTCGCACAGGAGACATGGTCTAGAGTTGCAACTTGGGAGAATTTCAGCAGCCTGCAGCCGGCTATACAAACCAATACGGACACCTTAATTCAGTGGTGGGAATCGATCTTACCCTCAGTCCCAAAAGAAAGGAGGCGTGAATTCAACGGAATGGCAATTCATATCATGTGGAATTTGTGGAAGGAGCGCAATCGCCGAATCTTCGACAACAAATACTCCACAGCACTTCAGGTGGCCGGCCGAGCCAGTGGCGAATCCAGGATTTTAGGTCGGGGTATGCTTCTTAAAAAAATTCATATGCATTTGGTAAATCTATTTCTCAATTCGGTAATAAGGTTTAAATTCATAAACTAAGTAGAAACCATGTCCATTAAATTCAATATAAATAGTTTCAAAAGCCAAACTCATAATTCAAATATATGCATAATCGAGCACTAGAGACTTATTACAATGTTATTTAGCTAATGATGAGTTTATTTGATGCTTTTGAAGGGACATAATTGCTGTAATTAAAGCATACATGAATTACGGAAAAAAAACAAAGAATTCAGGCAATTCACCTATACCAGTAGACCTAGATGGCTGCCGGACATACCGTGAGTAGAGGAATGCCCTTGCGGCTGTTGCTGCTTGCTGATCGCCGGGCGTGGACGTCTTGTGATCTCGTCATGTGCTCGTTCGTCGTCGATGTGGGCAGGGATTAGGGGATTCACTACCGAAAACGCCATCGTTGCCGACGGCCAAATTCTTTGCCGACGGCCAAGGAATAAGCCGTCGGCAAAGAATCCTTTGCCTTGCCGAGGGCCGGACCGTCGGCAAAGGCCAGCCGTCGGCAAAGAATCCTTTGCCGATGGCCGGGCCGTCGGCAAACGCCGGCCATCGGCAAAGGGTTCTCTTTGCCGATGGCCCGGCTGTCGGCAAATATTTTTTCGTTTTTTATTCCCGGTGTTTTCTAGGCCACCACTCCGGTCCCCGCGCTGCGCCTTCGGTCTTCGCTCCCCACATCTCGTGCCTCCCACGTCTCCTCCGCGTGTAACCAAATCGACCTGCAAGGCACCAAGGCCCTCACTGACAAACGTTCCCACTTGTACCTGGACCCACCGGTCATGCAGCAGGCAAAGTATCCGTCTCGATCCATCTCGGTGAACCAATCCATCTTCTTGTCTTTCTCTCGATTCGATCTAGATCCAGCACAAGCAGCAAGAAGCAGACAAGCAGCACAAGCAGCAAGAATCCATCCACGACCGCGCTGGCCGGGAAGGGCCGCCGCGCTCGCCCGGGAACGCCGCCGCGCTGACCGCAGTGCCGCCGTCCTCGCCCGGGAGCGCCGCCGCGTTGACCGCCGGATCCGCGCGAGCTCGGGACGGCAACGCAACCGCGCTTCGTCGGTGGAGGGAGCTCGCCCGCGGCCCGCCGGTGGAGGGAGCTGCCCGGCCGTGCGAGCTCCGCCCGTCCTGCCGCTCCTCGCCGGTGGAGGGAGCTGCCCGGCCCTCGCGAGCTCCGCCCGTCCTTTCCTTCCTCGGAGCTCCGCCCGTCCTGCCGCTCCTCGCCGGTGGAGGGAGCTGCCCGGCCCTCGCGAGCTCCGCCCGTCCTTTCCTTCCTCGGAGCTCCGCCCGTCCTGCCGCTCCTCGCCGGCGGAGGGAGCTGCCCGGCCCTCGCGAGCTCCGCCCGTCCTGCCACCTCCGCTCCGGGTGAGACGCAGAAGAGGTGCCGCCTGGTGGGGAGGAGCGGCGAGCGGGCGGCCATGGCGAGGCGGAGGTGGAGCAGGGGTGCGGCCCCGTTCTTCTCTCGCGCCGGGGGGCAGCAGCGCGGCGCCGGCGCCGGCCTCGGGCTCCTCCTCCCTACCCGTGGCTCCTCCTCGCGTTCCGCCGCCCCGCCGCCGCGGCCGCCGCGCAGGGCGCCGTGCTCGAGGAGGCGGTGGCAGAGACCGCCGCTGGCCAGTACGACGACGACGACGACGACGGGTACGAGGGCGGGCGCGGCCTCGCGTTCACCGCCCCGGCGGCAGGCTAGTACGACAACGACGACCAGTACGACGACGACGACGGAGCAACGCGCCGGCGAGGGGCGGCGGCAGGAGTGGCGGCCGGCGAGGGCCGCGGCGTCCACCAGATGGGCTTCGCGGGCCCGGGCTCATGGGCTCTTTTTTTATATTTTTCCAGAAATCCTTTGCCGACGGGCCGGGATGTGGCCGTCGGCAAAGCTTTGCCGACGGTCTGACACGTGGCCATCGGCAAAGTCCCCTTTGCCGAGAAAATCTTTGCCGACGGGGCTTTGCCAACGGCCACGTCGCATTGCCGTCGGCAAAGCCTTCGCCGACGGCAGAAAGGCCTTTGCCGACGGCATCGCGCCGTTGGCAAAGGCGCCAGATCCGGTAGTGATTAGGGCAGAAAGGATCGTTGACTCGCATGGATGGCGGCAGGATACGAATAAACCAAATGAAACGTCGCCCCAGGCTGGGACTCGCAGCGGGCGGCGGCAGGATACATACAACGTAGAATTAGGCTGCCTTGTGATGGGCCTGATGGCCCTGATGATGGTCGCTCGCTCCTCGTTTGGACGCTCGAGCAGTCAGTGGGCCTTGCGGTGTCGTTCCGTCGTTGTCGTAGATGAGTTTTTCCTTTTTTTTAAACAAAATACGTATATTTACTCCTATGTGCTGTGCGAACACAGGGTATGCTGAAGCATATACAGCATACCCTGTAGCTCCGCCCCTGGGCCGAGCCAAGGAAGACCTAGAACAATATAGAAGGGCTTTCACAACAGATAACCATTAGCCTCTTGTGTCCGGTTGGAGCCTCCCTCTGTGTTTAGTTTTTCTCTTGCTGCTTTCCTATTGTTGCCGTCTGTGTTTGGCCTCAGTGCCAGTCTGTACATAAAACTCCTTTCTTCTCCTTAATGAATGGCAGAGCTCCTGCCCTTACTTTCAAAAAAAAAAAAAATGCCCTGCCACTGAAACAGGCAATATATAGTAGTTTAGAACAAGAATTCAGAAAAGCAATCAATCAGCTACCTGGCAACAGGACTGAATGAAGTAACAATACTTCCAAACTAGTGAGATCTCTAGTACAATAGGACTGAATGATCAACACAGTGTACAGACAATTACATATATAATTATATATCTAATCTAAAATTACATATACAATTATATATATAAATGTAACAAGCTAACCGGTAATATTATGGGAACAGAAGCTAGTAGAAAAACAAATGCTCCTAGATCAGGATCCATCGCAAGGACCAAGGACTAAAAATTTAAATCGAACAGTAACAATCCACCTAGCTATCCTACATTTTGTAAAACAGACCATATTAAACAAAAAATAACATCTGATGTCTAAAGAAATCTATAAATTGTTCACTTCAGTAATGATTATGTGAGCTCAAAGTAAATATGCTTACATTTCAAGAGATATAACTAAATAAGAATACTCTTTTATAAATGTAGAACATATAAATAGTTCTACTGTTTTTTCCAAGACACTTTCATGCAACAAATCTATATTGACTAACCATTGTCCAAAACAGATGTAATAATAGAAGCGTACACAAAAGATAAATTTGATAACAAAAAATGCATTAAAAATCATTTCAGTAGAGGCATCAAGGAAACATATACTAAATTTACATAATAGTCCAAGCACATCAGAACTTGAACCAAAGACTAGCACATAGAAAAGTTGTAGCAAGTTTTTGTTCAAAGAAAAGCTGTAACAAGCTATGAGGACCAGGGAAGGAAGATGCTAAACCTGATTTTTGAACAAACCTGTACCTGTGGGCAGATTTGGGCGAGAGCAGTAGGGAAAAGGATTCAGGTCAGGTGATTAAAAACCGGCAGATTCAGGGCAGGCGTCGGTTCGGCCGGAGCGAATGTTGGGGGGTGTGGCTCCTTGGCTCCATGGCGCTTGCCTTTTTTCCAGGGGCCGTGCAGCGGAGCGAGTCCTCTAGGTCACCGTCGGAGATGCCGCCGTGTGCTGATGGTGGAGGTGGAGGTGGCTGCAAGCTGGAGGAGGAGGAGGCCAGGGGCGGATCTACAGGGGGGCTGGGGGGGCTCCAGCCCCCCTAATTTCTTGATTTCAATGCTAATTACCTGTAGCAAAAACTTGATTTCACCATTAAATCTTCATGCAAATCAACATTTTCATTGTTTTAGGCCCCCTAATCCTTCATCCTGCATCCGCCACTGGAGGAGGCGATGGCTTGGCTTGGATTGGCTACGAGCTGGAGGTGGCTGCTATGGAGTGGCGACGAGTTGGAGGAGGCGGGGGAGGCGGCGACGGCGGCGGAACCGGCGACGGAGGCCCTATCGACTGGTTGGGGACCGAAGGCCTTGTTTAGTTACCAAAGTTTGGGGACAAACTTTGCATAGTAAACGCCGTGTCATACTGTAGCAATTTTGTTTTTATTTGATAATAATTGTCCAAATATTGATTAATTAGGCTTAAAATATTCGTCTCGAAAAGACAATAAAATTGTGCAATTAGTTTTTTATTTTATCTATATTTAGTCTTTCTATATATGTGTCGGCGTTTTTGATGTGACGGAAAATAGGAATTGCATGTAGTGAATTTGGTGGCCAAACTTTGGTAACTAAACAAGGCCGAAGGCAGAAGAATGGAAATAATAAAAAAACAAATGAGAGCCCAGCAGGACATATCGCTGACACCCTCACGTTTGTGTGGACCCACGGTTATAGCACCTGTATTCACTTTTTACTGACCTGTATTGCTCGTTCCATTGCTGTGGGAGGAAAAGGTAGCACATATCTCGAGGTACCTGATCCAATGCAGGCATGCTTGGGAGCACATGCTCTGCAGAGTAGAAATAACTTTCTCACGGAAAAAGGAGGAAGAAACGGAGATAAAACGAAATCGACAAAACTGCAATTCAGTCTCCGCCGGTTCACTCGCTGACAGGTGGATCCTAACGACGGCACTTTTCACGGGACACGCTGCTGGTGTGTCAAAAGGGTGGTGGGTCCATAACGAGACCCAGGTGGGGCAGGTGTCGGTCTCTGCCACACACCGTGCTAGCGACGGTGGCATTGGATTCCTGCCCACGCGTGCTATTTCCAAATAAATTCTAACATATTTTACGTCTATTGACCATTTCCATATTAAGTGCTGAAGCCGAAACATATCAATAAGAAATCCCAAAAAGATTAAAATTTAAATTTTCAGCTCAAAAAATATCAGAGAGACCAAAAAATAAATAAAAAATATAATGTTCACAGGGACCCAAACAAATATTTTAATAAAAAGTGTAAAATATATCCTCTCAATTAGAAACAATGACATATATGGAGAAAAATAATAAAAAAAGAATCTTTCAATCGTAGGAGCGCACAATCCAACTAATCAATCCATGGATCGAAATCTAAGTAGCTTGTCATCCAATCTAATATATATCTATGTATACCTATCTATATTAGTATCACAATAAATGTATCTCCAAGCTATCCGAATATATCAGCATAGCCACAAACCTCCAAGTTGTTTGCATATACCAAGGCAATCCTTAGCGAGGACTGACATGAAAAAAAATCGAGGTAGGTCTCAGTCATACTCATCAACGAACAAACCAATTTTTGACACGACGAAAACTAACCCCTAACTTACTTAACATATTAGAATTACAAATTTGATATTTTTATGGATCCACAAATAAAGTCGTTGAACTTGATGTCTAGCAATAACAACACATAGATATAACTCCTTACAAAAGAAGAAAAAAATCTATCTTGGTTGTATTTTAATTTCATATAGAATTAATGGAACAATGTGGTATTAGGGATGTCATAGTTATCAAAAGATAAAGTCTTTTAAGTATTATAGAAATGATAAAAAATAGATATGTAAATTCGTCGTTTCCCCATTAATGTGCCCATTCATTTGTGATTGCAGTAGAAATCACAACAACAAAAGTAGAACCTATACAAATTAACAGGTGTAAGTGACCTGTTCAGCAAGCTAGAGCAAATATATCAAGCATTTGATGATATTCTTTCTCGTTATAACGCACGGGCATGTTTGCTAGTTAGATGTAAAAAGGTTAATTGGATGTTGGATCTCTTAATCGGCCGTGATCCTCCGATATATATAGAGAGGGATTAGTCTTATTCTAGTTGAAAATATATCCCAAATGTGTTCTGCAAGTTTCCCATGTCAAAACACGAGCCGGAACCGAGTTCGAATCTAACCGGTCTTGGATCAGGCAGGAAAACATACCTAGCCGGTTTTATTGGGCCTAGGCGAGCTGGCTGCGCGGCTTGAAGGGAAACCGGCCAGGACTGTTCTGGCAGGCTGGGCACGGATCTTGTTTTGAAACGATGGGCACCGATCTTGCTCTTTTCGTCTTCCCAGCTTCAAAAATGTGATCCAAATATTCTTCTTGATTGTTTCAACACTAGGAACATTGTCACAAAACCCTTTTATGCATTAGCCATTTTTAACTGTCAACACAATTTCACCGCCGGTTATTACAATACCCGTGGTGATAAGGATGCTACGATAGCTTGTTCTGTAGTATAGTCACAGCACCATAGGTAGCGAGGTGAACCTCGGAGCATAGCACTACTACCTGTGTTTCTAACACCCCGGGAGTTGAGATGAACGTCTCAGGGACTTCACCGGAGTTCCCCCGCGTTCCACTCCACCTCAGAGTCTCAGAGAATGTTGACCAAACCTGGCCTCTGGCTATGACTATTCCACTCCTCCCGATAGCAAGCAGTACATATTCGCTAAAAGGCAAAGGAGTAAACTTTGTGTATGCGTGCCCTTTGAACGTATCGATCGGCATCAAACAATAAGACAAGGAAGGAGGGACGGGCCAGCAGGCAGAAGAAGGCCCGCGCTGAAAAAAAAAAGTAGCCGGTGGAGCTCCATCGCACGTCCCGGGAGATCATGTGAACAGCAGCTGGTCAGGAAGAAAAAGTAGAGTTGGAGTACTAGTAGTGCTTTCCTTGATTTGGCGCGTTTGCTCACGGTGACTCCCTTCCTTAATCACAAGTTTGAATGAACTCCGTGGCTCGACGGGACTTTGAGATGGAAGTTCGACGGGACTTTGAGATGGAAGTTCGACGGGACTTTGAGATGGAAGTCCCAGGGACTCCACCGGACCTCCCCGCAGGCCCCCTTTCTCCCTTTGGCACCCTCCACCGGACATCTCCCCGGGCCCACCTTCCCCTCAACGTGCTCCTCTGCTTTATGCTCTGGCCTCTGCAAACGTGCTCCTTTGCTTTATGCTCTGGACTCTGCAAGTCCGGCCCAGATGCCACTACCTAAGGCCTTGTTTAGTTCCTCCAAAACTCTTAAAAAATATATTATGTAAAAAGAAGATTTCTCATCATATTAAACTTATGATACGTGCGTAGTAAATGTAGATAAAATCAAAAACTAATTACGAGTTTGGTTGTGCTTTTTGGCCAGACGAACGTTCGGCCTAATTAGTCAACGGTTGAACAATTATTATCAAATACAAACAAAATGCTACAGTGACGCTGCAGTGAATCTGGCACTCCAACCAAAGTGAACTAAACAAGGCCCATGGCTTCATTCAAACTTGCGTGGGAGACTGGGAGTCGCAGTGAGCTAGCAAGCACACCTACGAGGATCCTCAGTTTCATTCTCAGGACAGCTTTACTTCTATTGCCTTCAAAATAAATACACATTTTGCTTCTCGAGAAGTCAAATGTTTTTTAACCAAATTTATACAAAAATACTAATCTTTGTGATATATAGTAAGTATACTTTGTGCTATAGCACAGAGTATACTTATTATATCACAAATAAATAGTAAAAAAAAAAACCCCGGGGAGATCCACTAGGCAACCTCACACATGCTAGTCGTGAACCCGCGACCACAACATTTGCACGTTCATCCCCTAACCATTCCAACTATAAGACACTTGTGTCTATTTGAGATATTTGTCCTTCTCATTTTATCTTCGTGTTGGGGGATAGCCGGAACCTTGGCACCCCGTCCCTGCCAGTAAGTCAGCCAAGGCGGCTTCTCTTGCCCAGCCGAATGTCTATCGGTTGGAACTTATGATTTACAACTCAATACCATCAGTCGAACTAGTCGGACATGACCAAGCTGAGAACTGGGGCCGAATGGGCACTTAATGTCGCATTCGGCATCGGTGACGAATCTCGCCGTTTAGTCTGGATAATGCCTTGGTGCTGAGTTCGCTTTGCAAGAAGGAGGTCAAGCCGCCACGGATGAGCCGGCCGCTGGAGAGTGGGCCCGAGCTTGTCGGTCGTCGGGAAGACATCAAGCCTGGCTCCCGACGTGACGGTTCCACCCTTCGTTACAAGAAGCTCAATAATCAAGGAGAAAAGGCCCAAGGGCAGATATGTCATATAAAGGCCTACGGGCTCCTATAAATATGCCCCCATGGGGTTGTAATAGAGGTGGTGGAATATTGAATAAAGAGATCACTTTGCATCTACTGAGTTATTAATATTCGGTATACGTTCCACGGGGTTCTAAGCTTTCGGCTAAGAACAACACTTTGTATATTTTTTAAATGAGCACCTGGGACCCTAAATGAATTCAAATGAAAAAGTCATCAACTACAAAGTTTATAGCCTTTCGAGATCTACAACTTTGGTTTTGGCCATTTCCATCTGAGGTCATTTAAAAAATTTGAATTTCAAATGTGCGTAACTCAAATGCAATTTTACTTGCATACATAATTTTAAATAAAAAGTTATCAACTACAAAGTTTCATAACTTTTCAAGATCTATAACTCTTGTTTTGGTCATTTCTCCTTCCAAAATCATGTGATAAATTCAAATTTACTATACAGCTCCTATTTTTAAAGGCGGCTAGACCGTTGGAAATAGGGCTGCATCTAAAAATAGTCATTTTTAGAGGTTGGGAGGACTATCGCTCACGAACGGTATAAAAATCGATTTTTAAACATAGTTTTATTAACAAAACTAGACAAATAGAGCCATGATTCATATAATAATGGAATCGAATTTAATGGAATCTGAGATACTAGTACGGACATCTGAGATTAGCGTTTTGCCGCTAGATTTTTAGCTATCTACCTCTGCCTCCCCTGCACAGTGGCATCACAAGTGCACACCACACATTCACAGATACCTTTCTCTCTGATGTGATCCAACCCAGTAAGTACTAGAAAGAGTTCAGACCAGCTGCGTTCGAGAGAGAGACAGAGAGAGTGTCCAGTCCAAGGAGGCACCCCGCCGCCGCTCCCCACCGCCCCCTCCTCGACCACATTGAGGCAGCTCTCGCCCACACGCTCGTCGCCGCCGGTTAGGGACCAGCACCGCGGCGCCGAGAGCAACGTCTCCGGTTCCTCGGTCTCCATCCACTGCGACGGTGCCCACGACTCACGCCATCGCGGGACGGAGAAGCAGGAGGGCCAGGAATGCTCGGGACTCGCGAATAGCCTAGCAAGTTGTTGGTCGCTAGCTGGTGAGATTGTTTCGCGGCTTTCTCTCTCTTGCACGTCCGCTTTGATTCCAGCTCAGCTAGCTAGGCCAGCGGAATGAACAGGAGCGCTGCATTCTTGGAACGCCATGGGCAAGAAGTTGAAGCGGTCGAGGATGGAGCATGAGTCAAGGTATGCCATTCGAGATATGGATACGGATCCGCGCCTGTGAAGATTCTAATCTTGATTTGCTTGCTTCAAATCTCGCCTGACTTGCAGGGGACCAAGTGATGATGGCATGCTTCCAGAGGAAACTACACCTCCAAGAAGATGCTCTGAAGCTCGAAGAAAAAAGGTACACTATCCAACATCTCGATTTGTGTTAAAATCTGCCTCACAAACTGCACATGATTTTGCACTGTAGGACAAGGCTTGCATCGTCTTTGTCCCCCGATAGATAGTAGCCCCCCTGCCATCCAAGCCCCCTCTGTCTCAGATCTCAGAGATTTACCTGTTGGAGCTGCGTGCCTAGCAGCAGTTCTCGTAGTAGTATTTGTTGGGCTACCACTTGGTGTCGTCAAACTATTCATTGCGTGTGCATTTGACCATGTCCTGAATTCAAGTTCCGTCTTCTATGTTCCAAATCGAAATGCACTTCTGAACATTTGAACCCCATAGTTAAATGTGAAACTTTTAAACTTTTAAAAAGAATCCATCATGTTTGGATTCCTTGATATTGTCACCATAAATTGATGTGGGTATAAGGGCCATCGCTCAACGGATAAAAGTTACTCTAGGGATAATCGAAATGCACTTCTGAACATTTGAACCCCATAGTTAAATGTGAAACTTTTAAAAAAAATCTATCATGTTTGGATTCCTTGATCTTGTCACCATAAATTGATGTGAGTATAATTTGTTTTGATAAACCCCCTCCCCACCCCCAACCCCAACCCCACCAAAAAAAAATGCCACAGTACTTGTACTAACAGTTAACATTCTGCCAGGGTAAAATGATACAGATTCTGGTGAAGTTTAAGGATGAGATGACTAGTGAAATGCGAAAACTGCTCGAGCACCATACTCAGAGCAACAACAATCAAAGCATGATGTTGTGCAAAAATCTGGAGAAGCTTGCTCAAACTCTGGAGAAGCTTAGTGAAAGTCACAATGATCTACGCAAACAATTGGAGCTTCATACTAATGCTCCAAGGTGGTGTTTATTTTCTACATATATCATCATATCTTTTGTTTCTCAGGGCAGTGCCAGCAGTGCATTATTATTAGTAAACCTATTATTAAATTTACTTCATAAGTTACCATAGTATTTTCCTTCTTTTGCAGATCACAGTGGAATCAAGAGCAGCCACCAAGATACCGGCTTATTTTCAGATCCGAAGTGGCTGAAAAAATTGAAAAGGGGGAAACCATAGAGATACATGTAGCTCTAGTTGATGTTAATAATGGTCAAACTGTAAAAAATGGACCCCTTGCTTCTGCAACTGTTGAGTTGGTTGTCATTGATGCAAAATTCAATGAAAATGATAACCAATACAGTTGGTCCAGAGAGGATTTCGTGAGCAACGTAAAGAAAGCACAAGGAAATTCAGCAACCGTAAATGTGGATCAGTCAGTAAAATCTATAGTGAGTAACGGCCGATTTAACCTTGAAAATGGGGATAAACGTCACTGTGATTTTACAATATTCAGTAACTCCGGTAACAAGAAGGTTAGGCTTGGGGTGATGGTTGTGTCGCCAACTCAAGAGCGAGTCCTTGAAGGATTATCAAATCCTTTCTTTGTGCGGGGCCATGACAGGCCAAACAGAAGTAAGTAGACATATTCTTTCTCAGATTCAATGATAAATTCTCAATTGTTCTGTATTTGAAACTTTGCAGTCTTCATTTGTTTTTACTTTCAGCTTCAGATATTAGAACTTATAAGCTACCCCTTGTGAATTTAACAAATCTACACTTCTGTTGGCGCAAATCTTTGCTGCGCCAAACAGCCTGAAAAGCATCCTCAAGCGGAGGGGTACATAAGCTTGGAGAGTAGCATGGGAAATAGCTAGGTGGGTTTCTATGAAAGATTTTGGGAAGGACCAAATCAGTACTTATATGACAAGGCTAGCAAATTATAATGGTTTCTATGAAAGATTAGTCATACTTTTGTTCAAAATCTTTGAGTGTTTGAATGGATGTTGTCTAGCATAAAATAAAATAGAAAAGAAGGAATTTCTTGAAAGTAATATTGAGGAACAGAATCTAGTACTCTTTTTTTTTTTAAGGCGCCACCTTGGGCGCGGCCTTCCTGGAGGCCAGCATGGGGAGCTGGGTTCGAACCTGGACCGGCAGCTCCACCCTTGGAGACTTTGCCAGCTGCTCTAGGCACTCTTCCCCATCTAGTACTCTTTTCGATGGAATATATGTTACCCACTTGATTAGGCACACTGCCACTTTACCAGGAGTTTTGATTGTAGTAACACTATTGTTTTGGAGAACTGCTTCTGGCATACAAGTTTGGTGTTTGTAGTAGGGGACAATTTGCTATAGGACACTGGAAGTGGAGCACATTTGCTGGTGCACACCTCCACTTTCAAAATTGGCTGAGGGACACTAGAAGTGGAGCGCATTTTGCTGCTGGACAAACATTTGCTGAAAGACACTCTCGGTATCCAGCAGCAAAATGTGCTCCACTTCTAGTGTCCCTCAGCTAATTTCGAAAGTGGAGGTGTGTGGCACCCAATTGTGAGTATTGGCGATGTCCCACAACCAATTTTCCGTGTAGTGTTGATTCCCCCTCCTCCCTCCTAAGAATGCAAATTGCAGTTGCATTTCTAACCAGTGACATATTTGTAGGGCAAGCTCGGGTTGACATTGGTAATCATGAACAAAATGGCCGAATATCTAATATACAGAACCCATCATGTCCAAATTCGACTCAAGCTGATGGAAACAGTTAAGGCTTGAAGCTCTTTTTTTCCTCCTTGGCTTCTTTAAATAAAAATTTAAGAATATGCAGATTGTAATGTTTACTACTCATTTTCAGGATCGGTAATAACTCCTGTGCTTGGAGGACAATACCAAAGAAATACTCCTGTGCTTTATACAGAACCAGCTACCATTGTAAGTAATGGAAAATCTAATAAGCCATGGTTTACATCTATGGCGCACAACACTAACTATATTATAACAAAAGGTTTTGATGCACATAATCAATCCTATTTTTCAACTAATAATTGTTAATGAGCATTTTTTAAGGTGGACCTAGGGCTTTATTTTACTTCCACTCCATAATGCCCCACGGTAGTTTTATCTGTTGCCTACATGTTATTTGTACAGCAACAACACCAAGTTCCTCATCGGTCAATGTTAGCCCAAGCTTCGAACAGCCAAACAGGTATGACACTTCTGTTCACTGGATGGTGATGATCCTGTTTTTCTTCGCAGCCCAAGTTGCATTTCTAATCAGTACATTTTTTGTAGCCCAAGTTTCAGTTGACAATGGTAATCAAGAACAAAATGACCCAATGTCTAATATGCAAAATCATTCATGTCCGAATTCGACTCAAGCTGATGGAAACGATTAAGGCTTGATGCTCTTTTTTTCCTCGTCTTCACCAAAGAAAAGTTCAAGAAGATGCAGATCATAATATTAGATGCAGATCATAATATTTTCTCCTCATTTTCAGGATCGTTTATAACTCCTATGCTTGGAGGACAACACCAGCCTCTGTTTCAAAGAAATACTCCTGTGCTTTGTACAGAACCAGCAACCAGTGTAAGTAATGGAAAAGCTAATAAACCGCGATTTGTATCCACAGAACGCGACCCTAAGTCCCTAACTATATTATAACAAAAGGTTTTGATGTACATAATTAATCCTATTTTTCAACTAATTATTGTAAATGAGTATTCTTAACGTGGACCCAGGATTTTATTTTACTTTCAAACTCCATAGTGCCTCATGATAGTTTTATCTATCACCTACTTGTTATTTTGTACAGCAACAACATCAAGTTCTTCATTGCTCAATGTTGGCCCAAGCTTCGAACAACCAAACTGGTATGACACATTATGTGGGCATACCGATGTAAAGTTTCATTTGCATTTCTAACCAGTTACATTTTTATAGTGCAAGCTTGGGTTGACAATGGTAATCAAGAACAAAATGGCCCAATGTCTAATATGCAAAACCCATCATGTCCGAATTCAACTCAAGCTGATGGAAATGGTTAAGGCTTGAAGCTCTTTTTTCCTCCTCTTCTTTAAAGATAAATTCAAGAAGACACAGATCGTAATGTTTTCTCATTTTCAGGATCGGTTATAACTCCTATGTTCGCAGGGCAACACCAGCCTTTGTTTGAAAGAAATACTCCTGTGCTTTCTACAGAACCAGCTGCCAGTGTAAGTAATGGAAAAGCTAACAAACCACGATTTACATCTACGCCGAGACAACACTAACTATATTATAACAAAAGATTTTGATGTACATAATGAATCCTATTGGGATAATTTACTTTCACTCCATAGTGCCCCTCGGTAGTTTTATCTGTCACCTACTTGTTATTTTGTACAGCAACAACATCAAGTTCCTCATTGGTCAATGTTGGCCCAAGCTTCAAACAACCCAACCGGTATGACACATTGATCCTGTTTTTATTCTCACAAGTGATAGGCTGAGTAGTTAACTATGTGGACATATCTGCCATATTTTTTTATGTTTTGAACACATACAACTTCAAAATTTTGGTCCTTCTGTTTACCTGTTGATTGTGATTGCTCTAATAAACCAGAAATTACTCCAAAATGTAAGTCCTTTTAGTTTTGTTAAAGGTCAAATGGCTCAACTTTGGTCAAGTTTATAGGAAAATACATAGACATGTACAACATCATATTTCACTAAACCTAGCTCAAACAAGTTATTGTAGATGCTAATATAATTTCATATAAACTTGTTCAAAATTAAAGAATTTAACTTAGACAAAACCAAAACAACTTACATTTTGGAAAGCACACCCCTCCATGCCACTTATCCACTGAATATAAGCATTCATAAGTCATCTCTCTCGCATCTATTCTGGCTCACTCATCCCTCAAACTCTCTAAAACCCCTTACGGCACTGTTTCTTAAAAAAGAGCTATCTGGCTTTCCTTGCAATTTGTTCTGCAGTGTCCAAAAGTAGTGTGTCCAGCAAGGGAATTTATCTTCCCAGTTTGTTGACATCAACACCCTGTCTATATTACTCAACGCCGGACTTGTTTGTTTATCTGTCCAAGTGTACATTAGTCCCCCCCCCCTCCCCCTCCCCCTCCTCCTCCTCCTCCTCCTCCTCTAATTTTGTTAGTCCCAAGTCATCAATAACATGTTATCCCCTTGTCCAATGTTTCCCACCAGTAACTATAGGCAAACACTGTACAGCACGATCTAGTCAATTCCTCCAAGAAAGAATAAGAGAGCTCATGTTGTGCTGGCCCATAAACTACAGTTAGCCTCCCATATCAAATTATCCAGCCTATTCCTGATCTGAAAGGTGTATTAAGATTCAAAAAGCCAAACATTATAAATTTTGGCCATCTACTAGTCAAAATATGTATGTATGTTTGTTGCACAAAAGGTACATTAATAATTCAGATTTCACATGTCCTTAGTAAGACATGGGTCTTGTAGTAGTTCATACTTCATGAGGGGGGGGGTGTGGTTCGGTATGAGAAATCAATGGTCAAAGCATACCTTGTAAGTCTTTCTGAAATCCCAATACACCTTATAAAAAATATAGGAGTATCATTTAGCATATAAAACAAAAAAGAAGGAATTCCATATTTTTTTCAAAGTAATATTGAGGAATGTAATATTTTTTCAAAGTAATATTGAGTAAACTGGCCTCCTTCCTCTGTCGCCAGAGTAATGTTTCCTCCTCAATTTCAGGGCTGAATGCAATTGGACAAACACTGCCTCAATTTACAGGAAACACTGATATTGCTTATACAGAACCATCTGCTAGTGTAAGTAATAGAAAAACTAAGTCACGATTTCTTCCTAGGTCACACATCCCTGACTATGTATATCCTTATTTTTCTTCCAATCATAGTTTGTTACACTAATTTGATTTGGCACCTGCTTGTTATTTTGTCCAGCAAGTACAACAGGCTTGGATACCACAAAATCAAGATTGGCCGAACTTAACCCACCAACCTATGAACAATGGAACTGGTATGGCTCTTTGACTCACTGGATCGTGACCCTATTTTGATTCCTAAATTGATAAGTTGAGTGGGTTTATCTCCCATAATTTTCTGTGATTTCAACACAAACAACTTGAAAATATTGGTCCTTCAGTTTAGCATCTTTACTGTCAATGACTAGAATTAAACCTTTTGCTAAAAAAACTAGAATTCATCCCATTAATAGGAGTATAGAGTTACAGATCCATATAAGAGATATTTAAAAGAAGTGCAGTTGTATTGTGAGCAGCAAACACAATAGGATGTATTCATAGTGAAAACCTCCATATAGCCTAGAATTCATCCTGATCAGCAAGGTTAGTCGTAAGACCACCGATCAAACGACTAATCATGATTGGTCATCGATCGAGGTTGATCAATTAGTCCATCTAGTTGGCTAGTCTGACAATTAGTTGTCCATGTGCCTAGATGGCTGATCAGCCAGTGTAAATATATGTAAACATGATCATAAATAGGCAAATGGAAGAGGCAAAGAGAGCAAGCAGGAAAGCATGTCAAGCATCCTCTGCACAGCCACACAAATGTGTCACAAATTGGGTATTTGATGATAGACATTAGATAACATCTTCACTTTCTTCAAAGAAGATAGCAATCACAACAATACGACAAAGTAGTAGACACCAACCTTCAAAGGAGGAAGAGTGGTGGTTCATTTGGTGGTTGTGGAGGATGAACAAAGCTGCAGTTTTAGGTTCAGGTCCTTCAAGCACCGGCGGGGGGCCAAGTCGAGGTGGAGAGGTGGGCATAGGGAGAGGCACTGGCAGGGGAGATGTGGGTGGAGGCGGAACACCAATGGGGAAAGGTGGCGGAGCTGCAGGTGGCCAGGCGTGGGTGAAGGTGGAGGCGCTGGCAGTGGAGACATGAGCGTCGAGCGGAAAATTTATTATCTTTTTGCTCGTGCATGATCCAGCACCCAGCTTTGGCTTTGATTTTTGCAGTGGTGGTTATTTTGGTCAACCAATCCATGACATTTTCGCTTGGTATCCACTCTTCTGGCCATAGGTTTGGTTGTGATGTCCACTCTTTGTAGTCCAAATTATAGCTGTATAAATTGATGTAAAGGAGTTGTAAAAGCGTAGTTGTGTCCTTAGCAACAAATAAAATAAAGCACAATAAGTTATATTCAAAATGAAGAACTGTTTTAGTGTACAGCCTCATATTTGCATGGGACTCTGGGTCAATTTATTTAATATTCTTTTGCTATTCTGGTGTTTGTGAGTTAGCGTTACAAGCTTACAGGAGTATTTCTCAACCAATTTTGCAAGATACCCATGACTTTACTCGGTTTTGTAAGTTTGGCCTTCTACATTTTGGTCTCACCCTGTGTTCGAGAAAAAATATACATTTTGATCTTACCCATAAATGCTGCAATTGGTACTTAATTGAGCATTCTTTCTAGTAGTAGAAAAAAATATTTGTCTTATGGGTTAATATTCTGCAGACACGCCATTTTATACTCACCAAAGAGCATTTCCAGTGCGCCTCGTATGGGATCTGCCCAGTGTGGTGCCAAGCAAGCATTGTTTTAACCTTCTTGATCAGCTCATGCCGCTGCATAGTTGGCAGCCAAAATTTAAGAATTGTGGCTTACCTACTGCTAGCCTCATGCAAGAGCGCTTTGGCTCATTGACCACCATGCCAAAGGAAGTCATACAGACTCGTCGGGGAAGAGGTGTTCTCATTGAGCCACTTGAGCCTGATGATTCAGATGAAGGGTGTGTTCGTCAATCCTTCCTCAGTTAAATAGAGATACAAAGTTCTACATTAGAATCAATGAGCTACTTTTACTAATTTGTCTGAACATTTTTTAGGCGACCACTAAAGAGGAATCTGCACAGTAAATATCAGTTGCGATTTGTGAATAAGGTGTGCAAGACATATTACACAAGGGATCAAATAAAAGCAGATGATGGGAACCTTCTTATGGTTGCTTTGTTCGATGAGAACAACACGAAAATCATATCTGGTCCCCTGTCTTCAGCTTCTGTTGAAGTCGTAGCTCTCCATGGTGACTTCATTGTCAATGGTCAGGATTACTGGACTTCAGAGGAATTCAATCGCTCTGTTGTGCGTCCACCGCCTGGAGAAGAAGCATCATCAGTCTCAGTCTTATCAGGAGGTGATCGCATCTTAGTTCTTGCTGATGGAGAGGCATGTCTCGGTGATGCCTTTTTTCAGAGAACATCCATTTGTGCTAGAACTGGAATGTTCAAGATGGGTGTAATGCTGGCCAGCGCCCAGGATGAGAGAGTTCAAGAAGGCATATCAGAACCATTCCGAGTGATGGATAACCGTGTCAAAGGTACTCCTTTTTTTTATCTGTTCATTATTTTATAAAAGGAAAGAAAAAGGCATGCCTACATATATAACTTAACATGGAATTTAATAGATCTTCAAAATTAGTCACTTAACCACAATCTCGAAGTCTGAAATATATTCCAGCTGATCAGCAACATATGTGTGTGCATTCATGTTTCATATGTTCAAATTTTAAAATGACAACCTTTTGCCGAAAAAATATTGATATTTTTGTCGATTGAGGGTTTGCAGAGTTGAATGCAAAAGATGGGCCTATACAAGGTATTCAGAAATCAGCTACCCCTTTTTTTCCACTCTGTATTGCTGATGATGAGTATCCTTAATGTTTCCGGTCATTTCTAGGATTTAATCCAGCTGCAGCAACACTACAGTTTCCAAGAAACACTGTCACAGAAGCCATTGTAAGTTATACTAACTAAAGAAAATTAAGACAAGTTTTGTATCTTGTGGCAAAAACCATGACTAGACTATAACACAAGGTTAATTTGGAAAGGTTTAATTTTGATGTACATAAAATGAATCTAACTGTAGAGGAACATGCTTAAAGATTAAGAACATGGATCACAGTGCTTTAATTATTTTACCTCCAGGACACAGTATAAATTTAACTAACTTTTTTTGCCATCTGGTTATTTTTTGTTCAGCAACAACAGGCTTCGAGAATTTCTCACGTAAAGGTCAGAAGTGCCCCATGTATGAGTATCCTACCTGGTACAGCACTTCTATTCACAGGATTTTGTTATTTAATTTCTTGTTCGTCCCTACAAAATTTAGTACGGTAATTGTTGTGGATTTTCTTCTAAGGACGTGGTCATTACTAGCACTGTGACGGGATCCATGCTCCATCCTCTTCTGAAGCTCAAATAAATAACACAAATCAAAACTCATTCCGGCTTCATTCTGGCAACAAACATCAAACAAATATCATCTCACATATCAAATACACATACTAGTGCTAGATATTTTATATTAATACAACAGTGTTAAAAGGAGTTACCATATTCGTCTAAAGAACCTAGAAATTACAAGGTTAATTGAGAAAAAGAAAATAATATGCACCGTTGATGTTAATGATCAATTAATGGTCGAGATTTAACAGAAGAGCCAATAAAAATACGATTGATATTGTTCTGGACTCAAGGTAGATCCACCTATTATAGAAACGAGCACTCCCGCGCGCACCTTTCGAGGGGTGGTGCCGTCCATATGACCCGCCCTGACGGCCCCCGTTCCGGACTTCCTCTGCTCACTGCCAAGGCATCTCCTCCACTTGCAACCGTAAAACCCCCACCACACCGTAGCGGACGGAGAGAGAAGGGAGGAGCGCGCAGTCGATCGATGTCGCTCCGGTGATCGCCGCGGCGGCGGGCCTTCGGGTTCCGGTGAGCACCTCCCGCCTCTCCCCTTCCCCCTCCTCCTCCCCGTGGTTCGCGGGTGGACGGATCGCGCAATGCCGGATCGTTTGCGGGGGTCGGGTAGGGTTTAGAGTGGATTTGCGGGGAACTTTGTTGTGGATCTGTTTCGTTTCGTGTGCGTGCGGGTTGGTCGTGCGTGTCGCTGGATTTTGGGCGGTTTATTTCTGATGACGGGGGTTTGGGGGGACGATGGACGAGGGGCGAATGCTGCTTCGCGTGGGTGTGGAATCGGTGGGTGTTTGTTGGCGTAACAGTGGTTCATCCATGGTGCTGCTTGCGTAGATTTTTCTTATTGTTTGATTTGGTTTCGTCTCCCTGGATGGATTTGCGTGTTGGCGGATTGCTCTTGAATTTTATCGCGTTTATTTTCGGTGGGATTTAGCCGTTTTTTTGACGGATGGATTTGGGGGTTGGCCGATTGCTCTTGAATTTTATCGCGTTTATTTTCGGCGGAATTTAGCCATTTTTTTCGACGGAAGTAAGGATTTAGCCATTTACTTGGGGATCGTGTGCTCCGTGCGAAATAGATTATGTTAGCCTTGCCTTTTTTTGTTTTTTATTATTAATTAAAAATCGGTGATCTGCGAGTTAATAATTTGTTGCTTAATTGTTAGAAACTATTGTAATATTAAATTTAAGAAATCGGTGATCTATCAGTTTACACATCCTTGCATTTCTACAATTTGATATCATAACTAATAAGGGATTAAAGTTCTCATCCTTGGTAGTTGGGTTTTTAATTAAAGTGTTAGGTGATTTTGATTGCCTTGCTTATTGGTAATTGCATGATATTTTGATAGCTCTTTTAGTTCACTGCCCTTGTGTAATCGGTATATACTCTTAGGCTTCATTCTGTGTGGTTGGTTTCTGACATTTTTACAATCATTCCGATTTCTATTCCCTAGTTTTGATTACGTCTTGAGTAGGGGTTCAAGTTATGCTGTAAATTTTAAGGTTGTTTCGTTGTTCTTAGTCAAGTCTAATACTTGTCTCATACTCTTTTTTTGATTTGTCTCAGAATGTTACTTGCATGGTTGCTGGTAGTCAATTCTTTTTTCTTTGTTGCTGCTGCTTGTCTTTTTAGCTTGTGTTCCACTTTGTTCCATTCTTTCATGGATCCTGATAATATACTGATAACTGAATGATTTTTGGGAAAATTATGTTACTGCACATTGGTTTGACATTTTCCATCTGGTAAATTCTGGTAATGTTCATTTTAACAAGTGAAAGGCCTGATGTATGTGATTTACTTATGTGATGGCAACGTGTTATCCCTACTGCAGGATTGATGTTATGCGTTTTTTGAGCCTAGTGAAATTAGCACCAGTGGCCACCAATTGTTATCTTAATGTGTATTGGTCCTATAATGATTTGCATGTATCTTTTGACAATTAGATCTGTAGCTAGCTTTTGGTCGTATATTAACTACTGATAGGACTTTGATAGTTGTGACATTACTATGTTGAATAGATAAAAGTATTTTTTTTATTTCTTAAGTATTTTATAGCCTAATTCCTGCAACTCTCTGCACTGATTACTTAGCATCATTGTGTTTCGTAATGGAGTATAACGTCCTTTGGCATTACTGACAAATACTTGTTGAGATTAATTTATCTGACACTGCATAATCCTACCTTGCATACAGATGGTGTCTGGGAAACCATGGGGAAGAAGTCCAAGAATCAAGGGCAAGTAGGTGGGAGACAGTGGGCACCATGGAGTTCAACAAATGCGACACCGAACACAGCAAGGCCAGCATGGGGTGGCAATGGTTCCTCGCACTCTTCTGGAATGACTTGGGCTCAAGTTTTAGATCGTGGTGCTGCTAACAGAGGCAACCCTAGACCGCAACCACAAACACTGCGCCCTATTGTGACTCCACCTCTGGCAAATGGTTGGCAGTGGAAATCTAGGTCTCACCCATCTGGTTCTGCAGTCGAGAAGGATGATGCTCCTCCATCTGGTTCTGACCCTGAGGTGGAGAATGTTGATGGCAACAATACATCAGATGATGATGATGATGATGATTTGAGTGATGATATCAGTGATGATTATGATTCTGATGCAAGTGAGAAAAGTTTTGAGACTCGAAAAACAAACAAGTGGTTCAAAGAGTTCTTTGATAAACTGTGTGTGGAACAGATTAATGAACAAACTAGGCAATGGCATTGCCCGGCATGCAAAAATGGGCCTGGGGCAATTGACTGGTACAAAGGGCTGCAGCCTTTAATGACTCATGCGAGAACTAAGGGTTCTACAAGGGTTAGGCTTCACAGAGAATTGGCTGCATTGCTGGAAGAGGAGCTCTCTCGCAGGGGAACTTCAGTGGTACCAGCGGGCGAACAATTTGGGAAATGGAAGGGACTGCGAGAAAGCACTGATCGGGAGATAGTTTGGCCACCGATGGTTATTGTTATGAACACCTTCTTGGAGAAAGATGACGATGATAAGGTGACTGATCTTGTTATACATAATTTCATATTAGTACTATTTTTACCCCTGTGAAATGGTAAATACAGATTTTGCATTTGGGTTCCCTCTATCCCTGTTACTCATAGCAACTTATGCATCTTCTTAGAGCATTTGATCTGACTGTACAAAGTTGCAATATGCTCCCTAAGTGGATCAGTTACTATGATAATGTGTTAGTGTTATGTTTATTTACCTAGATATTATATTCTTGTATCGTGCATTCTAAGTTTACCACATTGATCCTCTTTATTATTTTATAGCTAATTGCGTTCAATACATTGTGTCCCCACAATTTTTTGAGCTGAGTGTGGATCATAAATGCTTCTTTCTTATACCTTATAGAAGTCCTTTATAGCTCTTTAAGGGCTATACAATTAAGTTGTATTGTATGTATTCTGATTTTTATTTATTCTTTGACCTGATCTAGTGGAAGGGCATGGGGAACCAAGAGCTCCTTGATTATTTTGGAGAATATGCGGCAACTAAAGCACGCCATGCCTATGGTCCCTCTGGGCACCGTGGTATGAGCGTGTTAATATTTGAAAACTCATCTGTGGGCTACATGGAAGCTGAACGTCTGCATAGGCACTTTGTTAATCAAGGTACAGACAGGAATGCATGGCAGGTCCGCAAGGTTCGATTTGTACCTGGTGGGAAAAGGCAGCTATTTGGTTTCTTAGCGAGCAAAGAGGATATGGAGGCTTTTAACAAGCATTGCCACGGTACTGATTTTTACAAATTTAATGCTTTCTATTCTGTGTATAGCCTTTTTTTTTATCTAGTAAACAACATGATTTAGTGGACTTCTCCCTGAATTCTTTATGCCTCGAATAATGGTCTCTGTCAAGTCTGATTAAAACTTGTATACGTGAAATATATTTTTTGTTTCAGTATTCATAAGGGCACATGAAGTTCGATATTTCTATCCTTTCACTCCATTGAAATATCATATGGTTGTTACTTTTAGTATTCATTTTGTTTACACTGGTAATGCATGTTTGACAGTCTAATGTTTTTTTTTTTTTTTTTTTTTTTTTTTTTTTGTGATTGGTTCTCTCTGATCCTTCCTTTCCAATTACATCCTGCTTATAATCGTATCTTTGGTGACTGAAAAACATTGATAGTTTTATATCAATTTACTTGTTAGAAGTGCATCACTCTATGCCCTGTCTAGAATTGTAGTGCTTTTCAATAGCACATGCTTATGCTTATTTCATTTCAATTTGAAAAGTGCATGACTATGCTTATGCTTGGTACTTCCTAGTAATCATTTTGTTCACCCGCTGATAATTGGTCCCCCTGTTGTTATTGTTACCTTCTTACATCCTGTTTAATCTATGAAGGCTAAGCAGGGTTTTTATGGTGGCTGGAACATAACATTAGTTCTAATTCTTTTGATTTTTAAAGTGCATCACTATATGCTCTGTTTGGATTTGTTCCTTTTCAAGAGCAGTTGCAAATTTCTAAATCTGGATGTAGCACTTAGATTGAAGCATCTTGTCAAAATCTTTCTAATCTTTCTAATATTTCCAACAACTACTTAATCCACAGTGAAGCACAACCTAAAATGGTGCTTATTTTTTGGAAGAATGATACTCAAGCTGTGGATTCCCTTCTTTTAATAGGCCAATCAATTCTGGACATTTGGTTTAGTGCAGCTCCCTTCATGGTCCTGCTTTGGAAGGGAGGATTTCTCTATGAACTTTTGTTATGTGGCCTTTTGAACTAAATTATATGGCAATTAGACCGCTTCCTGTTTGTGAAAATACATCAGCCACTCTTGAATGATAAACCATTGACCACAGGTAGTATGACTTTTCAAACCGTACAACAGATAAATCAAAGAATTGGGATATGTAACCTGTTTATTGAAATACGAAGCCACCTGTTTATTGAAATACGAAGCCTCCAAGTTCAGCAAGTAGTCGAGTGTTTTTGAAATGCATACTTTAGGCTGTACTTGTTATGTTGCATCTACCAAACAGGATATCGAACGTTTTACTAACTTAACTGGAGAATTGCTAAATGTATTTTTATCTTCACTATAATTTCAGGTAAAACCCGTCTGAAGTATGAGATGAAGTCTTACAATGAGATGGTGATTATGCAAATGAAACAGATGAGTGAAGACAACCAACAACTGAATTACCTGAAGAACAAGGTGGTCAAGACAGAGCAGCGTTCTAAAGCAGTAGAAGAATCATTGGGTGTTGTTACCCAGAAGCTACGTGAGACTATGGAAGAGAATATATTTGTCAGGAGTAAGGCAAAAGAGAAGCACTTGGAGTATGAGGAAGAGGTAATAAGGTTACCCAAGTGATTATATTTTCTACCAGTGAACATGTGAGAGTCAACATTTCTTTTCATCTAAGTCTGTGTCAATGGCTTTAGCAACAAATGATAAAGAGTTTGCTGCTGCTGTGAGGGTCACATATATTTTGCAATTAATACTTTTGTGATAAGATTGATGCCGCTATCTTTTGATTTCACCACCGGTTGACCTTGTTTTCCATGCTTTGCAGATGAAGGCCCAGGAGGATTTTTTTCATAGTAAAATTGAGGATATTCACAAGGCCACAGAGGATAAAGAAAAGCTGTTTGAGAAGTTGCTGCAGGAGGAGCGCTCAAAGGCTAGACGCTTTGATGTAGATTCTGGAACTACCGAAGATCGTAAGCTAAGGTGTGTCACTAACTCATAGTTGGATGTTACGATGCCTTACCTGCCACTGTAACTAAAAGTAATGTAAATGCTCTATCTCAGTGCATGAGTTGTCAAGAACTCAGGTTTGCTTTTGTTTCCTCCTTTCTATCATCTCATGTAGACATTGTAATTTCAAAGTGCATGTCAGTTGCTGTTTCCCATTCTCAATTCATCCCTGTCTTTTTTTTTTCTGTGAGAATAATTCATCTGTCTTGTGCAGGAAGGAGCATGTAGAGAAGTTCATTGATTGCCAGGTCAAGGATGTGGCAGAGTTTGAAGCTGAGCGGGATGAGCTGATCAAAGTCCATGAGGAGAAGAAGATGAAGCTCAAGAAAGAGTACATGGAGAAGGAGCTGGAGCTGGAGAGGGAGCTCGACGCAGCCTTGACGGGCCTGATGGAGAAGCATAAGCCGGATACCTTTGAGGCCTCCAGCTCGTAAACAGGCTTCAGTGGCTAAGCGCTTACCTTAGGTATCCATCTTGGAGCAATCTCGTGCATGCTTCTACTTATCCATAAAAGATACGAGGAAGATTAACAATGGCTGATAATGAGTTGCTGCAGCTGTGAATTATAAGATGCAAAAAGTTCAACAAAGTATGTAGGTTTTTAAATTGAAATTGGGAATGCGAAGAAAGATTATGGCTGTTGTACCAACTTCAATAGCTACATGAATTAGCTGACAAATTGTTTATATAACCCATACCGAAAAAGTATCCTATTTGTACACTAAGATAAAACTGGATCTTCTTATCCTGCTGAGAGGACATATAGCTGGACACATCACACGGAACCAATGATGTTTCCACTAATAACTGAAGAGAACCAATTTCACTGTGTTGGGGGCAGGAGTGGAATTGGCCACCCCGTCCCCTCTGACAATGTGCGCCTCTTGTGTTTGATGTACGCAGGCACGGCCGAGGGCGCGGGCAGGCGCGCATTCGGCCGGAACGCAGGGCGCCAAGACGGAAACCCCGATAGCGCGGGAAGGCGCGCATTCGGCACCGGCGCCGGGCGTCGGGACGGAAATCCCGATAGCGCGGGAAGGCGCGCATTCGGAAGCGACGCGGGGCGCCAGGACGGAAACCCCGATAGCGCGGGAAGGCGCGCATTCGGCACCGACGCCGGGCATCGGGGCGGAAATCCCGATAGCGCGGGAAGACGCGCATTCGGCATCAACGCGGGCGCCGGGGACGGAAATCCCGATAGCGCGGGAAGGCGCGCATTCGGAAGCGACGCGGGCGCGGGACGGAAACCCCGATAAGCGCGGGAAGGCGCGCATTCGGCACCGACGCCGGGCATCGGGGCGGAAATCCCGCCGCGGGAAGACGCGCATTCGGCATCAACGCAGGGCGCGGGATGGAAATCCCGATAGCGCGGGAAGACGCGCATTCGGCATCAACGCGGGCGCCGGGACGCAAACCCCGATAGCGGGAAGACGCGCATTCGGCATCAACGCAGGCGCCGGGATGGAAACCCCGATCGCGCGGGAAGGCGCGCATTCGGTTCGAGCCGGACGCATTCGGCGGCCGGCGGGAAGAAGAACCGGATGTGCGCCGGTCGGCGGTTAGCCGGCAAAAGTGGGCCCTCGGGCCATTTACTTGTCTCGCCTGTGTCGGTTATTCCGTACGTTGAAATTAGGGTTGCCGGGGCATTCTTGTACAAAACGCGACTAGACCTCCTATAAGTAGACCCTTCAGGGGACGTTGTAGAGGACTTCTGGACTCCGTGCGTTTTAGCCGGAGGACATGGAATATAAGGTTTGTGTTGTTTGTCTTGTTTTATAGTTCCGTACTTTCCCGTTCTTCCTGGTTTCGGTCCCCTAGGGGGTGCTACCCCAAAGGGCCGAAACAACATTGGCGCCCACCGTGGTTGTCGCCCGGACTTGTCATGCCACCCAAGGGAAAAGCTAGAAGTTCAAGAAAGCAAATGCCGACCATCGACGAAATCATTCCTTCAAGAAGAACCGGCTCGGAACCGGTACTCCCCGAAGCCACTGCTTCAGGGGCGGCGCCTCCGCCACCGAATCCGACGCCTCCGCAGCCAGATCCGGCCACCGAAGAAAATGCCTTCAGAGAAGCAGACGGAGCGCCGATCCCACCCAATGTGGAAGCCGCTGTCGCCGAGGGGGCGGCGGAAGACGCGGAGGCCGACCCGGATCAAGCAGCCCCGAATGCGGTGGACGCACTGATGCTGCAGAATTCCAAGCTGTTAAAGCTGCTGGATGAGCACACTACCAGAATCGAAGAGCTAAAGGCATACCGTGATCGTTGCAAGGAGACATCGAAGCAAGAAACAGGATAACAACGACCCGTGTAGCGGTCGATCACGCAGCAAGAGAAGCGAAAGGTTACGAGCGGGAGATTCGGGCACTTGGAGCAAGAACCGAAAGCGAGAGCGAGGTCGATATCCGGGTTCGGCCTCGTGCAAGGGCCCCGGATATGGTTGACATGGCCTCCCTTTGTCCCCGAGCCGCAAAAATACCCATGGCCGCCGGGTACAAGCCCAAAATCCCGCACTTTAATGGTAAATCCAATCCCGAAGGTTCATTTCAAGTTACGAGGCCGCCATATATTCGGCGGGAGGCAACGAATCCTTACCGGCCAAGACTTTGATTACGGCAATGCAAGATGTGGCACATGATTGGTACATGTCCCTGCGTCCATTATCCATTCGGTCATGGAGGCAGGCGAAAGAGGAGCTGCTGGCAACATTTCAGGGGCTTCAAACCGACAAGAAAACCATTATGGATCTGCTCACTTTGTATCAACCAGATGACGAGCCAATGGCCAAGTACTGAACGCATCATCCGGATGCGAGCACAAGTCCCGAATGTGTCGATGAAACGGTCATCGCTTCGGCCATCGAGGCCTCAAAATTGGGCCGTGCGCCGAAGTGTTGACCGGGGAGGTACCCAAAAGCGTAAAGCGGTTGTTCGATGAGATGAGAAAATTCGCCATTTCGAGGAAGACTGCGAAGCGCAAGGTATCAAGAAACAGCCTCAAACAAAACACCCCGGCGAATCGGCGAAGTGGGGACGGGGAATCAAGGTTACGTCAACAACCTTCGGGAGGAATCATCCAACCCCGCACCCCGAAGCAAAACGATAGCCAGTTTCATGAAACCCGAGGAGGAGGACAGCAGAACCGGGGGGGCCGTGCTAACAGAGGCGGACGAGGTCGAGGGCGCAATGGCGGCGCCCCGAAAACGCCATATTGTTGCGTGTGTGGCGAAAACGAGGGACATTTCACCAGAGACTGCAAATACACGCGGCGAGGCCAAAGAGCGAAGGAAAGAGATGACGCTATAGGGAAATCCGAACCCACAAAGCACGTATTCCACACGGCACCGTCACAACACTACGCTTTCCCCAATCAAATGGCTGCCTTCCATCGGGCGGCCGGGGAATCCGTACCTCGCCCCACATGTTCATGCACATTGGGGAGGGTCGCCAAGCATGCGGTACCAACAATACCAAAGCAACCCGATGATTGCGCATCCGATGCCCGTATCGGCCGTGGCTTCTTCCTCGCGCCTACCGAGAATAGACAAGACGGCAAGAATAGCAAAAGCAAGAAACTTCCAAGGAGTTGCGAGATCGTACACACCGTAGCACCCGCGAATGTGATGCCATCCAACGGGCACATATACGCCATCATTGGAGGTTCCAATATAGAGCACGACAGCAAGAGAACGCGAAGAGAATATCAAAGGCGCGTGTTGGCAGTATCATCAGCCGCTCCGATGAATCGGGCCGCGTGGAAGCTTCAGCCCATCACCTTCACTGAAGAAGATAATCAGGTCCGGGATTACCCGCATTATGACGCTTTCGTTGCAACTGCTTTCGTAGCCGGGTACACCTTGCACAACATTCTGATTGACAACGGGAGTTCGGCGGACATCTTGTTCACCAAAGCATACGACAGCATGAAACTCGACAGGTGATCGCTTGATCAGGCGGGCAATGCCCTATTCGGTTTTGGTGGAAAGAAAATAGACGCACTTGGGAAGAAGACACTCACGGTAGCGTTCAGCGAAGGAGAGAAAGTGCGGGCGGAAGAGATATCGTTCGATGTGGTACAAATGGAATACCCATATACGGCAATCTTCGGAAGAGGAATCATAAACAAGTTTGACATCATAATCAAGCAGAGTTACCTGTGCATGAAGCTGCCCTCCCCTTTCGGGGTAATCACGGTGCATGGCGATCAAATCGCAGCCAGAAAGATAGATGGCAAACCTATACCGGGGTACAGCATGGTGCACGAGGTAAAAAAGCCTGCAAGGAAAGAGGATGCTAATGAAGCCGCAGAGCGGAAAGAGCGGGAGAGCGAGCGACGAGGGCACGAGAAGAGTGCCTATATCGGCGAACCGCCGGATCGTGTGTGCATATCGGGGCAAGTCGTCGAACGGGACGCTTCGGAGCCGCTAGCATTTCGGGCCGAGAACAAAGACGTATTCGCGTGGACCACTAAAGACCTCAAGGGGGTTGACGGGGAATTGGCAAAGCACAATCTCAACGTTAGCAAAACAGGCAAAGCCAAGGAAGCAAAAGTTGAGGAAGATGTCATCCGAAAGAGCGAGCGCGCGGCCATGAAGAAGTGCAAAGGCTTTTGGACGCGACGTGATCGAGCCGGTGCAAGATCCGGAATGGCTAGCCAATGTGGTAATGGTCAAGAAGAAAAGCGGCAAATGGCGCATGTGCGTGGATTTCACAGATCTAAACAAACATTGCCCTAAAGACCCATACCCACTACCGCGGATCGACAAGCCGGTCGATATCGCGTCCCGGTTGCGAGCTCTTAAGTCTACTTGGATTGTTTCTCGGGGTACCATCGATATGGCTGAATGAAGAAGATCAAGAGAAAACAAGTTTTATCACTCCGGGGGGACCTATTGCTACAAGCGCATGCCCGAGGGACTGCGCAATGCTGGCCCTACTTTCTCCCAAATGACAGACGAGGTCTTTAGGGAGCAGAAAAAGAGGAAAAACCTAGTCGCATACGTGGACGATATAGTGGTAAAAAGCGATAAAAAAGCACACACATCGAGGATCTAAAGGAAACTTTTGTGAACCTTCGAGCAAGCGGCCTGAAGCTAAACCCGGAAAAATGCATATTCGGGGTTAGCAAGGGCAAGATGTTGGGATGTCTGGTATCGGCCGAGGCATAGAAGCTAACCCGGACAAGATTGCCGCTATTGTAAACATGAGACCGCCGAGACTAAGAAGCAGTGCGAAGCTCACCGGGCAGGATCGCCGCTCTAGGGAGGTTCATATCCGAAGCGCGAACGGGGACTTCCGTTTTCCGCATCCTAAAAAATTCGAAGGTTTCGGATGGGGCCCGGATCGCAGCGAGCATTCGACGACCTAAAAGCTTACCCGTCAAAGGCCACAACATTATCGAGCCCATCACCGGATGCGATCTTGCTACTATATGTAGCAAGCATCCCACGCCGCGGTGAGCGCGGTCCCGTGGAAGAAAAAGAGAACGAGGGGAAGTTACGGCGGTTCCCAATCTACTTTGTATCGAAGCGTTGACATCAGCGAAGGCAAACTATTCCGAGCTGGAGAAAATCGCATATGAGGTGGTCATGGCGTCGCGGAAGCTCAAGCACTATTTTCAGGCTCACCACATTCGGGTCTTGTCTGCTCAGCCCCTAGATGCCCTGTTCGTAAACGCGAGGCGGTAGGGCGGATAGGCAAGTGGGCGGCCGAGCGAATGAATATGTCATTGACTTCGAGCACGAGATCGGCCATCAAATCGCAAGTCATAGCGGACTTCATCGCAGATTGGACCCCTTGTGGGGATAACACTACTCTCAGCTTCGAGGAACCAGAATGGACAGTGCACACGGATGGAGCGTGGTGCTCAGCTGGAGCAGGCATATCCGCGGTATTGACACCTCCAACCGGCCCAAAGCTGTGATACGCCGCAAGGTTGAGATCGCACCACTAACAACACACGGCCGAATACGAGGCGCTCGCTGGGTCTCGGAAACTCCGAGCGCTAGGAATCCGCAGATCGTCATCAAGTCTCGATTCGCAAGTAATTGTGGGGCACATCCGGAAGGAATACACAAACAAAGGAACCGGCTCGGCCAGTATCCGGAAGCCGTTCGGCGAATGGAGAAATATTTCCTTGGTTTCACTCGCAATACATTCCAAGGGCGGACAACACGAGGCGAGATGCGCGCGGCAAAAGCCGCTGCCCGTAACACTCCCCGCCCACCGATGTTTTCTACCAAGTCTTGACCTGCGTGCGGTGCGGAGGAGGAGCGACCGGCAAGTAATTCATGCTATCGCGAGTGACGACCGGAGAGCACCGATATGGGCATTCATTTCGGAACTTATGAGCCGGAGACAAGAAGCAACAACAAAGAATGGAGTCCGAACCAAGCAATACTCCATAATCGGAGAGAATTTGTACAAGGAGGGAGTTGTAGCGCCACTATGCGAAGTGCATCGGCCGGAACGAGGGGGTCCAGCTTTTGCACGATATACATTCGGGAACTTGCGGGGCCCATAGAGGTCCGCATGAAATCGCTCACAGAGCAATGAGACAAGGCTTTTATTGGCCAACCGCTATCGAGGACGCCAAGCGACTGGTGAAATCGTGCCAGGGCTGCCAGAAGTTCGCAAAATACCAGAGGGCCCCAGCAAATCTAACCTCCCCGATATGTCCAACTTGGCCGCTACAGAGATGGGGCATCGACATAGTCGGACCGCTCCCGCCGGCGCCTGGAAATCTGAAATTCACTGCAGTGGCACTGGAATACTTCACCAAATGGGTTGAAGCTAAGGCGTTGGCGACAATATCATCTGGCACCTTAGTTAACTTTGTGTGGCAGAGAATCATCTGCAGATTCGGGGTTCCATCCTACATAACAGTGGACAACGGGAAGTAGTTTGACAAAGCACCAAGTTCGAACTTTCGTGAAGACTGGGGATCAAGGCGACATTTGCTTCGTAAATCACCGAGAATCGAATGGTGCGGTGGAACGGGTCAACGGTGACATATTCACGCCATCTCAAAGACCCTCGAAAATAGCAAGAAGAAAGGAAGATGGGCTCAGGAGTTAACAGCTACGGTTTGGGGGCACAATATATCCAAGTCGCGCGCAACCGGTTTCACGCCTTTTAGACTTCTCTTCGGGAAGAAGCCATTACCCCGAAGAGGTTAGGGCGGGATCCTTTCGAACCGAGATCATGGCTACTACCCCGAACAACGATACACTCGGCTCGAAACGGCCGACTCGCTAAGGTTACGGGCGGCGGAAAACCTCGACAGATACCATCGGAAACAAAGACTTGGAGAGATAAAAAAGTGCCGAGGGGTCATCAACCCGGGAGATATGGTCCTTATTCGGCAACCCGACAAGCAAGGCAAGCGCAACCGCCGTGGTACGGCCCGTACATCGTCGCGAGAATGGTAAAAGAAGGAGTCTACACGCTCGGTGAAGGAGGACGGCGCGAGTCCAGCCACACCGGAACGCCGACAACCTACGCCGCTTTTACCCATGAAATTGCCCCACGGGGGTTGTAATTTTCTTTTCTTAATTCACGGAACACAATTCGGGCGCGCTCTTTTTCCTCACGGGGAATCCTTTTCGGAGGTGTGAGGTTTTTTAATGAGGCGTCCCTATGTACCCCTGTTTAATACTTTTCAATTCACGTTTCCCCTAAAAGTGTGGGTGCGTAACGTTTTCTCCGATCCAAAAAAGGCAGTGCCATATGTGTCACTGACCCTATTCGGAGAAGTCTTTGTCAGGTTGCAAGCAACCAAAAGCCAAAAACGGCTAGTAAACTCAGCAAAACGCTGAAGCATCACGAATGCACCAAACAACCCAAATGTGCGAAACAAAACGCTGCAGGCGAACTCGGCAAAAACGCTGAAGTATCGCGAAATCGGCAAGAAGCCGAATGCGTGCAAACAACGCCTCAGGTGAAACGAGCCTCGGAGATAAAGACCCGAAGGTTACGATAACGCAAAGTTACAAACAAGCAATTTTCATCCGCAAGGTCAAACTTCTTATTCATCATATTCTGGCGGTATAATTACACCGAAGGTGCTTGGGGTGTTTAACATCACAATCAAGAGCAACACACCCTCTATATCGAGCAATGCCTCGAGAATTCACGACTTTAGGGTCCCTCGGACTCTCGAAAGGAGCGCTGTTCTGCACCACTATCGAGCGTGCTCCACCCGAATATGACATACATAATAGGCTAAAGGGCCGAAAGCCTACACCCGATATGGTTAGTGAGGACTGGGTAGTGAATGCGGCATTTGGTCTGATGACACCGCAAATCCCAAAACCTCCCATTCAAGCACGACATAAGCAGGGTATGCGGTTGGTAAAACAAAAATCAAGTGCTTTGCAGCCATGATAAAAACCAAGAGCTTGGACCAGATTATATAATCTAGCCACTCAGCTTCTAAGACGGGTTAAATTTATGACTCACCTAACAAATGTACGACGGCGTCATGGCATAAAAAGGTGTTTCAGGGCACTATTACCCAAGCAGTATTATATATGCCTAACACCCCCCACAATGCAAAGCCATGTCGGTCAAAACAAACTCATCCCGCTCCAAAACTAAGATTAGTAGGAATGAGAGGAGTCAGGAAAGGAGCCAGCACTCGTCCTCCCGTTTCAGTTGTGAGCGCTGAGCAAATAGGCACAGCCAGGTTCAACTCGGGAGGAGTCAGGAGGGAGTCAGTGCTAGTCCTCCCGTTTCAGTTGTAAGCGTGGAACAGTTAGGCGCAGCCAGGGTCAAATCGACTGCCTAAGCAAAAGCAGCAAGCGCGCAATAGCAGAGATGCGCAGAATCGCGCGCTTCCCTATTCCCAAGAATGACTGGAAGTTCCAGCTCCTGCACGGCGACTAGTCCATATTCGGGAATCCAACCCGCAGCAAGTGTGGGGCAAACATAAGGCCTGGGATCTAGTCAACGGATGAGGTTTAGTGCTCTACCCGCCCGTAAACGAGAAAGGGCACAGGACGCGCCCATTCGGGTGTTGGAAGCCGAGTCTTACCACTTCGAGATAGGACTCATCCAGTTCCAGCCAGTAGGGCCACACGAGTTCCATTCGGCGCCGTGTGCGGGCGCATATTCACTTTGTAACAACCATGACAAACTCTATGCGAAAACAAATCTTTGGAGGGCTTAACTCAAAAAATTCACGAATGCACCCTCCACCGCTCAAATTCGGGGGGGGCGGCGCTCTAAGTCTCCACACAACGCCGGAGGGCTTAGCGAGAAATTTTCCCGAATGCGCTCCACCGCTCAAATTCGGGGGGCGGCGCTCTAAGTCTCCACACAACGTATTTGGAGGGCTTAGCGAGAAATTTTCCCGAATGCGCCCTCCACCGCTCAAATTCGGGGGCGGCGCTCTAAGTCTCCACACAACGCCGGGAGGGCTTAGCGAGAAATTTTCCCGAATGCACCCTCCACCGCTCAAATTCGGGGGGGCGGCGCTCTAAGTCTCCACACAACGCCGGAGGGCTTAGCGAGAAATTTTCCCGAATGCGCCCTCCACCGCTCAAATTCGGGGGCGGCGGCGCTCTAAGTCTCCACACACCGCTGGAGGGCTTAGCGAGAAATTTTCCCGAATGCGCCCTCCACCGTTCAAATTCGGGGGGGGGGGGGCGGCGCTCTAAGTCTCCACACAATGCTGGAGGGCTTACCAAGAAATCTTCCCGAATGCGTCCACCACCGCTTAAACTAAGGGGGGACGCGGCGTTTCACACAATGGTGGTGCGACCAACAAAAAATTATTCTAGGCTGTATTCGCGGATCCGGCATTCCGAGTCTCCGTATGCGTCGCTGGAACGAAAGTGGTAGCATAATCGCGCAGGAAAACGACCAGATAGTTAAATTACGACCGCATTCGGTGCTGGTGCCGCAAAATATGTTCAAACCGTTCTAGGGTTCCCCGAACCCCGGCCACGCGGGGGCCACAAACACGGCCACGGGGCCAAATACGACAAGCTAAGTTTTTACAAGGAAAAGACGGATAGATCAAGAGTTGGCCGCAGTTTCGTCTGCAGGAGATTGAGGACGGGCCGCGCCAGCTTCGGTGGACGCTGCCGCGGAGGGGTTGACGGCACCCGAATGATCGCCTTGTGCGGTACCTTCGGGAGCAAGAGCCATCTCCGGGGACCGCGGCGTGTTGGAAGACGGCGTGTTGCCCCGCCGCGGCCGCTCGCGCTCGTCCCTATCCGAATGTAGGCCATAACCCGGTCACGGATTATGGCCTCTTCGCCTCATCTCCCTAAAAGAAATAAATACCAAAGTGATCAAGTCGATAAAAGATTCCCAACCGGATCTGTCACATAGGGTAAATGCATTCGCCGGTTTTACCTCCGCCACGCTCGAGCCGCCGCGCAAAGGCGAGATTGCGTCCGCCGTAGCTCCAGAAACCACTGAAGAACTTCACAGCGGCCTCGTGCACGTTGCTATCCGGGACCCAGAAGCGGTCCACGTCATCGGGGGCCGGAAGCGCCGCCGCATGTGGCAACCCGCGTCCATAAGTGCCTTGCATAAGGCACGGGCGGTTTCGAGGGCAGCCCAGCGTCGCCCGATCTCCATCTGGCCCTCCAATGCGGTGAGCCCGGTCCGGAGGAACCTGGAGAAGTCGAACACAGAGGTGTCCTCCCCGATGGCGGGCACCACCACCTCATCGCCAACTCCAGCCATCAGGCGCGCGAAGATAGCAAGCCGGCCTGGCCGAGTTCTTCGAGCCGCCGGGCGACGGCGGACCTTTGCGCCGGTTCGGGTGTTCCTTTCGGTCCTAGCGGTGCGGGCGTCGCCTTCGGCCTCCTCGCGCGCAGTTTTCTCCCGATTAAGCTCGGTGCGCGCTTGCGCCAGGTTCTTCTTCGGCCGGCTGCGCACCTCGGCTTCACTTTCGGTGAGCTTTGACTCAACGAAAGTGACCGCGCGCAGATCTTGGCAAGCGCAAAGACTTATAACAGTATTGCCGCACGAGAAAAAGGAGTCGAATCTAAACAACCCGAAATCGAAAAGACTTTGATTATTCGGGTTCGGCAACTCACAGAAATAGCGTGGAAGTTGATGGCCGAGAGGAGCTCCAGACGATCCACCTGGGTCAAGTCCCTTTCGGTGGTGGTGGTGTTAAAAGAAGTGCTGCACTGGTCCGCGAAAGCGACAGCAGCCGCACCAGGCAGCACGCCACTTGCGCGACAGTCCACCCCCGCGATTAAGCGGGCGTCCGAAGCCGCCCCTAGAGCACGAGCAAGTTGGTAAGTCCTTTCACGGTCTGGGCTCGTCTCTTCGGGAGATGAGCACCCCGAATACACGCGCATGTGATCACACTCGCCCGGGGCTCGCTCCAAGGAGAGCTTGCCATGGCCAAATAGGGCACACGCGGCGGTTTCGGGGGTCATGCGGCTCATCTCGCGGTGGAATCGGGACTTACCAGACTTCCGGGCCTGATGGGACGAATGCGCGCGAGAGGTTTCAGGCGCGGCGGGCGGCGGCATGGAGACGGGTGCATTCGTGCTCGATGGCGTGCCCCCGGCTTTCTGCCTCTTAGACATCTCAAACACACCTCCGGGGGCATCAGCCGGTCGTTTGAAGCTGAGGCCAAGGGTGCTCAGCGTTGGCTGTGGTTTCAGCGGCAGGCGGCACGGGTCCGAAACTTTCTTGGGGTGCGTCCCGGCCATCGAACTCGATCCGCCGGTATTGTCCTGCAAAACACAGGCCGAAATTGTCATGTTAAAATACGTCGCCCGAATGGTGAATTCAGCAAATATGCCCTAATGTGCATTGCATATCCTGTTCTACCATTTCGGCATGCAAAGGTTCCGGGACCCCCAGGAAGTCCAAGGAGAACTTAGCGCTGCGTTTCAGACGTTTGGTCCACAGCCGTCCAGCCATTTCGCGGCATACCTGAACATCGCGAGCCTCCGGCTCCGGTCGCTCCCGGTCTTGCTTCGCGCGTTTTCTTTTCTCAGCCGCAGCCGTTGTAGTGGCTCGAATCGGCGCGGAAGGAGGAGCGCGCCGAATAGGAGCCGGCCTGGGGGCACCCGAAACTGAGCCGCTTGGAGCACTGGCCTCCGGCTCGTCCGCGCTATCACCGGCCTTAGCCTTGGACGCTTTTGGAACCGGTGGAGGTCTCTCCGAATAGGGGATACCCATGCAATCCAAGGCACGGTTTTTCCTAGGGGAGTTGCCAAGTCGGAGCATCTTTTTCTTGTGCTCCCTTTCTCCATATGGCCCGCACAATCGGGTAGCCTTTTTCTCCGCCGTAGCGGCCAAGTACGCGCATCGAATCAAAATGAGCGGGGCGCTCCGGAAGGAAGTCGGGACCACGATAGCCATCAATGTCCCGAATAGGCTCGAACTTCACCAAATCACATAAGGGCCACTCGTCCATGGCAATCATCTCTTCCGCCGGGTCTCGCGTCGCGGTGGCGGTCAAAGCATACGCTTCCGGGCGGCGTGATCGCCCGGACCGAAATCGTCGTGAGGTGGATGTTTCTCTCCAATCATCACGGTCATCAAAGACACCAAGGGGTTTGCCGGCGGCGCCTAACCTTACGGCGGCTTCCACCTCTTCGTCCGAAGCAACGCGAATGTAGAACCAGTACTTGTTCCAGTCCTCCCATTTTTCTTTGAAGGTGGGCACCAGACAGTTCCGCTCTTGCCCTGGAGCCGGCACGAAGTTATAAGACCCATATTCGGCGCGAATATTGGGCCGTCCATCGACCTTCCCCACTTTCGAGTGGAAGTGGGTGCGGTGGTACTTCACGAAATGGGCAACACTTGGCTCGTGGCCCATCATCTTCATGGCCATGGCATATATCCGAGCCGAGCGATCTCATTCGGGGTGAGATGGTGGATGCAGACGGAATTTTCGCGAGAATGGCCCCGAAAAACGGAACCAATGGAAATCTCAATCCGGCTATAAAGAAGTCGCGGAACACGACCGCCTCGTACGGTTTCGGATCCGGGATCACTTCATCCCCGGCGCCCGGCTCCTTTCGCGCTCGAATGCGCGAGAAGCCCGTTGCGCTCGGTATGAGTCCGATCGCTCCTCGTCAATCTTGGATCGGCAAATAATGCCGGTGTGCCCTTCAATCGACCCGGCGGCTTCTCCGGGCGGGCCGGATTCGACTCCTTCGCCCCCATCCGGCACCGTCGCCGCTGCGCTCCCTTCGGCCCCATCATAGTCTGCAGATTCGGCATCTTCTTCATATGCCACTCCAGCGCTCCCACCGCCGCCGGTTTCTCCAAGTAAATCGACCACGGGCGCGCTATTGCGGGTGCTATAGCGCGAATAGGTTTCACAAGTTCGGGTTCTCCCAAGCGACCCCCGAGTCATGCGACATATTTTCGGCCCCGGATTGTGCGAGTTGGGCGGCAAGTTCGGCGCAAAAAGAAGAAAGCCCGGATGCGGTGTCGTGGGCCGCTCCAACCGAATCCCCAGATGAGGAGCTTTCGGACATAGGCGTTCGCTCCGAATGGGTGCCCAGGCTTCCGAGCTATGAAGAAAAACAAGAATGCGTTCAATAGAGCCGAAAGTGACCCGCTCACCTTTCCCAAAACCCCCAAACCCAACCCCGGAAACCTAACCAACGAAAAAGAAATGAAACTGCACATTTACGCCTTACCGAATTTGGAGGAAGGTTCCGGATGCGGAGACCGAAAGCGTTCCTCGAATGCGTCAGCGGCGAGAGCGCAGGGGCAAAGTGCCCGCCCCCTCCCCCGTCTTTGCCTTTTATAGGTAGGGGGCGGCCGTGGGGGGAGCCGACGCGTCGTTTCACGCGAATCGAGGCAAAAAAAAAATGTCACCGTCTCCTCATCCTGGGGGCGGCGCTGGCACATTCGGCACAGTCACATTCGGCGTATCAGCGTCTTTTCGGGGGCGCTGGCACTTTCGGCACGAACACATTCGGCGTGTCAGCGTTTCGGCGGCCTTGCCCGGAAGGGCCGCCCTTTCCGGCAAGACCGGAGGGCTGCGTTGGGGGCGGGAGTGGAATTGGCCACCCCGTCCCTCGACAATGTGCGCCTCTTGTGTTTGATGTACGCGAGCACGGCCGAGGGCGCGGCGGGCGCGCGTCGGCCGGAACGCAGGCGCCAAGACGGAAACCCCGATAGCGGGAAGGCGCGCATTCGGCACCGGCGCCGGGCGTCGGGACGGAAATCCCGATAAGCGCGGGAAGGTGCGCATTCGGAAGCGACGCGGGCGCCCGGGACGGAAACCCCGATAGCGCGGGAAGGCGCGTCGGCACCGACGCCGGGCATCGGGCGGAAATCCCGATAGCGCGGGAAGACGCGCATTCGGCATCAACGCGGGCGCCAGACGGAAATCCCGATAGCGGGAAGGCGCGCATTCGGAAGCGACGCGGGGCGCCAGACGGGAAACCCCGATAGCGCGGGAAGGCGCGCATTCGGCACCGACGCCGGGCATCGGGGCGGAAATCCCGATAGCGCGGGAAGACGCGCATTCGGCATCAACGCAGGGCGCCAGGACGGAAATCCCGATAGCGCGGGAAGACGCGCATTCGGCATCAACGCAGGGCGCCAGGACGGAAACCCCGATAGCGCGGAAAGACGCGCATTCGGCATCAACGCAGGGCGCCAGGATGGAAACCCCGATAGCGCGGGAAGGCGCGCATTCGGTTCAGGCCTGGACGCATTCGGCGGCCCGGCAGGAAGAAGAACCCGGATGTGCGCCGGTCGGCGGTTAGCCGGCAAAAGTGGGCCCTCGGGCCATTTACTTGTCTGCCCTGTGTCGGTTATTCCTGTACGTTGAAATTAGGGTTGCCAGGGGCATTCTTGTACAAAACGCGACTAGACCTCCTATAAGTACACCCTTCAGGGGACGTTGGAGAGGACTTCTGGACTCCGTGCGTTTTAGCCGGAGGACATGGAATATAAGGTTTGTGTTGTTTGTCTTGTTTTATAGTTCCGTACTTTCCCGTTCTTCCTGGTTTCGGTCCCCTAGGGGGTGCTACCCCAAAGGGCTGAAACAACACACTGAGATATATGTGCATCTTCTAACCCACCTACATCTCAGTGGAAAGAAATTTAATGGAGCCGATTAATCAAGGAAACAAAAGTGAAAAGTCGTACCCAGCAATGACCTTTCTTTTGGTAACCGTGGCAGCAGGTTGTACAGATGCATTAATTTGTGTTGAGAGCAGGCATGGGCGAACCCCTGCAGTCCCAATGTTGAGCTGACCATGGAGAGTCGATGTATTTACAGGAGGGAAACGAAAACATGGAGCGTACTATAGAAGGAAATAGGTGGGCTGTATGGTTCAGGGACGGCGAACGGCTGCATATTTTTTTTTGTTGGCATTACTTCGAGCACCTGAAAGACACATGAGAGGCAGGGCAAAAGAAATAGGAACTGAAGCACGAACCGTGCACAGGAGGAAGAAGATGGACATGGCGCAACAGCTGCCCCTTCATCTCTGGCTTTGGTTGCTCCGTTCGTCGCACGGTCGGATAACGACGCCGACGGCTAAGCCCGGCCTGGGGAGGGCTCCGACGGACGGACATGGCCAGCGAGACGGAACAGCGCGCTGGTTGGGTGGACGACGGTGAGGAGGCGGGAGACGGCGGCGGCGGCGGTTTGCGAGGGCGAGGGCGGGCGATGGTGGAGTGGCGATGGTGCCGGGGCGGCGCGGTGGCGGCGAATAGCGAGGGCGTCGGGGCGGTAGTGCGTGGCGGCGCTGCCGAGGGCGCGAGCAGGGAGGGCGTCGCGAGGGTGGAGTGGAGGATGCAGGCAGCATCTAGAAGATGAAGTGGAATGGACGGTAGGATTTGCAGGTTGAGGAGGATCGGAGGGCTGAGAATGGATTACTGTTAATGTACAGTAATATGAGAGGAGGAGCCGATGTCTAGCTTTAGGAGTATATAGGTAGATCTGCATCTAAGAACTGATACAATGAACTCTTCCATCAGATTATGTATACCCGTTTCTTTCACACTCTTCACGTCAACATACAAAATGGATTAGTGGCTACTTGAGGCGTATATTACTGGCTCCATAGCACATGGCATAATAAGGCAACTGAATCTGCAAGAGAAACTATAGGATCGTAACAAATTTAGAACTTACAGGTCGGCCAATGGACTCAACATTTGGGAAACTTGAATAGTAGTTTTGTTGAGGAACGGAGCTCACAAAGATGAAGTCGAAGGCAACATTAATTTGGCCTCGAGAGGAATCCATAGCCACGAAATAGGAGAGGGGAAAATGAAAAGCATAGGAAAATAGCAATATCTTTAAACTAAGAGCATCTCCAAGAATCCACGTAAAATTAGGCCTCCTATTTTCTCCATTCTAAACATAAATCCTCCCTAAATCGTTTTATCCACAGCAACTAATTCTCTAAATCTCAACCTCCCATTTTTAAGATAGGCAAGACAGGGAGTGAATTGAATTTGATCGAGTTAGAGAGATGATTTAGGGTCTCACTAAATTTAGAAACTTATATAGGAGCACTATTAGCGATCTTTTTCTTTGTATAAACCTTATTTTTTTTATTATGGGATGTTGAATTGAGGCACACATTGCTTGATGGTGTTTTAAGGAATTGGTTGATGATAGCTATATGTATTTCATTCTGAGGGCTCACGGAGAGAGGACAATTACAATAAAAAAACAAAAGCTATTTGTAAAAGATATTTTCGTGTAAAAAATCTAAATGATACTGTGAAAAAGAAAACGAGCTGCCTATACTATTGCATGGACCACCTTACAGTGCATACCTGAGTGCTAATAATCACAACAACAATTGTTGTAGCTGCACAACACACGGCAGCCATGGCCAGGTTAGGCGTCGTCGAGGCAAGGACGACGACCACGCAGCAGAAGCAACAGCTGCTGCGACCCACAAAAGTACCGGCAAGCAGAACACCGTCTGCAGTGTTGTATCGTGCTCCCATGTTGGTTCCGAGCTGCTCGTTCCTGCAGCGTTGCTTCCTCTGCCAGTGGGAGCTCACCGATGGCATGGACATCTACATGTACAGGTCAGTTCAATTCGCCATAATATACAAGCTAAGGCACTCATGCATGCATGTGTCAGTTATGATGTTGTACGTGTAGCAGTATGACAGGAATTCTCTGGTTTCTGACGATGGCGTACGTTTGCTATGCATGTAACAGAGGCGACAGGGCGTTCTGCAGCCAGAGCTGCCGGTGCCGGCATATGTTAGAGGACGATGGCTCCGCCATTGACAGCGGCCGGGTCACGGCACCATACCGCTTCCACCGCTCTGGCAGCTGCTACAAGGCCACCCCCAGGGTTTGCTTTTTCTTGGAAGGCAGGCAGGTACTGGGATGAGCAGTCGACCAGGCAGGCCAGCCGGCGCCGGCCGGTATCGTATAGAGAAGAAGAAAGGACATGGGAATTTGGATGGGTGTGATACTGAACTCGAAAGTCACAACAATTTCTACTGCCTAATTTTCTCACCTGAAATTAATGCAATGTGAATGTTGAACACTTGAGAGACCTTGTCTTTGAGCCTCTTACATGTTGCACGGAGCTGTCCCGATTCCGTGTGTGAAATTCCATTTATGATGATAAAGTTGGGTTTGCACAAAACCAATTATGATAAGACCCAGAGAACTGCTTGCACGGTGGCTACCTGGCGGGCAGCGAGTTCCGGCCGGTCGCTGGCTATGAACAGTCAGGCCGGACGAACCCAGCAGACTGATCTGCTATCGCTGCCCATTCAGGAAAAAAAAAAAAACTTGAGAAATACTATTGAGCTCAAAAAGAATTAGATCGGTCTTAACTCCCAAGGGAGCTCCTCTGAAGACTTCGTTAGAAAGAAAAGAAAAACAAAGCACTGCAAAATTCTCCTTTTATGTTTTTTTTTTTGAGAGTGAGTTCTCCTTTTATGTTGCATCTGGTGCCTGCTATTATAAAAAGATACATAAATGAAGTAAAAGAGATCCAATTCAAGACCAACAGAATTACAGGGCCCAAGGCAGCAGGAGACCTGGAGGTGTACAAAGAAACAAGAATCTTGCTTCCCAGACCAGAGAACCTGATTGAGGGAAAATGAGCTTCCTGATCGGCATTTCGGCACCCCCCCGGCGCCCGCGTCATCCTCCCGGGCGGCTCGGGGGTGACCGGCCGCCCCGCCCCCAGACCCCGCCGCCCCGGCCATCCCCGCCGCCGCCGCCGCTGCTCCAGCCAGTGGTGGCGGCGGCCCGCTGCTGGAGGGGCCAAAAAGCCCCGCCTAGCCGCCTCCTCGCTCTCCCGTTGCCCCTCCCTACTCTCCCTCTCCCAGTTCGAATAAGACGACGGCGTCGAAGAAGGTGACCACCGGCTGCTCCAGGAGGTGGATCCGCGTCACTGGGGGCCGGATCCGGCGCCCCACAGCCCGGATCTGGGCTCGGCCGGCGGCCAACCTGGCCATGGTGGGGGACCAGGGGGCCGGGTGGCGAGCGACTCCTTCGTGCTGCTCCCGCCAGGCCGGGCCTGCCGGTGGGCTTGCCGGTGCGGGGCCCGTGGATCCGGCGCCTCCAGCACCTGGCGGGCGCCCCCTCCGCGGCTCCCCCGAGCCGAGCCGTCGCCGGGATGGAGGACCGGTCGGGAGTTCCCGGCGCCAAGGACCTCCTGCGCCCGTCGTGCGCCGCTGGTGGTTCCCCGCGGCAAGTCCGGTACTGGGGGTGGGTGGCCGGCCGAGACCTGCTGCTACTGCCCAGCAGCGACGCGGGTGCGTAGTTTGGCCGCGGGCTTGCCGGCGGTGGGGCTGCGCGCCCGTGGGTGCAGGCTTGCTCCATGTTCACCTTCAACTCGTCGTTGTGCCGTGTGCAGGACCTGAGTGTCCGGGGCGACCGACTGCTCTGCGGGTTTGGGGAGCTTTGGCGTAGGCCATGCACGACCATGTCTGTGCGGTCGACGGCGACGCCCTCAGGCGCCGTTTCCCTCCCTGGAGGCGTCGATGTGTAGGCTCCCCACCCCCTGACTGTTGTCTGGTCTCTCTCCCCTGGGTGAAAACCTAGCTCTAGTTCTCTAGAGCCAGTGGTGGTGGCGCCGCCCGCGTCGTGACCCTCTTGAGGGCACCACTGTAGGGGAGACCTCAGCTTCTGCCGTGTGCATGTGTTTCCCCCTGTTTCCTCTCCCCCTTGGTCTGCTACCTCTCCTTGGCATGGCTGGCCTGGTTGGTGGTCGTGGCCGAGCGCCCGACGAGTGTCCCCCTCTGGCGCTTCTGCTCCGTCGGTGCTCTCCCTGTTGGTGTCAGAAAATCAAATGTCGGGTGGAGTTTCCACCGCTGCCGCCATTCCCCTTCAAGGATTCCTCCCCTCGGATGGCGCTAGATGGCGGTATGTGGGCCCGGACGTGCTGGAGGATGCCATCATCAGTTCAAAGGGAGGTCGCCGTATCCGATGATCCTGGTTTGCGTGTTCAACACCACTCTTAGTCCCCAGTCTATTTGCGGGCTCTCAGAGGGAGGGTGGCAGTGGAGCGGCGTAGCTACGAGGGGTGGTGGAGGGCATAATGGCCATGGTGAAAACGGCGAGTACGTTGTTCAGCGGGGGCACAAGTCGACGCTCAGTTTGCTTCTTTCGGCCTGTGTTTAGGCTTCCCTGGAGCCTGTTTTAATGTTGTTGCTGGTGTTGTCGTTTATTGTAATCTCTCTCTCCCCCGCTGTACTTCTATGAAAACTTTGTATGAAGAATTGGCGTTTACGCCCTTCCACCGCTCGGCTTGTCTTGAGCCGAGCAACTGTAGAATTAATATATTCAGGTGGGGAACGCCTCCCCCCCGGTGACCTTCAAAAAAAAAAAAATGAGCTTCCTGTCAGCATCTGCAATATTGACTGATATCAAACTAGTCTGACAGTACAAACACACCGGTTATTGCCAACAATTGCCAACAACCAACAGATCCTAAAGATGCCCTAACCAAAATTTTCAATGTGTTGGCATGCTACAGTACGAGCATCGCCCTGAAGGTTATGGTATTTGTACAGTGTCATCCATGGTTGCCTCTTCCGCAAACCTGGATGGCCAAAACCAGACCAGATACGCTATGAGTGTGTGCGCACCATTTTAGCAGCCTTGAGGTAAGCTGGATGCTGAGGTGGGAGTACAAATTTGTGGCAGCTTAACATCAGAACAATCTCCTGCATGGTAGGTGAATCAACAAACTTGATCAATCTGCCTGCTCTCCATAACTGCCACGCCTGAGGTGAGCGAACAAAAGTAAAATAGAAATGACTTCATAGATTGCCATTTTAGTGGCATTTGGTGGTACATTTGACTAAAAGGTCCATGCTGGATGTTTATTATTGAAAAATATGGAGATAGTATGAAAGTTCTACGCACCCTCTTATTCAGAAATCCATGATGGAGAAAAGCACCAGATTCTCCATTTGCAAGCGAAAAGCACCGTCGTCCACTTATTATCTCGAGAAGCAATGCTCCGAAGCCATATACATTAGACTTGATGGAGAAAACACGTCTTTCCTGACATTGGGGGGCAGTAAAACCACTACAACAGGGAAATAAAAATGTAAATTCTCGAAAAATAAGAAGGCAAGAGCCTCTTGGGCCGACCCATCACAATGGTGATACCAATCTGATAACATCTTACATTGAGCCCACTATGAGGTCAGCAAACTCTTCATCTACTCCTGGATTATATGTTCTACATAAGCCAAAATCAGAAATCTTGGGCTTCATGTTGGTATCCAAGAGAATGTTACTTGGCCTTAAATCTCCATGTATAATATGTAGTCCACAAAGCTTATGAAGATAAAGCATCCCTTCAGCTATTCCTTTAATTATCTGAAACCGTATAGGCCAGTCCAAATGCAACCTTCTTGTCCTTGCACCTAAGCACAGAATGCTTAATTTAATGAGCTCACTACAACACATTATACTTTCTATAAAATTGAGATGAGCTAAAAAATAGTGAACACATGCCAAAGATGAAGGAGTCGAGGCTTCCATTTGACATATATTCATAGACCAAAATCCTCTCTCTTTCCTGCATAGTGTCTCCCAGAAGCTTAATTATATTGGTATGCTGAAGCCTTGGAAGAAAGGAAATCTCATTTTGAAATTCATAATCTTGGACATCCAGTTGATTAGGTGAAGAAGGTAACTCAAACATCTTTTGACAGCAACCTCAAGTCCATCATGCAGTTGACCCTGAATGCAAACATAATATTCAAATTTCAAATGATGATCAATATTTTCGCTAACTGGTTGGTTTACTCAATGAAGAGTTCTAGTGTTTTTTTCTCTCTCAAATGCACATGAGAGCCGTGTATCATTCGATTATGAAGATAGCCTACTAAAGAGTACAATACTGCACCCACACACCTACAATGCACCCCACCACACCTTTCTATAGTGATGAAGAGTTTTATGGTGGCACCTAATAAAGAGTTCGATTACGTGATAGTGGAGTTTTTAATCTAATGTAAAATTGCAATGCTATTTGATAGTTATGACCATTTCCACATTATTGCAAATTAGCACAATTGAAATAGAATAGAAGATTATAGAAGGCACTTCAATAGCAGTGCTGCAGCGGGATGACCGTATCAAAGTCTAGTAGAAGGCCAAACTTATATCCATAAGTGATGACCATATCAAAGTGTAGGGGAGCAAACTTATATCTGTAATTTAATATGACACCTTTTTACTTTTCAAAGTCTTAGGTTCATATATGCTCGTATGTATTTAGTTGAAATTTGATGCCACTTTGGTGACTGACTTTCTTTGTCATATATTCATCAATGAAGAAGATGAAAGAAATTCTTCTGAAAAATTTAGTCATGCTATTTACATGTATCCAAATTATATATTGTACCTATTACCTCGGTCAAAATTCAATGAGAGTTTGTTAAATGCATTCTAGGGCGTCATTTCATTTACCCTGTTTTGGCATGTGTTAGGAGGTTGGGGACACCTACCTTGTAAACACAGCCAAAGCTACCTTTGCCAATTAGATTCCTGTCGGAGAAGTTGTTTGTAGCATCAACCAACTAGGACAAACTCAACTTTGAGTGCCTCTGTTATGACAGGAGAAAGATCTTTGAGACCCTTAAAATCAATCTATTTGGCACTCCAAAACTCTGCTACTTGCCACAAGCATACTGATATAGTTTCTGATCACAATTTCACTATTTAATGGGCCATACCTGTGAAATTCAATTGGAGGGAGCACCTTTTAACTTCACCATACACTTCAGTCCTGCCACTAACAAGGTGAGTAAATTGTATTATGCTATCTAAGGAAGAAGAAAATGTTATCCTTGCTATCTTACATATCAGTATAAAAAGGTTCAAAATTCTTGATTGTGTACAGGACTTTTCACAAAACACTCTCTCTAAAGTAGAAAACTGCTTAACAAAACCATGAAAACAGACTTGATTCTTGTGGTAGTGTGCAAGGACATAACCAAATAACTAAAGAATCTCAAGACTCTCAATATCATTGAGAATGCGAAGTACCATAACCACTACCAATTAAAGGAATCTCACATATCATTGAGAAAAACACCAATACAAGAAATCCCAGATGCAAACTAATAGCAAAACCACATGTTACTAAATGTTAGTTATTGAACTACGATGAATGATGAAATCACAAGGGAGCTCAAATGTCAAGCCAACTAATGGGGTTATTTAGTGAAGTATATAGAATGCGCAACAAAAATTAGGCAGGGAAATATGTTGTTAACATCTATGGAACTTATCCATTATGTATTTTTAGCATATACAAATAGATTGACATCATTGTCTAAAAATCGAAATGAAACTCAAATCTCTCTTTTTTTAAATGACATCGGGCTTGGGTCAGGTTTGAGCCAGCCAAAAAATGTATGGGTACTAAAATAGTTGCATATTCTAACCTGGTGTCACAAGACGAGCAACCTGCAAGCAGTCTTGGCACGTCTCGTACAACCTGAAATGATAAAATAGGTGTCTGAGCACCAAGAATCTGGAAAGAAGACGTTTCTCAAAATAAATTAATTTGTGACATGGATAATTTGAATCCTACTATACTACTGCATGATGCTTCATAGGAAGTCTACAAATATGAGAAAGAATTACCATGTACATGTGGTCATGCCATATTTATACAAATTTTTATTCCCCCAAGCCACTTTGTTTCTCATATTCACTATAATCTAGCAATGACGAAGGCAATCAGTTTTTTTTTCCAAGTTCCAACAATGTCTCAAGCATATTTTTGGAGAAAAACAGCTTAAAGAAGCTTTCATTGTCGCCAAAGCTTGCATACGATCAGTTTAAATCCTTATTTCTTAATAACCCATACCAATTTAGCGGTACTCCATATTTATTTGTTTATTTTGAATGTAAATCCATATTTATTTTAAACACAATACTTTCATGGAACAAATTAACCAGACTATTTCTAACTACGTATGATTGATGAAATTATAACAAATTACTTTTTATCTTACCAATTACCATACCTGTGAGCATGGAGGCCATATGATTTCAACAATCTTGTCCAAGCGGTCTGTGGTGTTGATGTGGCTGATGAGTGGGAAAACTTGGAGACATGAGTTCATCCTATTCTGCAAAGTGCGGAACTGATCTGCCTGCTTCTTGCCTGTGAATAGGTGGTATATGTAGTTGTTGCTTTGGCAGGATGTGATAAGCATGTATGCCTCACGAAGAATCTCCTCGAGCTCATTAAGACCGTTCCTAGTCTCTGGATGTTGCATCATCTCTGGAGTCTGCAGCTTTTTCAGAAGGTCACCGATTATCTGCACATGGTGGACAAGCTGCTGGCAGGTCTTCTTGTTATGTTGCACAGTCTGAGCTGCCTGCACAATCATCACGACAAGCTTGACAGCATCAACTCCTGCAAGCTTTGTGATGTCCATTTAATCTCTGCTTTAGTGCTTGCCTGCTTTAGTGCTTGCTTCCAGTACAAGAGATCAAATCGGACCCGCTTCTGCTATAGAGTTACCATCCAAATAGAACAAGAACAATCTTTTGCAAACAAGCTCTGGCCAACTAGGTGGATGTAACAAGCTCTAAGGAAGATTAGTAGATGGTAACAACCATCGTCTAATGGTGGGTTAGTCCTGTGAAAGAAGAAGGAGAAGCAATGCTGACACATACACCAGTCAAAGAGACATGGACAGAGTTAAGTATAATGCTCATACGCGTAGCAGTTATCCGAGGCTACTACAGCGATGGTGACACTGAAACTATTATAAACCATGGACAGGTTAGTGGGGAAGTGTGAGCGATACTGCAATCGAAAGTGATAGTGTGTTCAACTACCCGAATTTCTTACCTGCAATGCAATTCAGACATTTGATTGATTCCCCCCAAAAAGAATTCAGAAGTTGACACTTGATTGACCTTGCCCTTGAACCTCTCTACATGTTGAACGACTGATTTCGCTTGTGAAGTCATTTTATCTGGTGATCCTTGCTGTGTGAGTTTTCCTTTCTGAACCAAGGCTTTGGAGCATTTCCACGAACACCTTGTGCTCGCCTGCACACACATGGTGACACGGACTAACACCATCAGCAGCAGCAGTGCCAGAACCTTCAACAGAAAGCTTTAGGATGGGAGAGTTGATTTTGCACCAGACAGAGGATAAACTAACACCAAGCCAGACTGTTCCGCTCCCTTTCTGTCGATTTCCGACGAGACCGAGCTCCACCATGGTCCAGTGACCTCCGCTCCACCAGTCCACCTCCTTTCCGCGGTTCGCGTCCCGTGTCCCGAGACGGCCAGAGCGCCTTCGCCTGCGTGGCTGCGTCTAAACGGTTAACACGAGCCCGATTGATGGGTAAGCCCACGAGACCGATAAATGAGGGGGAGTGGAACGAAGTTCATCGGCCCAAATAAAGCCCACCGTGGATGTCCAGCGGGCACGGCCCAGATCTAATATAATTGCGCGGTTCTGCACTCTCCAGGGTGTTTTGTTCACAAAAAAAAGTACGTGTTTGATGCGAAAACGTGAAAAAAGGAGAATAGCTCACAAAAAAACATATATATTTTTCAGAAAATATTCCGTACAAACAAATCATTCAATCTTTAGAAGCGTCTCTTGTATCCTGTCATAAAAGTGGAAAAGAAAAAGATGAGAAACCTAAATATAGTTAATTAGGCCTTGTTTAATTGGGGTGAAAAGTTGAAAATGCATGGTGCATTAAATATAGATAAAAAAATAACTAATTACACAGTTTATTTATAATTTGGGAGATGAACCTTTTAAGCCTACTTAGACCATTGTGGGACAATAATTACCAAATACAAACGAAAGTCTTTACAGTGTTTTTGAAACAAGTTTTTTGCAAGGTTGCGGAAAAGGAGTATACGAAACAACGAGTAAAAACTGGGCTGACTATAGTACCTTTTCGAATAGCAAGGCGGCTAGTGCGTTAAACCTTCTCCTATAAGATCCAAAATCAGTGGACGCATGGCCCCACTTGATGCAGTTTAATTAGCTTTAAACTATCATCATGTTATGTACATCCTCTCGAGAACACGCGCTTCTTCAGGAGCATCCTTTGCGCCATGTTTGATGTAGAGTTATTGAGCAAGAACATTTTTGCGCTAACGACTACACTTTGCCCACTTTGCAGGCGGGACTCTAGAACCCAGTGGAAATGAGGTGATCTTTAATTCGCCTGCCTGTCATAACATGATTTTATATATTGGTTGGGGTTATAGTTATTGGGGAAAATGTTCAATCACATACTAGTTATTTATTTACTTGTGATTATTCTTTACTAGCTAATCAAGCATGAGAGCAGCTGCGGCTTTGTCTCAGACGATCCTTCGATCTCCTATACTTGTTGTACTACTATTAGAATGCGGCGGATTAGTTCATGCTGACTCATCACCCTCACCTGGGCCCACAGAATATGCAACACCAAAATGCTGTACAACTCCCCTGTGATTCAGCAACCAACCAATAAATGAGGTAACGTCAAACATTCAGAGATGGATCACGGAATTCAGCAGCAAGTATTGGTTTAGGGCTTCTTCAACGCGCCACAGTGGTGTACTGCCCTAGCCTCAAGCTCGACGTCAGTGCTCCATGTCGTCTTGTTGCCTCACAAAGACCTATGATAGCTTGCAGAAGAGACAGTTGCTCCATCTGACAAGAGGTAGAGGAGAACGCTCAAGCGAGCGATGCCGCGATGGATGGTGGTCTCGACCCCTGAGAAAAGGTGAAAAAGGTGTTGCATGCCCACTCCTTTTTACTGTGCAGTAGCAGAATAAAAGAACACAGCCGATGGCCTTGGAGAGAGAATAGCAGTTTTTTTCCTCTATCAATGTGGAGTCCGCCGTGTATCTAAGGCAGCACGCCTCTATATGTATGCAGTGCAGGTGCCCTTAAAGAGATGCAATTGTAGGCGAGTTGGACACTACGTGAAAAAAGCTCTAAGGGAACGCCACCTCCCACACTGTAGGGGCGGTTGGCGTTGGAACCGCCCCTACAGTGGCTGATCTACTGTAGGGGCGGTTGGTGATCCAACCGCCCCTACAGTGGACCACTGTAGGGGCGGTTGATGATCCGTCCACTGTAGGGGCAGTTTGTGATCCAACCGCCCCTATAGTGGTCCACTGTAGGGGCGGCTGGTGATTGAACCGCCCCTACAGTGGTCTGTAGGTGTATAAATGATTTTAAAAAAGTTTAAATTTCGTAAACTATCTCGGATGAAAAAACTTTCTATATGAAATTTGTAGATCTCAAAAAGTTATAAAACTTTGTAGTTGACAACTTTATAAAACTTTAAAACTTTGTAGTTGACAACTTTATAAAACTTTGTAGTTGACAACTTTTTGATTTGACTTCATCTTATCATACGAAACCTACGTTTTAGTTTCTCAAATTTAAAATTCAAATTTTATAAATCATGCCAGATGGAAAAACTTTCTATATGAAGTTTATAGATCTCAAAAGGTTATGAAACTTTGTAGTTGAAAACTTTTTTATTTGACTTCATCTAGTCATGCGAAACCTACGTTTTAGTTTCTCAAATTCAAAATTCAAATTTTATAAATGACGTCGGATGAAAAAACTTTCTAAACGAAAAGTGTAGATCTCGAAAAGATATGAAAGTTTGTAGCTTACGACTTTTTGATTTGATATCGTTTAGGGCCTTAAATAAGTAAATTACTTTCAGTTGAGTACAATATATGGGGAACCAAAACTATATAGAGACACATGTGATGGTGTAGTGCGGTGGTAAAGGAAGGAACCGCGAGGGGTGAGGTTGTGGGTTCGAATCCCGGGTGATGCAAAGTCCGATAAATGCTCGAAAAAAATATGGTGTGAATAGAGTGGCATGGTGGTTGATTGGTGGGAGCTCTTCCCGGGTCTAAAAAAAATTTTTGCTATTATTTTCGGATTTTTTTCGAATTTTTTTAAAAACCCACTGTAGGGGCGGTTCTTGATCCAACCGCCCCTACAGTGAACCCACTGTAAGGGCGGCTGGTGTTGAACGGCCCTACGGTGGCCGCCCACTCGTAGAAACACCAAGATAGGGGCGGTTGGGCCAACCGCCCTACGGTGGAAAAAACCGCCCCTACGGTGCTTTATTGTAGTAGTGGGAGCCCATCACATGATGGAATGTGTTTGCGGCGGAGACGACAGTGAACACATAGTGAAATTTTATAAAAATATTGGAGAAACTCAATAAATATGATCCTAATTTTTTGTAGCCATTTGGAAAACTCATTGATATACCAACTTAGGAACTATTGGAGATGCTCTTAGGAGCGAGATTTTAGAAAGTGTTGGAGAAACTCAAGAAACATGCTCCTAAGTTTTTTTAACTATTTAGAAAACTCATTGATTTACCAACTGATTTTCCAGGAACTATTGGAGATGCTCTTAAATTTCAAGACACGTCGCTCTTACAAAAACAAAGATAATTGCGTGGGTTTAAGGTGTTCACGAAAACCGTGTTTGGTAGATACTTCCGTGAAAAAATGTGTCTGGGCGGTCCACACGAACCCGACAGATTATTTGCACCTAACTGATTGGTAAGCCCATGAGGCCTCTAAATAGTGGGCCGGAAAGAAATTGGAAGGGCTTTATCGGCCCATATACAGTATACATCATGCGCGTCCAGCGGGCACGGCTCATGAGTTCAAGCCCCCCACTGTTTTTTGGTCGTTATATACAAGGTTGTTCCCCTAAAAAATCTATGTACTTTTATTATTATAGTAATGTGATTTTATAAGTTTCCTGTACTGTATGCATAGATCATTCTTATTATCGTATACAAGACAAATATTTGAGGCTCTCTTAATTTGTCAATACAGTCAACACCGATACCTGAGATTGAAGTTTCAGCCATGTCTCATAAGTGAGTGCCTCCTGGCATTCATCATCCACAGAACAATCGCCAAAGATTGATAGTATTATCTACGGAGTATCTCTCTTTAGACAAAGATCTAAGAAAAGGTTGCAAGCTAGGTATATGTTCGCCTGTTATTTTTATTACTGGCTGGGCCATCAATGATGCTCGTTGTCTGTTCTAATGAACGCACGCATACAGTAAAAGCACGCAAAGGAACCATATTTCTTTCCTTTTCCTGTTGCATTTGGAAAAGAGACAAGCGACAAGAGGCAAAGGAGACAGGGAGGCAACGTGGAAGAAAGGAATCTGCTAGCTGAATGTTTTGGGAGGACGTCCAGCACTCCGCGCAGACCTTCAGATCAGCTAGCTGCACACCGGCCGTTACACCACCAGCACTTACCACTTACCAGCAGGACCACAAGCGGCTCGAGATCATTTGCCGCCATTGTTGCCGCCTCTCCTTCATAGATTATTACTAGTAACTTGGCGCGCGCCTCCGCGCGCCCGTGGAAGATCACACTTGTACAATTAAGAGCAATAAACTGGGCTATCAGGAGTGTCTTTACATAGGTTGTAGTAGGCAGTCATTATAAACATGTCCAAGGTGGTTCACAAAATTACAATACCAGGTGGAGTTTGAGTGCTACATAAATATATATAATTACAACTTATTGTCCAACGCAGCCGATTCTTCTTGCTTCTACTGCTTCTTCTCAGTCCATGTTGGAGCCTATAGTTATATGTAGCCTCAATATAGCCATCAGGTTGACCTGCCAATTTGAAAGAAATCTGAACATGTGTAAGTATGAAAAAGAAATTTTCAGAAGTTTATGGCAGAGCGCACCAAAAAACATGCAATTTCTGTAGCATCTACATTAGTTTGATCTCAATCTTTGTTGTCCTCATGCTTTTCTTCGTCAAAAAATTATTCTTTACATGATCTTTATATAGACAAACAATATAAGCCATCTTCGGCGATGTATTGACCATTTATAACTTGTCAATTTATCAGAGCTTGTAAGAATCCATGGTAGATACTAAAATCATACAATTGGGACACCATCTCATCTAGGAGACCGCGCAACTCAATTCGGAAGTAGATAAAGCAGCAAAGTTCAGATACAGATTTTGAACACAAAAGATCATGTAATCTGACATGGTTGATGTAAAAAGTCAGACTTCATTTGATTCTCGCAATCAAGGCTGTATATATGTCTACAGCTCAAGCTGACCTCTAGTGTATTTAAACACAGACTGAGGAAAAAAGGGTAACGTCACAGTGAAGTCTAGGATGGTTTGATACATGTTGGGTTTGATGAATAGGAAGCAAATCTCAGAATGGGATAATGTTTAACTAAATTCACATCGTATGTAAAAGGCAGTTTTTGGATATGTTAATTTGTGTCAGCATGTAAAGTAATTGAGGGTCAACACTACGAAGCAACTGAGGCCTGAACAAAGGCAATAGTGCCATCATCAATAACTGGTTTGGAAATATATAGCTAATTAACTTGCCATTTTTCTTTGTTAAAAACAATACCTAGTCAGTGTCTTTACTGCTGATGCCTGCACTTTAGATTATCCATACCTGTTGATGTCTACCCCTCTGATATATCAATAAAGTTGAACTATTTTGAACTATGTTCACTACAATACACATATGCTGGTCAAACAAAAGTTGATGAACTGTTTAGTAGTCCTCATGACTCGGCAAATCTCAACAGAGGTAGGAAGACTAACCTGTAACAAATCAGTACCATGAAACTTGCAGGTCGTCGGTGGACTGAATCTAAAACATGAGTAAATCACAGTAAATTATTATCGATCAAATTTAAATAAAGCATGATAAAGGCATAATAAGGCATCCTAGGTTTTATTATCAGGCATGGCCTGAGTATGAGTATATACCCTAAAAATCTGCAATGAGAAATTAATATGATAATACACAAATGTTGATAGAGTGAACACAAGAAGTTTTTGTAAAGGTTGGTTAATGGTCTTTACCTCATATCTGAAGTAAACATTTGTTGACAATCTCAAACCGATTCTGAGGAATTTTGTTCAAGTTCACCAAGTTGGTGCCAAACTGGAAAGAACAGATAAGAAAACACTAATTAGCTACGAACCACAAGGTTTCAAATAGCATTCTATAATCTGACTGTACACTTAGAAAGTGACCTTTTCAAATAGTAGCCCCAAACGATTATTCCAGACTATATATTTGGGAAAAAAACATAACAATATATACATGAAACATAGTTATGTACAACGGAAATAGGAAAAAGGCGATACTTCTTGTCACTCAATTTAGATAAGATCATAATCATTGCTAGCCTAATCAAGCATATCAAAGCTTGTAATTAGATCAGTACTTATGGTGTGTTAAGAAGACTATCTGGCCCATAGAGATGACATAATTAAATGGGAGACACCTGAAATATTATCTGTAAAGGCTGTCATCTACATGGAAATATTGGATTTCCTTGTTCTATCAGTAAAGGCTAATAAAGATCAATACTGCATAAATAAATGGAATGCCATATCAAATATGTGTATGGACAGCTCCTAATGAAACTACCCCTTTCATGAACTCCACTATATGTAACCATCTAGAACGCATAGGAGTACATATAGCTACTGAAACGAAATCTTCTAGCATAGGAAACCTGTCATAGAAATGATTATTTCAGTCCTAATTCATTCATGTCGTTCTACAAAGCTTATGAAATCAAAGCACGCTGACCAGAAAAATAAATGGCAACTTTGAGTCCTATTGTTAAAAATTGCATATTAACACTTAGCAACTGAGCAAATTGTTTCTCCCCTAATTAACTCCAAGCACCTCTGACAAACATTATTGTACATATGAAAATGACTGGAGATGCCAAGAGCCAGAGGCAAAACTCTAAAAAGTCCACTTGAATTGTAGGCATTATATTTTTTCTAAGGTAATGAGATTAGAGTCTTGAAAGTGACATCTACAATTTGCTCTTGCTCGGTTGTGTGGACAGAGGACACAGAAGACTGCATAGTTACTCCACAACAGGAAAGAAGATATTTCGAAAAAAAAAAAAAAAAAAAAAAACAGGAAAGAAGATATAAAGGTAACTCTATGCACAGAGAACCCTATCAATAAGACCTACTCACCCAATCCATCAGCAGATCTTGTAGAAAATTTAAAGGCAATGTCAACAGCAGTATAGGTTGTTCAATCTGTAAACACTTATAAAATCAACAGATGGGGTACTTCAGTTTGCAGATGCCTCTTGCTCACCCCATCAATATAAGCAGCAGTAAGTATAAATATCTTATGATACTGGAGAGCTCATTAAATTGCTAACCCTAAAGCATCCCAAAAAACAAATTCAGTTGCAATGTGTGCGGGCAGCTCCTCGAGAGGGGGGCTGTGCCACATCACCCTAAATTTTTTGCGCCGCTAGATCTCAAGTGAACGCACACGATCTGTAGAGGGTGCAAGGCAGGGTCATCAGCCCATCCTTTTTTTACCTGAGGAAGTTCAAACAATGTGGGACTACAAACTGATATGCGTTGTTTCCATCTACAATCAAACAATGTAGATCATTTCACTGTAAGTATGAATTCTTTGACTTTTGAAATGATCATTCCATCATATTTTACTTTGCTAAATATATATGCAGAAGGCCAGAAAAGGCATGTTGCTTTGGCATGTAAATAATAGGGAACTGGAAAGGCATACCAATTTCCATATTTTTGGGTGGAAACAAAAGAGGCAATCTACTGATCTCCACCATCTTGGGCAATGGGCGTAGTTCCTGTAATATTTTGCATCCTAGTTCATTGGTCGGAAAATGAACAGCATAAGCATGCACACATGATTGTTGGCAATTGCAACCTACACCTACGTAAGGCAACCATCAAGACATGCAAATTTTATGAGGGAATAAAATACGGTAGTAAAAATCAGCATGCACTCTATTGCTGGTCCAATAATCCTATTAAACCTCACTATATGATTATACACTCTACCAAACCTCAATATAGCATCATACATGTTGCATCACCTGCATTTTCCATGAGGGAAAAAGAAGATGCATCATGTCCTCACGGGGCAAAGAAAGCACTGATAATTTTGTAATCCTTCACCAAGCAATAATTAGTGGGCGAGAATGCGAGATAATAATGTTAATGGTCCAAGTTCACGACCATAGAGAAATATGATGGGTGTTCGAAATATACTCAGTCTGAATGTCTGCACAAAATATAAAGGATCATAATTTTCACCTGAAACGATTCAAAAGAAATTGCTAAAGGTGAGTGTTTCCACCTGAAGTATGGTTAGTGCAAATATGATGACTGGCTGCCCCTGCTCCCTATGAGAAAAAGAGGTGAAGCATTTAGTTTTGTTTGCTTCTAACATTCTAGTGTTAAATGAGATGCATGGTAAAAAATAGTCACCCAAGCTAAATAGAAAAAAAAACTAAAGATTAGTAAAGCATCTTAAAATTCTGTAAATTAGACAGAAACAGGTTCGTCATTCTTAGAGAATTGTTTGGTTGATTTAAGGAACCCAGATCAGAAAATAAAACAGATAAATTGTTTGCATAAATCTAAAGTGGGTGCACCTCTCACTGGAGCTATTCTAATCAGCTAAATGGAAGTACAGACTACTGTATAAGGAAATGATACACACACTGATCAATCAACTAATAAACTTCATAACCTATTAGTGCTAAAGCATGGGTTTTTACCATTCTGAGGGAGCGTTGCACCTTTCATGACTGCAAGAGACAGATTGAGTAGGACCACCGCTGGGCATGGAAAAATCGTGGAGTAAATATGATTCATCCTGCGTCATGAGATAAGAGAAACCACAATCAAATAAAGGACAAAAGAATCCATCCAATTGGTTTCCAATCTGATGGCATAGGAAAAGCCTGAAAATACTATAGAAGCAAGCAGAGGCGACACCTAAAAAATGGAATAAAATGGTAGCCCAAGGACTAAATTGGGACAACAAACAATTCAGACCACAGCATACACCATGGTTAACAATGCACAGCTTAACTGAGTAGCAGGAACAGAAGTCATTTGGGAGGTATCTTAATCTTTGTGTAGGCAATATCAAAAAGAGAGGGGCTATATCAATCATGTGGGCACAGAAGAACCAATGTAAAAACCAGGCAAGCAAAACAAGCTCGATTCATGATACTGTACCTGCTAAGATACACAAGGTCGTCGGTTTGTTCACAGAGGCAGAGACGAAGTTGAAGGGCTCCAAGTACATGCTTCCAAACCAGATCCACTGCCTCACCAATCAACCTTGCAGTAGCCTGCATACTCTGAGGTGCAGCATTCACATTCAGCAAGCAATGTTGGATATCTTGACTGTCATCCTGATGTTATGACCTGAACAATGAGCAATGGCATCCCTATTTGGATGGATTATGAAACCAGTTAACTTCTTCAGAGATGTACAATGGAAATATGTAATTTTCTCAGAAAAAGTCAAAAAAATTCATGGAGTTCCATTAGTGCAAATTAAACTTCTAGGTCTCAGAAAAAGCAGTAAGCATGGGCATAGAAAGCTTTGAACATCTCCATTCCAATAAACGGCTAAAAACTAATATTTTTGCGTGCTCGAGGTTTGGACTTACCAAAGTGGTTCTGGTTCCATGCAACAGAAAGCAGAAACTGTGCTTTGGTAATGAGAAAAGTATGTAGTTTCTGTAAGGCATAGGCTCAAGAGATGTAATCAATCTTTTTGTAGGGAAGATAAATTTGTGCCAACAACACCTGTCTATTACCTATCTATTTTTTTTTTAAAAAAGTTAAAGCCCAGTAAGCAGCTATAGATATGAATTCAACATGAAAGGATAGGAGGTTTAGGTTTTGTTTGAAGTGGACAGTTCCTACTAAGAAAATGTTGTGATGCCAACTATAGTTATCACAGATCCTAAGTGGAAAATATCATCTATGATTCTAGAATGCAGCTGCTGCACCTATGACAGTTCAACTAAAACTCATATGATGGAAGTTCCTTGTTTAATTAGACTGTAAGTATGCTGGCAACTGTGAGTGCAAGAAGGGCAATAGTTGTCACCAATATATTAAAACTATACTTACTAATTAGTGAAAATTGCTAATATACCTGCAAGCATACTTAGGTAGGTAGGCTGCTGCAGCACACCTTTAGAAGGCATCAGGTCCTGTCTCTTGGTGAGGCAATGAATGTTCATGACACTGCATTGGTAGACAAAAGGTCAGTTATCCCTATATGATTGAATAATATTGGTAGCTACTAACATCACTCCATGGTGACAAAATGAACCTGAAATTTTCGAAATCCTGAACCGACAAGATCATATCAAAGGGCATTGCAAGGGAACAAAAAGCATTCAAATGTCATTGTTCATACAAACACCTAGAATTATCAATCCTATGTCAAGTTCAAGATGGCATAGTAATCACCTGATCTTTAAATTTAAGAGGAATCACCCTTGCTAGAAAGTTCCTTATTTTAGCCTCTACCTTCCAAAATCAAACACGTGACATTAGTAATTGCCTAATCTATCTAGAATCAAAGGAAGTCTAACCCTTAACTGAAACTGGTTGTAATCCTTGTTTGTTTTTAGCAGTTGCTTAATGTATCCAATTATTTCAGAAAAAGTTGTATGTATGGAAACTCCCATATATAGAAACAGAAGTTGTAGAAGACACATCTGAAAACAAAGCGACAATTAAGAAGCTATGCACCATGGCCATAACTATGAGAGAACCTACAACAGTATGATTATATAAACATCTGGTCCATAAATAATCGGAAGCAACACATCAATTGTTTTCTTTTAATATGAGCAGGCACACACAAAGACAAAGACACACTTTTGTAATATGAGTAAGAGCAGGCACGCACAAAGACAGAGACACAGTGGCAATCGATGAAAGGGGTTCACAAACATGGATCAAACCTCTTTTTCAGAATCAGCTTCAGCAAATTAGGTCTTACATGGAACCTTCGCAAAGAGCACCTGCCTCTGAAATTGGGAAAGAAAAACAATTAGTAATCAGCCAGGGGGAGATTGGACAGAGAGATGTAAGAAGAGAGGGGAGAAACTCAATCAAACCGAGCTGAACAGCAGCCGCCACCGCCTCTCGCCCGCCGTCGCATCAGGGGGAGAGGTGCTCATCCCCTGCCGCATCTCTGCCGTGCCTAAAATCATGTAGAAGAGGAAAATGGATTAAGCTAGGGTTTGGTACTGGTTTCACACATGAGGCAGAGAAGAGAAGAGGAGGGCGGATGGCGACGACGACACGACGAGAAGAGGAGGATGGCCGCCGCCACCATGGCTGCCTGAGGAGGAGGAGGCCGGCCGGCCGCGCCGCCCGCTCGCACCGCCGCCGCCCCGAGCTTGGCCGGCCGCGCCGCCGCGCCGTACCAGCAGCTCCGCCCCGCGCTCGCTGGGCCGCCCGCTCGCGGCCGGCCGCGCCCCCCACTGCGCCCGCCCGCCGCGCCGCCTCGACCCCGCCGCCGCCGCGCCCCGCGAGCCGTGGGCCGCCGCCGCCGCCGTCGTCGCCGGCCCGCGCGAGCCGCGCCGAGCTGGCTGCCCGCGCCGGCCGGCGGCGCCGCCCCGCACGCGGCCGCCCGCACCGCCCTGCTGCTTCGCTTTTTTCCTTTTTTTACGGGAACGGGAGAAGAGAAGTGAAGGAAAACCCTAACCGGAAGCTGAACCCCAGTCGCCCTGTATTTATGTGTTCAGATAAATTGTCAGAGAAGCCGGAGCCGGGAGGTAGAAGCCGTGTAAAAGCGACGAGAAGCTGGTAGAAGCCGCTTCCAATTTTTACCTCTGAAACAGCTTCTCAATCCAGACCACACGATCGAAGATCCAACGGCTCACGTTTTCTTGACGACGTGTCTTACCTCCCCCTCCGAGAACCCTTACGCAAACATATTGTTTTAATCTCACGGATCATCTCAGCAGGGAGCGGATCATATTTCGGAATATCTAGCTAGGTTGGTGCTGCTCTTCTAGTCTCCTCTGCAAGATGCATTAGTAGTGTGCTAGCTTGTTGACAACAAGTAAGCACTGGTTATCTACACATTACTCATTACTCATAGTTTGATAACAGTGCAGGAGAGCTGAAAGGATTGATTATCATACCGGTCTCTGATGGGTTAGATGATTCGTCGATAATCGTTGCGCCTTATCTCTGTTGGCTTGGCTTGTTGGCCTTCCACGACAGCAGAGTTGCTCATCATGTTAGAACTGGTACTTCTCTAATTAATTTGCTGCATTGCTTTAATTTATTTACCTTCCCCTAGCATCAGGTATGGTACACTACATTTTCCCCCCTTTATTTAGTTGATTTTGTACACTAGCAGTGAACCCATCATTCGCAGGGATTAGTCTATTTTATATTGTTACAGTTTCTACCATTTTAATTTTATTGGTAAATAACTAATAAATTAGTTGGGACTTGTTGGATTCTATAAAGTGGAAGAATAACCGAAAAACAAACACAATAATAAGCTATCAGAATATAATGTCACTATTGTCCATTGTGCAATATCTCTAGTCATGTCAATATGTTAAATTTGTTCTGTCTTTTCTTTTACAGACGTAGTCTTTCTACAAGTTTTATATTGTATTTTCCCCCTAAAAAAGATCGAAACTTTGTCATCATTGTTAAGCCTATGTATTTTTTTTCTTCTATTTCCACATACCAGGGGTGTCTATTGTTTCAATGTTATTCATAAAAACTACTTGATTACTCCATGTTTCAGCTTGTTAACAAATCCATATAGTGATTTACTGACTTAAATGTGCTCCTGGATGGCTCAGTATATAAGTACAAACTTAACATTTACTGTACTGATACACATTAAAACACTTAGGCCGCATCACAAATATTCAAAATTAATCATGTATCACGACTCCGTACGTGTTGACTGTCTTAATTACATGGATGATCCAGTAAAACTCTTATGAATGATCAGACTAATAATGCTTAAATAATACTTTCCTTCTATGTGAACAAAAGCTTTAATCAAATTTGAAAATGACGATATATATGGTAGTAATAATAATCTCTAGGATCAAATTGGTTGATGATTATACAGATCATCCTCTGTCATCTCCACACTTTTTCCAGGGGCACTGATATTGCACAAAACACAGATTCTTTGTTTCATGTGAACTGATATTGTAGAAATTCAGTAATACAGGATGATCAAATACCTAGAGCCTGCAGTTTCCGTCAATTATACGTGATCTTTCTCATCCTTCAGACAAACAGGGCAAAATGTCAATATTAGCCAAAACTAAAGCCGATTGATTCAGGTTAAGCATGTAGTGGAAAAGGCTTCAACTACAGAAATGTTTTGAGAGCTGGAAGAGATCAACCGGGCAATATGCTCATGGCGCATACACACCCATCATTTAACACTTCATTAAGCTGGTCAAAGGGGGTCTTAATTGGCAATCTCGCTGGAAATGGGAGCTTCTGATTGATTTTGTCATCCAGCTCGCTCATTTTTTCAGAAAAATACGAACACCCATACCCAGGAAAATGCAGGTTACACTAAAAAAATCTAACCACCAGATGACCAGAGCTATTTTCAACTAAAAAAACAATTCTATTATATATCTAATACATAACTGTTATGATATATCTAATACATCTGGCAAAATCGAATGGTGGAAACAAAGGAAGTACCAACAAGTACCAAAAATAGTGAGAAATCATGGGTTCCAAATTAATAGGGACTAAATCTAAGGGTTTATTTATTTCCATCCAAGTTGCCGTAGTTCTTACATTTCACAAATTTTCTTTTAGTACTAGTTGGATGTCCACATCAACTCCCTTTTTAATTGTGTATCTGTACCTTGTTTCTCTAACACACACGTTCCATCCAAGCCCTCTCCTCCCTAGCTGCCATTTTATATATACTAAAATCTTGCCATGCCATCGCTCTATCTATTCTTCTTGTTCTTAATACTAGCTAGTAAACTAACACAATGTTAATTTGTAAGTTATTTATATATGTTTTTGTCAATACACCTGATTATTCTGTGCGGCTTAACTGAATTTCAGGATTTCGCGGCGACAAATGTTGATGATGCCAGAGAGGAAATACTTAGCCTAGTTCAGAGGAACAGCGACAACAAGATCATCTATTTTAATGGTTGGGATGGCTTTGGGACCGCCGCAGTCCTGAAATCCATACACCAATTAGTTTCATCTACCAAATATCCTCCTTCAGAAAGGTGCTTTGACAGAACAATTTATATAGATTGCTCAAAATGGAAAAGTAAAAGGGTGATGCAGAGAAAAATTGCAGATGAGCTAAAACTTGACCATAAGATCATGGCCATGTTCGACAAGCAGGATGAGGAGGATGACTTCAATGGAGTGGACCATGGATCTAGGGATGTGATAAGAAATGTTGCAGGCATGATTGACCAGGTTCTGAGGGACAGTAAATTTATGGTGATTTTTCTTAATGGGAGTGATGAAGAAATTGTCCTAAGTACATTTGGTATTCCAGAATATCGTGACTGTATAATAATATGGACATTTAAAAGAAGATTTATGGCAATGAGGCCCCGATATGGTAAGATAGCAGATAAACTAAGGCACACAGATCTTTTCCTCTTTAGCCAGTATGGTTATGAATTATCAAGTCCAGAGCTTAGTGCACTGTTTTGGGAAGAAGCTACCAACATAGTTGCTTGTCACCCATGCATTCAAGACATCAACCTAACAATGGTCATTGATTGTTGTCTCTATGGGTTATTCCTGTATTACAGCCTCCATAACACCACTAGATTTGGTTGGGCTGCTCACGCTCCCAACTATTGGTTATATGATGGGATCATTCAAGGGGATAGAGCAAGAGAGATTAGTAATGCATTGCACCCTGAAATAAGCTTTGAGTGTGATGATTCTCTGCTCGACACTGTCTGCGACAAGATCAAGCCAAATTCAAGGACTCCTTTTCTGGTTACAGGAAGTGATAATGAGTTTATTTACTTATATGTCGAGAGTCCTTATCGCTGGATTTCGATCAATTCGAAGAATTCAGAGAGTGGAGTAATCTCAAAGAAGGAAATTCATGAGCATATGCTAAAAATAGTTCCTTGTGCATCATCTATCTTCCTATCATCTGAAAGGACTGAAAGGCCACTTATATTACAAAATGGCTTGTTTGAACAGTGCAAAAACCTTGGTGTGTTGGTTCTGTCTTATTGTGCCTTCAGTTTTGTATCACCACCTTTTCTCTGCTGCCAGATGTTAAAGTTACTTGGATTGGACCACTGCACAGATAGCAATGACACAAAGCTTGAAGGACAGGGTTGTACCGCTGAGTGGGCATGTCTGCATAGCCTGTCGGTGCTTGACAACCGTTCAACTGATTGGGACGAGATCTTATCCGAGGAAAAGATAGGTCTCATGGCTAACCTAGCAGAGCTAAATATAGAAGGAGTCAGATGCTGGCAATACACAAGTCAATTGCAGAAAAGATTACCTAACCTTGAGAGGCTCCGAATAACCAAACCCGTGTGTCAAGCAGAGTTCTCAAAAGATATCAGCAACTCATTTATGGACAAGACAAAGCTGGAATTACTTGATTTATCTGGTAACAGTGAGATGAGAAACCTACCAACAAGCCTATCCAAGGCGAGCAACCTTCAGGTTCTTATTCTTGATGGTTGTGATCAACTGGAGAATGTTGTTCTGCCTCATGGGTTTCCTTCTTCACTAAGGTCATTCAGCTTCGATGGATATGGACCGGCGCCCAACTGGACATCAAGCACTGATCTGCCTTCACAAAGCTCCAGTCCAAACTGCCGGTCTGACGCAGATAAGAAAGATGTGAAAACCACAATGATATACCTACAAGGATGTACACTGTTGGAGAATCTGTTCTTGCGCGGGCTACGCAATCTTGTAGAACTAAACCTTTCAGGATCTGCAATCAAGATACTAGACTTTGAAAATATGGTGGTAGATGTGCCGAGCCTGAAGCGACTCTTTCTGATGGGCTGTGAGCACCTTTCTGCAATTATTTGGGGGTCAGGTGGCTCCATGAAACAACAGGAGCTGGAGCTTCTCTGCGTAGACACGCGACCCGGGAGCGCACATGGATGTATGGCTCGGCAATCTCTTGCCCAGGATAAATCCTTCCGGCTGCAGGTGCATGCTACCATCATGGATGCTAGGCTGGCTAGGTCCTTGTGGGTTCCAATAAACCGTGCACCATACAGTTCCTATTACAATATCAACATCACATCTTCAGGTACTCTGTGTGGTAAGGTTCTTGAGGTTAAAACAACAAGCAACAAGATGACTGAGCCTAGTTGTGCTCCATGTGATCATCAACGCTACCGTGTTTCAGCCGCAGAGCTCTATGGTGATGCATATTGGAAGGTTGGTGATGGCCCGACCCCAATGCAGGCCTTCCCACTTCCTCCAACTCCACAACTGGATCGGCATATCGAGATTGGCAATGGGTGCTGCAGCGTGCAGAGTGAAGTTGAGGATGTAAAGTACAAACATTACAGTTTATCTAGTCTGATGACACAGTACACCCAATCCTTGTATGTGCATGATGTCTCAACCTGCAGCAATACCATGGCTAAGGGAACATGGTATGCCCTCAAGTGGTGCCGTGTAGAGAGGTGCTCCAACTTGGACGCCGTCTTCCCTCCAGGAGCAGATGAGAACGATATGCTTGAGACCATCTGGGCGTCAGATCTCTTAAAGGCCCGCTGCATCTGGAGCCAAGGTTTGCATCGGTTTTGGTACTTCCGTGGCCTGCGGCAGCTTCATCTGCGCTCTTGCCCCAGCCTCCGCTTTGCAATCCCAGTGTTTCGGCCCTCTTTCCCTAGCTTGGAGACCCTCCACATCATGCATTGTGGTGACCTCAGACACATCTTTGTACTGGAAAAAAAGAGGCAGACAAGTGTCGAGTTCCCAAGGCTGACCACCATCCACTTGCATGACCTGCCAGCACTGCAGCAGATATGCGAGGCCACCAAGATGCCAGCACCAGTGCTCGAGACCATCAAGATCAGAGGTTGCCCAAACCTGTGCCGGCTGCCAGCCTTGAAAGGCCACAAACCAGGCATGAGGCGGCCGACTGTGGAGGTGGAGAAGGATGTGTGGGACGCACTGAAATGGGACGGTGTGGACCATGGGCACCACCCTTCACTCTACGAGGCACCAGTGCACTCGCGCTACTACAAGAGGCGCTTTCTCAGGCGCACCGTCCTCAGGTACGTGCACAATACACATATACGTGTAATGTACATATATGTCTCATCCCAGCGACTGGTTGCATCGCATCGCATCTATGTTTTTCAAGCTAATTAATTAAGGCAACTTGCTAACTCTCTGTGCCTTTGATTTCCTCGCTCTGCCCAGGTGAGATCATCATCATGACTTGTGGCTTGTTTGTGTGCGATGGCCGATGGATGCTTCTGCTGCTGCCTGCTGTCGTTGGTCGTGTGTTTCGTTTGCTTAGGTTGTGTGACGGCCTTCCCACGTGGCAAATGGATTGCCGGCCACAACAGCCGTTGTGCTACCTGCTTGTTTGGATTGGTCAGTTTGTTTGTCAAGCAAACCAAGGTATGGGCTTCAGGTTGCCTCCTGCCTTGACGGCCGGCCGAGTTGGCCTGCCTCCGTTTGCTGTGTGTTTGGTACGTTTCCAAATAACAGAGACGGCCGCCTAGTTTGCAGCTGCCTATGTGTGTCCTGGAGTGAACATACGTGTGCCTTGCCATGGCAGCTGGGTGTGTGCCCACCTGCCTGTGCGTGTCTACGTGCTTGATTTGTGTGACTTCAGCTTGATGAGTGCCTGTGTCTGTGTGTCTGTCTGCTACCACGGCCCGTTTGAGACGGGTCGGAGTAGGAGCGGATGATACCATTAATTGTAATAAGCGGCGTGGTTCTGCTCATGTACGATTTCATTGGTCATGGAGTGCTTGTTTATATGTATGTCTCTGATGAAACTATGGTGCTGCTGGTCGTGTGCCTGCCCCGTGCAAGCATATGCTGCCAGCTGTATGGATTGGTGAAACATTATTAAGCTACACTTGTGATAAAGTTTATGGTGTGCGATTGATTTGTACATATGCTCTATCTTTGTTGCTGTATTATAGTGGTATTGTTGGACCATTAAGTCAGGGTGCAGCCAGGATCTAGAAAGCAACCACTGGTATTGTGTACCGTAAAAGAGATCCTCTAAATAAAGGAAAAAAAATATAGGAAAACAACGGGACTGGCATGGGGAAGATTTGCAACTACCAAGGCTACTTCTACAGTGGCCCTTCTGGAACTAGCATACAAACCATGGATAGATCAGAGGTGGGAACTCGAAAGTGTGGTTGACTCGTTCAATGATGATGCGATTACCTGAACATCTTACATGCAATGCAATTCGGATGAATGATACCTGAGAGACCTTGCCTTTGATCCTCTTCCATGTTGGACGGTTTTTAGCCTTCGGTCCTTGCTGCGTGAACTGTCCTTTCTGAACCGACGCTGTGCGGCATTTCAACGAACACCTTGTGCTCGCCCTGCACCTGCACGCAGCCACGCACACAGATGATTGCGATGAACACCGCCGGAAAACCCCCCAAAATCTTCAAGATGAGAGAGTTGGGTTTGCACCGGACAGCCGAAATACATGACAGGAAATCACACCTCTTCTCGATTTCTGTAACACCTCAAGTGTTATTGACCTAATTACATGTGCATAAGCATCATTTGCTTAATTAATGGCAATGCATTTGATTGGCAATTGAATTCAAATTCAAATTCAAATTCAAATTTGAAAACCTATTTTCTAAACCATTAGGAATTTTGATATGCTTTAAAAAGCAAAGTTGTCATTTTCATTATTTTGAGTAACTTTCCTGTTGGGAGATTTTCATGTTTCAATACGAAATTTGGAGAAAATGAAAAAGTGGAAAAATCCCCTAGCTGCTACAGTAACCCGAGCCATTCTTCTATCTTCTTCTTCCTTCTCTCCCTGTTCCCGTTGACGCCGTGGCCACCAAGCGCCTTCCCGGGTTGCCCGCGCGACCGGCCGCGTGGTCGACGTCGCGAGCTCGCTGGCCACCTCCCTGCATCGCCCATACCGAAGCCGGCCATTCCCTCTTCTCTTTCTCCTTCCTTTCTCCTCTCCCTGTGCCAACGGCCGCTCACCAAGCCGCCCCAAAATTCGCTCCCATCACTCCACCATTCCCCAATTCTTCGCGTCCGCAGCTCCGCCATAAGCCGCTCTTCCACCCCGACCCAGCCTTGCGCCGTGTCATCGCAAGGTGAGCCCTCACGCCGCGCCGCCGCCATAGCCGCCATGACCGCAAGCTCGGGTCCGCCGCGGCCCTAACTCCCTGCCATGGAATCGTCCTCCATCTTCATAGCCTTAGGGTCGCCCTAGCACCCCAGTGCTCGTGCGCACGTGTTCCGGCTGCCTGCCTCACCGGAGCCGACAAATTTAGCACCGCCGCCGGTTGTCCCGTCGCCGGAGCCGCTCCTTGCGCCGCCGCCCTAGCTCAACCCCCTAATCCACCCCATCTTTTAGCCAGTTGTGTTCACTAGGTCACGAGGAGCACGGTGGTACCGGTCCCGTCGCCGGAAAGCTCGCCGGCGTCGAGCTTTGGCCGGCGAGACCGTCGCCTCTCCGCCCTGTGTCACTGACGGGTGGGCCCCGTCAGTTTGAGTCGCGCGCGCACGCGCCACGCCGCGTGGGCCGCGTCGCTGCCGCCACTGCCGCCTTGCTGGGCCGGCCTGCCCTGCCGCGTGGGCCGCGTCGCTGCTGCTGGGCCGCCACTCGCTCGCTGGGCCACGCACAGGCGCCGCGTCGCAGGCCAAGTTGGGCCGAGCAGGCAGCATCGGCCCGCGTGCCTGTTTTCCTTTTTGAAAATGATTTTCAAATTTAGTTTTGAATCAATAGTGCTTGTATTTGTCTATTTTGTATAAAATTAATCATAGCTCCAAAAATTATGAAAATTTTTGTGTAGCCTTCTCATGAGATGCTTGATCTAGGAAAAATTTGAAATCTGAATTTGGGCAAAGTTTTGCATGTTAATTAATTAGCTCATTTAATTAATAAATGTTTCTTCTTTCAATTTTAATAATTTATTTACTTGCTCCAAAAATCCTGAAATTTATTTTATGACTTATTTATGATGTAAGTAGCTTAAAATAAAGTTTTAGGCTTAATTGGAATAATTTTATTTTATGCCTTGTTTTTGCTTAATTAATTAATCGATTAATGCTTTAATTAATCCTTAATCTTGATTAATCATTTTAGGAATTGTTTGACTTTTTGGGTTGAGTATTGACCCTAGGTCATTACCCTAATGACCTTTGGCACCTTTATTTAATTATTTGAGCTCATGCTTTTTCATGTTGACATGTCTTTATTAATTTCTTATTAACATGTGACATGTCATACATGTTATTTTATGTGCTTAAGTTGATTGAAGCAAAATCTTAGGTGCAGGTGTTAGGTCTTTAACTGAGGATGAGTTGTTGTATGTTAAGTTGTGTAGATTTGGTAAGTGTAATTGCTTTTTATAAGAATTATACACTGCCTTTGTTATAGTGATTTGAATATAGCTGGAAAACTCGGTAAACGAGTGTCCAGTGATATAATCATATCAACTTGTCTTCATGGACATCATGTCATCATCACTATCCTCACTTATGCAATCGTTATACTTATTCAATGCATATGCTTGCAATAGGTGCGCCCGCGGGAGTGACCCTGTTGGAGTTCGAGGGAACGTGCCCGCAAGATTCGGAGAATCCTCAGGAGCAAGAGACCCATCCAACCGGTTCTGGCCGACCGGGACGTGGTTATCGAGTGTCCACGGCACGAACCATCAACATTCGTGAAAGGCAAGCCCCGGAGCATTTTAACTTCCTAACTTTTATAACTTTAAATGCTATGTTTGTTGCATTAAGTTTGAGGAATTGAATTGGAACCCCTTGCTGCATTTATATCATTCCTTGTCCAGTTATCATCCATGAAATCCTAATGATATGATACCGTAGCATCTGCTTAGCCATGCTTAAACGGTAGAAGTCGAGTGACTAATGATCACTTGCGAGAATTAGGAGGATGGTTCACGGTTGGCTATATGTTCTATCGTGCAAATAACCATATGGATGTAAATCGACGGTAAGGCGGAACGTGGACGTCACAGGGCCAGGGAGCTTTGTAATCAAGCGAACCGCCATGCCGATTAATCACACACAAGGAATGGAGCCTTTCCTAGTCATGTTGAACAGTGCCTAGCACTTAGCCGGGTTGGATCCGAGGTTATCCGCGAAGCCTAGTAGCTCAACTTAGGCCGGATCGCGAAGAGTATCAAGTCTCACCCGCCGACGGGTGTTATAATTCCGATCCATTGGCATATCCGGCGTGGTATGTCCGTGTGGGAAGTCATGTCCGTAAGTCCGGAGGCGGGTGTTATAATTCGACCTCATGGCATGGTGGCGACCCTAAGTGAGGCGCTGTTCGGATCCGTGATTCCTGAGTTGTACGAATGGTGTTCTACGGTTACCCTTAGCAGGGCTTACCGGGAGAGTGTTAGGAATAATTCCCCAGCTGGGTTGTAATCGATTCGAATCGCCATCGTCTCTTGGATAGTGAGAAGCTTGACGGGAGTATCTCCATACTTGAAAACTTTAAGTTGTTTGGAAGGTTGATCACACTTCGCAAGATAGCTGATAATGAACCTGATTTGGTTATGTATTTCTCTACTCAGTTGCTTGTTTAGCACAGGTGCAAATCTAGATAACAGGTTAATGAAGATTAACTTGATGCTAATAACAACATGATTACTCTTGTTACTTAAAGCTTTTACGCAAAATGAGTTAAGCCAACTCCACCTATAAAGTTTTGCATAATCCTTGAGTCTTTATTTCTATTTCATGTCGGGTAAGTCTTGTTGAGTACAATTGAGTACTCGGGGTTTATTCCCCCCGTTGCGGATGACATCTTCTATAATGGTTCTTTTGCAACTATCGCTTCTTCTTCTGCCGGGAATGAAGACTAGACCATTGGGTATGGTCTCTAGTAGCTTTCTTACCTTCTATTGCTTTTGTAAGATATGAGCTTGTACTGGCAATGTAACCCTTAAACTACTGTTTTAGCTTTTAAAACTATGCTTCTTCCGCTACCCTATATTCTGGTTTGTAATAACTAGAGTGGACTCCGATATTATATAATCTATGTAGATTATTTGTAAAAGGTTGTAACAGGGTGATGTGGTTATCTTTGAATTACTACGATCTTGGTTTGTTGCAAGTTGGTTTGAAATCCTTCGTAATTTCATTGACTACCGGATTTATATAAGACAAAGTATACGAGTGTCAACGTATTAGCGGGGACATCTATACTTAATCTTGTATATATTGGTCGGTTCCGTGACAATTTCTGTGGAGGGTGAGCTCCGCGGCGACGGCTAGTCAGCTAGAGGAGTCAACGCCTGGCTGACACGTCCCGCTCAACCTCTCCAGGTGCCGTGCTGGAGAAGAGACGGGGCACGTCCCAGCATTCCCACGAACAACATGGTCGCAGCCTCACAGAGTTAGAGGGGCGCGCCACGGGCAGGGCAGGACACCTCCGGTCCTCCTATCCGCTCCACCGCCTTCCGTGGCTCCCGGAATGGTCTAATCCCATCGCGGGGACCTCTCCGTGGCTGCCACTGGCGAGCTAGCGCGTCCTGGCTCGCTTCAGCGCGGCGAGGGCGAGACCCAGGCAACTGCTTGCACGGTGGCCGCTCGCCTCTCGCCGCTCGCCGGGCGGCGAGGTCCGTTCGGCGGGTACGAACGGTCAACACGAGCCCAACAGATCAATCTTCTTTTCTTCCTGTTTTGATTTGAGAGGAGCCCAGGCCCACAAGGCAGATAAATAGTGGGCTGTGGAAGTGAGTGAGAGCTTTTTTTAGAAAAAAAAAAGAAAGTTTATCGGCCCCGACCGTGCACATCCAGCACCCACGGCCCGTGAATGGATTTTTAAAAATTCCTCTAAAAAAGAATGAATTTTAAATATTACTACCTGCGTTCTAAGAAAAATGCTATTATTGTGTTCCAAGAAGTCAAATGTTTTGAACTTTCACCAAAGTTGTACGGAAAAGTGCTAACATTTATAATATAAAATAAATATTATTAGATAAATTGCGAGATGTGATTTTATAATAAATTTATTTAGAGACATAAATGGTAACACAATTCACTGTAATTTTGGTCAAATTTGAGGTTGTTTGATTGGCGTGATTCTCATAATTATATTTTTTTGGGATGGAAGGATTAAATAAAGTTTTAGTAATTTTATATGCATATATATTTTTCAAACAAAAATATTTGGATGTGTTGGAAGATTATTTTTAAAATTAATTTTCTATAAAGTCTAATTGGCCTTCTAAAGTATTATAGGAAGGTCCAATTTACCTCGCTTGTGTCTGACATGACGCCATGTAAGATGCTGACGTGGTGCGCATCACACCCCGTTTAGGAGGCAACAGTCAAAGCAAGTTAAATGGACTCTTTTTCTGTAGCCATCAATCAATTGTTAAACTCATGAGGCCCATGAATAGTGGGCCGGAATACATCGCGAGTTTTTTTGGAAGAAAGGAAGGAAACTGGAAGGAAGTTTATTGGCCCAAATACAGCCCACTGTCCACATCTAGCCACGGGCAAGGGCAATGAGTTCATGTGAAAAATCAGCCCTTTTATCTTTTGTCCTTTACTGACATTGTAAAAATGAAGGAGAAAAAGGTGACCAACACTAAAGCAAAGATGCAAAAAGGAGCGTCTACGAACCACCGAGTAAAAACTGGGCTCCTCAGTACCTTTTCTGATTAGCACATCATCAGCTAGTGCATTAAACATCATAAACCTTCTCCTAAGTTCCTAATTAGTGGATGCATGGCCCCACTTAAATGCAACTTTGGCTTTAAACAATCATGTCTTGTACTTTCGTTATCTGGAGAACACGCGCTTGTTGGTTCAGGAGCATCCTTTTGCGCCATGTTTGATTAATGGGCAAGATTATGTTCGCGCTATACAACTTTCACGTTGTATCCAGTACCTAGACTCCTTAAAACTCTGTAAAGCTGATAACCCTAGCGAAACCGATTTACTTTCTATAAAGCGGGGTCAAATGGTCTTCGGTCTAAAAAAAAGATTATATTCGCATTATCACCTGCACTTTGCCACTTTGTGCAGGCGACTAGTGTAGACTCTAGAGCCCGCTGGAAATGAGGTGCACGGCGCACCAATAAATTGCATCTTTAATTTAATTCGCCTGCTTGTCATAACATGATTTTTTATATAGTAAATTGGTTAGCATTATATTTTTTTAGAAGAAATGTTCAATCACATAGTTATTTATGTACTTGTGATTATTCTTTACTGGAGTAGCTAGAATGAGAACAGCTACGGCTCTGTCTCATCAGATACAGGCATTTTCTGACTGAAGCTGATATAAACACTGAATCTGAATGTGATGGTTGGGGGCCAATGCAAATGGGTGGTCTCTATTATTTCCAGCTCCTTCGATCTCTTATATTGTACTATTAGAATGGCAGTGAGTAGGATTAGTTCGTGCTGACTCATCACCCTCCTCCTGGTCCGGCCCCACACTGAATCTGCAACAGCAAAATGCTGTACAACTCCCCTGTGATTCAGCAACCAACGACCAATAATTGAGCTAACGCCAAACATTCAGAGATGGATAACGGAGTTCAGCGGCAGGTCTTGGCCGAAAGAGATGCAATTGTAGGCGAGTTGGGGCCCATGCTTGATGCCTTGATGGAATGTGTTTGCAGGCAGGAGACGGCAGTGCTCATTGAGAGCCTCAGCATGTTGACGCTGTGTATGTGCTCCTACGTTCTAGATACTGCTCATAACAATACAGGGGTCAACTCACAAGTCAAGCAGCGTCAGCAAATTGATGAAGGTTTATCTGAGCTTAAATATTCCTTGGTGGAGGTTCAGAGAAGTTAAGGTCTGTGTGGGACGGATCTAGATGCATTTGGAACACTACTTTGAGATTCATTAGTACTTTCGTGCCAGGCACAAACAGAAGTCTGTTTAGCGAGTGAACCTTTTAGTAACTTATTGGAGCATGGCTAGTATATACTCCCTCCATCTCAAATTGTAAGTCATTCTAAAAAATTTGAAGAGTGAAAACTTCTTAACTTTGGTCAAATTTGAAATATTTAACTCTTCAAAATTCTTGAATTGACTTAACTTATGATTTGAAATAGAGGAAGTATGACTTAAGCTAAAGTTCTGAACATATTAAAAAAAGAAACTCAATTTGTATAAGATGGGGATGCCATTCTGGCGTTCTTTTAATGGTAACTAGGTAAGTACCGGTGCGTTGCAATGGGGACAAAATAATGCTTGATCACTTTAGAGCAGGCCACCGTTCCGTCCACTGCAGCAAACATGCTCGCATTGTCACATCAGGTTGAACAACCAGGTATAAATGACACAAGAAAGCCATTATAAGTGCTCTGTATGCTCATTACAAGTATCAAAATGATAAAGACATAGCATACAATCCTTTAATCTCTAGGTTACAGGTAGTCAGCAACGTTCACATAACAATATGGATTATATATTTCATATACGTTTATTTAATAGAATCCTTTTCCATGGAGGCAGCAACCTATATTTGGTAGACACAAGAAAAAGAAAAAAACTTAAGTAGAAAGGAAACTGACTGAACTAAAATGGAGAAGGTAAATTACAATAGCTCAAGGAGATTTTGTTCTATCCTTTCACCTCCTATGGTGCATTTCAAAGAACCTGATGACTAAACTGAGGTACAAAGCCTGCAGTTTAGTATTGTTTCTTGTTATTACACCAACAAAGATATAGATGAAAAACAAAATATGAACCAAAATTATTATGAAAATGTTCTGAGCACCATGCACTCCATATCCAAATGCTTAAGTTGGTCATAACCTCAGCAGCTCATCCTTGTGGACACATTCTGATGTGGCATCCGAAATGACACATTCCCATAAATGCCTTTGAAAGATCATGCAATGTTAGGATATAAGGTCGAATAGAAACAAATGGGCTAAATTAATGGATATGTGCTCCGAGAGCCCCAACTAAAATATTTGCACCAGTTCCTCAGTTGCTACAATAACATTGGACTAATGTATCTTACGGTAAAATAAATTAGTTCACCATTCTTTCAGTTTAAGAATTAGTATCAGCAAATATGTTTGTCATGCCACGAAGAACAATTTTTTCAATAATTAGTATCAACAAGTATGTTTGTCATGACACGAGGAATAAATTTTTTGACCAAATGATCTGACCATCGAATAGTTGAGACTTCACTACGTTATTACATTGTGCATGGTAGGCCTTCTTCCAACAACTATCATGTAGCAGTTTTCTGAACAATACATGAAGCAGTAGCTTGTGTTCTCAAAATGACTCATGTTCTGGACATAACTGTGGGTTCAGTCTTCTAGGCTTGTAACTATCTGTGATAGATTTAGGTAGTCAAGATGAATAAAGGAACTATATAATCGAATCGTGATTTACTTATCAGAAAAGAAATATTATATTGCATCCATACTGAGTACAATATTGCAGAATAATAATCATTAATCCGACAATTGAAAATTCAGAATATTTTCACATGTCTCATTTCTTAACCTTCCTTTATACTTTGCAGAAAATAGTAATCAAGTATTAACAAAAGCCTACCTTCCTAAGACATCTTTGCAATTTCAGACTGGACATTAGATCCTGGTGCTGGAGCTCCGGAAAGCGGATGATGCACGAGATTGTAGAGGGTACCTGATCCATCTTCCGCCTCCATGGCTACACATTCAATAAGTCAGAACTGAGAAGCAGCAACATTTAGTAAACTAACAGGTTAGTGGAGAAGGGCCATACCTTCAAGGTTGATGTCCAGGTTGGTAATGACAACAGCCCTCCTAAAAAGCCTCAATGCTGTCGAAGAGAGCATAGTCACACAAATTCAAGCCAAGCTGTTGTACCAACAATGTGTAAAAATATGTTATCTGAACTATTTGGATACAGAAACTGCAATAGATAACACTGAAACTGAAACTAAGAACAAGTGCTCCTGTCAAATACTGAGATTTGACGCAAGTTTCAAGTCCAGCATAGGATCACTAAATTAATAAGCTAATGCAAATTAAACTATGTAGGCAAGAAATGATTACTTGGAGAATGGTGACAGTAGCGAGAGAGTCACAACTTTTGGTGAAAAGGTGCTACAACTTACTTGCTTACCAGATGGCTGAGATGCTGCTTCTATCTTCCCATCATTGCTCCCTTCTGAGATGATCAGAACATGCTGCAAATGGACTGATGTGCTGCTTTTCTTTATATAAAGGACTAATGTGCTGCTGAACAGAACAAGTTACACAGCTGCTAAACTTAAGAACTATGGAGTACAACTATGCAGAGAATAAATTAGACAAGATATTCAGGCAAGCACAAGTTGCATTAGCTCTGAAGAGAAGAATCTCTGTACCTGATGTGAAAAGGATGCTCTGAATCAAAATGATAGGATGCTCTGAATAAAAGTGCAGTAGATCATTGAAAGTTATAGCTTTTCAGAAATATCACAACAAAATATCATCTGCATCTGTTAATGCATAATGTAACTTCTACTATAAATCACATAATCTATCTGTGTATCCTAAACGCCTAAACCATTTACAGCAACAAAGCCCATCTTTTAAGCCCAATACGTTGCATCCATCCAATTCGCATTGCTACAGTGTAGATGGCATTGCATTCTTGCTAGTGACAAGTGCAGACCGCAAACAAGAAAACTCATCCCTTGGCCCATAAGCCATTGATTGGACCTCCAGTGCTTCTCGTTCTCCATGGCCATGCCACTGACGCGAGCTCCTCCAGCGCGAGGGGTATGGGCGTCCTGCTGCGCGAGGTGCTGGTGGCACGCAGCTAGGGCCACAGCGCGGTGGCATCCTGCTGGATGTGAGAGGCCTCCTCCGCCTGCTGCGGCTCGCTGGGCTACAGCCTCTCCTCGCCGGCGATGGCGTCGGGCCCTGCGGGGCGGCGTGGTGATGGGGCTGAGGCGGGATCAGATCTTTGCTAGCCTGTGGGAGGGCAAGATCAGCCGCCGCCGCCTCCTTGGCCAGCTGGTGGCGGCCGGCCACGGTCCAGCGTTGGCGCGCTGGCTGGGGCAGGGGCAGAGGCGCGGGGTAGCGGCGTTGGTGCAGGGCAGGCTCGGCGGTGTTGGCGCGGCTAGCTGCGGCGGTTTGGATTGAGCCTATTGCGGTTCGTGCGAGCGGCTGTGCGCCTGTGCCTGGGGCGAGAGAGGGAGCGGGCCGGGGGATTAGCGCGGGGGAGGAGGATTAGCGAGAGCGGTCCCATTAGTTTAGCGCTGACGATATGTTTTGAGTCCTTTTAGGAGTTAGATAAGAGCGTATAGATGCAGGTATCACACTCGAATATACACTCTATCCGGTTCTTTTTATCTGCCGTTCTCATTTCTCGAGAAGTCCATTACTCAACTCTCATCAAATATACAAAAATAATAATAATATTTACAGTATATATAATTAGTATCATTAGACTTATTATTAAATCTATTTTTATAATAATTTATTCAAAGATATAACTTTATTAATATTTTCTAAAACCCTAGTCAAACATAAAAGTTTACCATCATGTGTTTCCATAGCCACTTGCTTTCTCAACTGGTAACCTAGTACAGTTATAAACGTGCCACGTCATCGGAAACAGAGTCGACGTCCGTGACATCCTCGCTACAAAACAATCATCACACTAACCAACGCAACAGCGACATCATTCCTCTCGTGTGCATTTTCATACAATTCTGTGATGCACGTAACGTCAGTCTAGCGTACGTACGTGATGCCCGCGCCGCACCGCCCAACAGGCCGTGCATTTTTTTTTTGTACACGGTGGCAGCCGCTGCCCGCTGCGCACATCATCCACCACGTCGTCTTGAACCTGCATGTCGCCTACCGCACGTACACGACGACGCCATCACGCTCGAGAGGCTTCGATCTGTGAGAGAGATAGAAAAAACGAAAAGGGCCCGCCACCTTCGTGCTCACCGGTCACCGCTCCCGCGCCTATATATCGCCATGGAACACGCTCCGTCCTTCTCAGTGACCTCGGCCATCAGCCAGCTAGCATAGAGCTAGAACAGCAGCCATACATACGCCGTCCGAGCGAGAGCGACCCTCTGATCGTTGGTTCTTGACCTTCGCGCGCGTTGCCAATGGCGCCGCCAAACGAGTCCACGCCCACGCCCAACAAGGTCACCACCACCGGCACAGCGGCGCCCAAGGTCACCACCACCGGCACAGCGGCGGCAGCCAAGGCCGCCAGCCCGTCGTCATCCACGCCACCGTGCCTCTTCTCGTTACAGAACAGCGAGCTCACCGTCGGCACCAGCAAGGCCACGGCCACGCTGCTCACGGACGTGCCGGGGAACGTGACGTTGACCCCGTTCGTCGAAGCCTTCAACCCCACGAAGGCGTCGTCGAACGCGCAGGAGGAGCTGGTCAAGCAGGCGGCCGCGAACGCGCCCCGTGGCGCGTTCCTGGGCTTCACGCTGCCCGCGTCGTCCCCGGTGAGCCGCGCGCCGTGCCGCGTGGGCCACCTGCGCGGCCCGCGGCGGTTCCTGAGCGTGTTCCGGTTCAAGACGTGGTGGAGCACGGCGTGGGCGGGGGCGCGCGGCCGGGACCTCCAGATGGAGACGCAGTGGGTGCTCCTCGAGGTGCCCGAGCTCGCCGGCGCCGGTGGCGGCGTGGGGTACGTGTTCGTCCTGCCGCTCGTGCAGGGGAGCTTCAGGTCCGCCATCTTCCCTGATGGGGAGGATGATGGCGTCGTCGTCTGCGCCGAGAGTGGGTCTGACGCCGTGACGGCGACGGACTTCCGCCGCATCGCTTACGTGCACGCCGGCGATGATCCCTACAGGGTCATGCAGGAGGGTTACCTCGCCGCCAGGGTGCACCTCGGCACGTTCAGGTTGGTACTTCGTTGCTAGCTGGCAAGTACAAAATTTCCGGCCCTTATTTTTTTCAATCGGACGGCTGTGATTAACTCTGAACCTCGAACGCGCGCCACCCTCGCTGCTGCAGGTTGATCCAGGAGAAGGCGTTGCCGCCGATGGCGGACCGGTTCGGGTGGTGCACATGGGACGCCTTCTACCTCACCGTGGACCCGGTGGGGATGTGGCAGGGCGTGTCGGAGTTCGCGGACGCCGGCGTGCCCCCGCGGTTCGTCATCATCGACGATGGCTGGCAGAGCGTGAACCGTGACGAAGACCCGCCGCACGAGGACGCGCGCGGGCTCGTGCTCGGCGGCGACCAGATGACCGCGCGCCTCTACCGCTTCGACGAGTGCGCGCGCTTCCGCGGGTACAGGGAGGGCGCGCTGATTCGCCACCCGCCGGCGATGTTCTACGACGCGAGCATGCCGAAGACCATCGTGCGCAAGGCCGCCGATATCGAGAACGTCGGGAAGGCGAAGAAGAAGGCGGCGGCGCAGTGCGGCGCCGCCGACCTCTCGAGCTTTGACGACAAGATCGCGCAGCTTCAACGTGAGCTCGACCAGCTGCTCGCGCAGAGGGACGCCATGCTGGCGAAGCTTGGCGAAGACGACGGAAACTCCGGCGAGGTGGGGCTGAAGGCGTTCATCAAAGACATGCGGCGCAGGTTCCCGGGGCTGGACGACGTGTACGTGTGGCAGGCGCTGTGCGGCGGGTGGGGCGGGGTGCGGCCCGGCGCGACGCACCTGGACGCGCGCGTCGTGCCGGCGCGGCCATCGCCGGGGCTGGCCGGCACGATGGAGGACCTCGCCGTGGACCGCATCCTCGAGGGCGGGATCGGGCTAGTGCGCCCGGACCAGGCGGGCGACCTCTACGAGTCCATGCACTCGTACCTCGCCGGCGCGGGCGTGACCGGCGTCAAGGTCGACGTGGTGCACACGCTGGAGTACGTGTGCGAGGACCACGGCGGGCGCGTGGAGCTCGCCAAGGCCTACTACGACGGGCTCTCGAGGTCGATCACCAAGAACTTCGCCGGCACGGGCATCATCGCCAGCATGCAGCAATGCAACGACTTCTTCTTCCTGGGCACGCGGCAGGTGGCCATGGGCCGCGCCGGCGACGACTTCTGGTTCGAGGACCCCAACGGCGACCCCATGGGTGTGTTCTGGCTGCAGGGCGCGCACATGGTGAACTGCGCCTACAACAGCCTGTGGATGGGGCACTTCATCAGGCCGGACTGGGACATGTTCCAGTCAGACCATGCCTGCGCCTCCTTCCACGCCGCGTCCAGGGCCATCTGCGGCGGCCCCGTCTACGTCAGTGACTCCCTCGGCGGCCATGACTTCGCCCTGCTCAGGAGGCTCGTCTTCCCCGACGGCACCGTGCCTAGGTGCCTGCACTATGCTCTGCCCACCAGGGACTGCATCTTCAAGAATCCGCTCTTTGATCAGCAGACCGTCCTCAAGATTTGGAACCTGAACAAGGTCAGTTTTTTCTTTTGAATGTACCATACCATTTTTTACTGAACCTGAACAAGGCATAGAGTATTCACAGATGGTTGCCATTTTTCGACAATAGTTGATAAAAAATGTTTCCAAATATCTCGATCGGTAACTAATTGCCATGAAAAGTACAATTCCGACCAAATCCATGGGGATGGGGATGGTATTCCAACTAGGAAATATATCTGTCATGGACGCATCAACTTTTATTGCATTTCGTAGATTTGTCACCTACCATGATTTCAGTTTCGAGACCTAAATAAGATTTCATGATTATTTTGTAAAACTCAAATATCGCCTTCAGTTCTTGAATTGTTGGTCTTGACAACTAGGATTCCAAGTGGCATGGTGGCGTCAACTTTTATTGCATTTCATAGATTTGTTGCCCGCTCTTAAAATGTACTAGCGATGGGGAGGGTGCAAGTATGCTTTCAGTTCTTGAATTCTTGGTCTTGACAACTAGGATCCCATGTGGCAAGTAGTACCATTAGATTTCTGAAACTGTCCAAATTAACTTTTGCAGTTTGGAGGGGTTATTGGGGCATTCAACTGCCAGGGAGCAGGATGGGACCCGGCGGAGCACCGTGTCCGAGGCTACTCACACTGCTACAAGCCGGTCTCCGGCAATGTCCGTCCTGCCGACGTTGAGTGGGGCCAGAGGGAAGACACATCCACCATGGCGAAAGCTTCATCATATGCAGTCTACAGATGCCAAACCGAGGAGCTCCTCCTGATGACACCACGTTCAGAACCCATCCAGTTCACCCTCCAGCCATCCTCCTTTGAGGTCTTCACGTTTGCTCCCATCACAACCATCGGCAGCGGTGGTGCCACCAAAGCACGCTTCGCGCCGATCGGGCTGGTTGACTTGCTGAACTGTGGCGGTGCCATCATTGATGTTCAGAATAACAGTGGAGGCGAGGTGAGGATGAAGGTGAAGGGGGAAGGACGGCTGCTCGTGTACTCTGACGTGGCGCCAAAGAAGAGCCTGGTGGATGGATGTGAGGCTGGATTTGAATGGGAAATTGGCGGGAAGCTGGTGGTCGATGTGACGTGGAAGAAGGAGAAGGATGGTGTCTCTGATGTGGTCCTCTGTTTCTAGGAGAACAGAGATGCCGTGTTTATGCTCATGGAAGCAACAATGCTTCCAAGTTTCAGCTGTTAATTCTTTTCCAGTTTTTTTGTTTTTTGTACTTATTGTGGTGTGACATACTTAGTTTACTATTTGTGTTGTTTGGAATTTGTATTGTTTCGAAAGATGTAAATTAATTTGAATACATTTGTAACGACTTTCTCTGCAAAGGGAACCATCTAGTCTACTTGGATATTGCTCATAGTTGTAGACTTGTAGTGGTCAAGGCCGGAAGTTTTTCCTTATTCTTGATCAAAGAAACCAAGCAGATAAATTTGGTTTTGTAATTTTGAATTGGCCAGTTTCCTTCACTCAGAATTACGGTCCCTAATAATCTTAAACCAAGTAGATCCGACTTCAAAAAACCGCAATTCCCTTGACTTACATCTTGTCCAAATTTAACCTCATTATTCTAATTTATAGAAAAGCAATCCACTAGAGATCTCTAGCACTGGAGCTTACCACTAAAGTTCTCACAATGGTCATTAACAACTACAAGAAATTAGCCATTGATGTGCTTGAAGCTCCGTTGTTGCTCTCTTGTGAGCACCAAAGAACTCTAATGTGTTCTATCTTCCCATGTGTGTAAGCGTAATCAAGCACCCTCTCTGGAACTAAACTATGGTACACCACCAGAGCGTCGCAGTGCACTTCAGCTGCAGAACAGCAGAAGCCTCTCGGACCACTTGTTCTCTCTGGTTCCCCTCATCGAGAGATCTATTGATCCCTAGAGCTCTCTATAGAAGGGTTAAACCATTACCTTTACTCTCCAGTGCTCCTCACCAAAGAGCCCCATTGATCGCTTGAGAAAACTCCTACATGCCTCACTGACACATAACCAAACCTTACTAGAGCATAAGCTCTGTGGTTGCACTTTGGTTCCCACAGGGAGTAAGGGCTCACACAGAACCCACTGTCGTTGTACAGCACTTTGGTTCCCACAGGGAGTAAGGGCTCACAAATAACCAAACTATAGTTGATGCATTATGGTGAGTGTAAAAACACTCGCTAAGCACTCCATTCAAAACCATTTTCAAATGGCTAACTCCTTAAGGTCTCTAAACGATGACCAACACCTTTAGCACTAATTTAGCAATTCTAAAATATTTTTCAAGGAGTTTTCTATAAGCGATGTTGGCATATTATCGGGGTGGATGTCATGCATGCCATCAATGCTTTACGGTCGCTTGACTCAAGGAGTTTCCACCACCCGAATGAGGCGTTCATGATCTTACTAAAAAGAAAGAGCGGCCGACTCAAGTTCGAGACTATCGACCCATCAGTCTCATCCATAGCTTTGGCAAATTGATCACCCTTTGCTTGTCACCGAGGTTAGCACCGTACTACACAGGCTTGTTCAACAGAATCGAGTGCTTTCATTCGTGGGAGGAGTATCCACGATAACTTCAGGTCGGTTCAGCTGAGCTGTAGAGCAATACACTGAGCAAGGCGGCCGTGTGTCCTGCTAAAGATTGACGTGGCCAAGGCGTTCGACTCCGTTGCTTGGTGTTTCTTGCTGGAAGTTCTCCAGCACATGGGCTTTCCGAGGAGATGGCGTGACTGGGTCTCGGTGATCCTGTCCACCTCGTCCACGAAGATTATTCTAAATGGGAAGCCTGGACAGCGCATTTGCCATGCGAGGGGTCTCAGGCAGGGGGACCCATTGTCTCCGCTACTGTTCGTCCTGGTGATGGAAGTGCTTAACAAATGCTTCGGTTGGGCGGAGAGCGGGCCTGCCGGCGCTGATCCCGGAAATTGAGGGGGCCGAGTTAGTCCGTACGCCGATGATGTGGTCATCTTTGTTAGGCCGAGGAGGAAGATCTGCACATGGTTAAGCAAATTTTGGAGGTATTTGGCCTTGCTTCGGGCTTGTTCTCCAATCTGGACAAAAGTACAGCGACGCCACTACACTGCACCGTAAGTCACTTGCAATTGGTTCGGGAGATACTTACGTGTGAGGTGACCCAGTTCCCAATTCGGTACCTGGGGATTCCTTTATCAGTTTACAAGCTCAAGCGTGCGGAGGAGCAGGCACTGGTTGACAAAGTGGCAGCCCGTATACCGACTTGCAAGGGTAGGGTGCTCAATATTGCTGGTCGCACTGAGTTGGTCAAGTCCACTTTGTCCGCGATACCGGTGCACACCGCTATTGCACTCGTGTTCTCGCCTTGGGCGATTGAGGCGATTGACAAGCTAAGGCGGGCATTGATCTGGGTCGGTGATGACAAAGTGGCGGCTGGCAAGTGCAAGGTGGCTTGGGCGATCTGCTCCTTGCCAAAGGAGTTGGGCGGCTCGGGTGTTGCAGATTTGCGTAAAGTTGGGGTGGCTCGCGAGCGAGGTGGGTTTGGCGTGATAGACTTCGGGGACGGCAGCCAAGAACTACAGAGCGTGCTGTGCTGGCCCTTGCAAATGCGGCAATGGCATTTCAGTTGGGTGATGGCCGGTCCATTTTCTTCTCGGACGGGCCCTTGGCTAAGTGGTTCTTCCATCAAACATCTAGCTCCAACTGTTTTTGCAGCGGTAAGGCCTAGAAAGCGGAGAGCCACGGTGGCCGAGGCATTGCCACAACATGCCCGGACGGAACACTTTGCTGGTGCGGTCACCATGCTCATGCTTGTCGAGGTGTCTGCTCTTTACGACATGTTGGAGCAAGTGCAGCTGACGGACGTCCCAGATTCTTTTACGTGGACGCCGTCGCCGGACAACAGCTACTCCACCGCCAGTGCTTACGGCGCCATGTTTCTGGGCGCCACGATCCCGTGCGGCGCTAAGCAAATTTGGAAAACAGCTGCGCCACCAAGGGTTCGTCTCTTCTTCGGCTTGTGTTGCACGGCCGTTGTTGGACGGCGGAGCGGCGTTTGTGCATGGACTTCGGACTCCGGCACATGTGTGTTCTGTGACGAAAGCGAGAGACCATGGATCATATCCTGGTTGGTTGTGTTTTCGTAGGGAGGTTTGGCATCACTGCTCTATCTGGTTTTTGGGAGCGGAATCGTTTTGGATCCGCAGGTCAGGCTATCCCTTGGTGGCTCGAGGCTCGGCGGCGGTTGCCACGGGAGTGTCGCGGAGGTTTCGACTCCTTGTTCTTCCTCATTGGTTGGAGACTGTGGAAGGAGAGAAACAGGCGAACCTTTGACGGAGTGCGTTCGGAGGCAAGGCAGCTAGCGTGGGATATCCAGGAGGAAGCGGAGTTGTGGTGCCTGGCGGGCAACAGGCGGCTAGCTGCGTTTCTTGTTGGCTAACCGCTGCTTCGGTTCAGAAGCCCATTGTTTACCTATGTAGTTCCTTGTTTTAGAGTGGAGGGGTGAGGCTTGCCGCGGTAACCTTGGTTAACGCGGTTTCTTGTATCTGTGGGTTGGACTCTTCTCTTCTTAATGAAATACACGTCCAAGGGACGGGCGTGGTTGCAAAAAAATATTTTTCAAAATTTTTTCGCAAATGTCTCAAACAGCCGCTAGTACTAAGTGCAACACAAGTTAGACATCATGAGTGGCACTAGATAAATGTTATGTAAAACACTTCTGCCTCTCTTGATAGTGCGACTATATAGGGTTAACCTAGACAATGCACTTCTCTAAACACCTGGGTGGGTGAAATTAAATGTCCTATATTTGACAAATTTGCCTTGTGCAAGTCTGTTCTAACTCCAAGTCAATGCTCAAATGTATAACAAATCTCTTGTATTTTAGTCTTTACTTTTCCAAAAAGGATTAACCTGCTATGTTTAGGATGACAAGGAGTCATGGATTACATTCTAGCTCTCACACCTTCCTGAATTTTCAATGTCGAATAAACCTAACAACTAAAATCAAACTTGAGCTTTATAGGCAAACTACAAAACTACTAAAACGTCCTAATGTGCCGTGTATTATTACAATTATCTTACAATTATATTCCATTAATGATTTTTAGAATCATTTTTATTTTTTAGTAAACTAAACCAAGCATTTAAAATTAGAACTATAAACCAAGGTTATCGCTTGATTCTTTGACCACTACAACAACTAGAATTTTATATTTATCCTAGTGATGTGGGGCTTCTTCTAGTGTTTTTGCATTCAAAATTTAGTGCTAACTTTCCTTAACAAATGCCTCAACTAGGATATTCCCATGTGCTATGACTTATGGTACTGTTTTTTCATAATTAAAAATACTAGGAGAATTCCACCATTTTGGTAGTGAACTAATGAGCACTATCCAAAGTGTTAGCCCATCCTCTACACTAGCTAATTACAAAAGGCCAGATAGAATTTTCTTGGTAGTGTTAGTTCCTGCTGAAAAACAAGGCAGTACAAAATATTTTCAGACTAAACTCACTCGTTTTGGAATGATACAAATTTCACACAATATGAAAAAACAAAATACGTTAGCCACACCATATGTATCTGAATAAAAAGGGTGAAAACAATTAATAGTTGCAACCATTGTTGCTCTTATGAGCATAGCAGCACACAACATCTCTCCTCCTAGAAACAGAAGACCACATTAGAGACACCATCCTTCCCCTGCTTTTGAAACAATACAAATTCCACACGACATAAATAATAAAACACTAAGTTTGTCACACCATATATGTATCATAATTAGCCATGTCTCCATGAGCATAACAACATGGCATCTCTATTCTTCTAGAAACAGAAGACTACGTCACAGACACCACTCTTCTCCTGCTTCCACGTCACATCGATCAACAGCTTTTTTTTTTTTTTTTAGAGTACGAGGGCAACCAGCCCCGGCCTTTTGATTATAAACCAACAGACCAAACGAAATCACAGTTTACAGCGCCAAAATCAGAAAGGACTCACACCCCCGGTATGAGTCAGCCACTGCTTACAAGTTCCAGCCAGGAGCATCAACTGAAAAGATAAAACTAAGAAGAAGAGACTTAAAACAAGCTGCTCTCAATCCATCTCCTGGAGAGCCACCTCCAGCTCCTCCCACCAGGAAAGAGTCCCTCCAGCCACTGTCTTGATCACCTTCGTCATCGAGCTCTTGTAGAAGTCTCCACGCGCCATCTTCAAGTATCTGGAATGCTGGTAAAAGGCAGCCATAGTAGCTCTCTTGCCATTGTTTTGATCATCTTTATGAATTCCTCCAGTCTTGGTTTTTGGTCCTCTGGGCATAGTATCATCCAGTTCCTCAACACCCCAGCCACCATGTGATATAAGGTATCCATGCCTGTCCATCCTGTGTTCTGAAAACATAACTCATTCCTGAGTTTCCAAACACTCCACAGAATAGCAGAAGTGATAATATTCAGAAGACTATTCCTTTTATTGCTTAACCAAAACTGGCCAATATTCTCTAAACTACAGCCTACTTGCATACCAAAGAAATCAGAAACTAGATACCAGCATCTACAAATGACAGCGCAATCAAAAAAGAGATGATGGCAGGTTTCTTTCTCATTACAGAACAAGCAAGTATCATCCTTAACTTCTCTTCTTTTTGCCAGATTATCCCTAGTCATGTTCCTATTATTCATAAGAAGCCACAAAAAAATGTGTACTCTAGGTGGGATTTTTAAATTCCAGGCATATTTGGAGTATGAACATAACTAATGCCCCGAAATTGACAATCTTATAAAAAGACCGAGAAGTATAAGTTCCATAAGTTGTATACTGCCAAACCATCTCATCCTCTACTGCACAAAACTAAATAGAATCTACTAACTCTACTACTTCTAACCACATTTGATACAGCTGTTCTGTCAGGTTTCTCCTAAAGGAACATCTCAGAGTTTGACCATCCCAAGATTCTGCAATGGTCTTCCCATACTCATTAAGGATTCTATACAGAGGCCAATACTGGGTGGCAAGATTAGTACCACCAACCCAAGTATCCTCCCACAGCCTCACTCTCTGCCCATTCCCAATCTTCCATTTGTACCCAAATTTAGCAGCAGTAGTAGCCCACATAAAACCTTTGAAGAATCTAGAAGCATGGTTTGTCTTAGTAGCTAGAATATTAGGATTATCTGTTCTATATTTAAAGTCAATAAGCTCTTTCCAAAGCTTATCTTTGTCAGCATTATATCTTTTCAACCAAGATGCCATTAGACAAATATTTAAATCTCTCAAGTTTGGGATCCCTAATCCTCCTAGTTCCTTCCTCATTGACACCAACTCCCAATTAGCTAGATGGTATTTATGTTTATTTTCCTCATCATTCCATAAGAAATTACCCATATGAGTTGTAATCAATTGAATAGCCCACTTTGGAAACTTGATGAATGACAGTAAGTAAACAGGTATGCTGACTAAACATGCTTTGATTAAAGTAACTCTAGCAGCTCTGGACAGTAACTTACCTCTCCAGCCTGCTACTCTACTTAAGATTTTATCAACCAAAGGTTGAATATCCTCCCTAGCTAGCTTATCATAATGGAGAGGGATACCTAAATACTTTATTGGAAAGGAACCAACTGGACAAGCCAGAATATGAGCTAAAGAATGAATCTATTCCACCTCTAAATTAATAGGCACCATTTCACTTTTATGGAAATTTATTCTCATTCCTGAGATTTGTTCATACCACATCAAGATTGATTTAAGATTCCTAACAGCTGATTCCTCGGCTTTAGAAAATAAAATAGTATCGTCAAAGATACCGTAAGGCTACAATACCCCTTCTCTAAAGTTCCCTAACAGCCCTTGAACTGACCCAGTACTAACTGCTCTGTTTATCATCCTAGTTAGAGCATCCCCCACCAAGTTGAAGAGGAAAGGAGATAGAGGGTCTCCCTGTCTCAAACCTTTCCCAGGTTTGAACAAGGAACTTTCTTCTCCATTCACCAGAATGCCAATAGACCCACCTACAACAATCTTTTTGATCCAACTTATCCAAGTTGGGTCAAAACCCCTGGCTTCTAGCATATCAAATAAGAAAGCCCATGACACCCTGTCATAGGCTTTCTCATAATCCAACTTAACCACAATTCCTGGCTCTTTACCACTAAACACACTATGCACTACTTCATGTGCAGTAACCACACTTTCAAGAATAAATCTACCTTTAATAAAGGCAGTTTGAGCAGGATTAACAATCCTTTGTACCACAGAGGTCAGCCTAGTAGTCAGTAGCTTAGAAAAGATCTTAAAACTACAATTTAGAAGACTTATAGGCCTAAACCGCTTCATATTAGTAGCACCAAAGTAACTTTGGGGATCGGGGTGACTAATGCAAAATTAATTCTACTTAAATCTAGTTGACCCGCATGGAAGTCAAGAATCATATCCATCAAGTCTTGCTTAATTAAATCCCAAAACTTTTGGAAGAAAAGAAAAGAGAAACCATCGAGTCCAGGAGACCCTTCGAATAAGAGCTAAATACTCGCCTCTCTAACTTCCTCTTCGAGAAAGGTGCAGTTAAAAGAAAGTTCTCTTCACAGAGACTTTATCTTCTCGGTTCCCAAAAGTTCGATCTAGTCTAACCCCGAGTCATTTTCTTTAGCAAAAAGATCTTTGTAGAAATCAACAAAGCAACCCTCAAAGCATTCCGCTTGGTCATGGATCGGGCCGAGGTGATTCTAGAAAATCAATCTTTTTCTTCCGCATTCCCGCTTGGTCATGGATCAGCCAAGAGGTGATTCTAGAAAATCAATCTTTTCTTCCTATGTCTATAGTTTGCTACAGCTTGAAAGTAGGCTGTATTCCTATCACCCTCTTTCAGCTCTCTCTCTCTCTTGATCTCTGTCTAACTTTTATTTCCTCTAGAGTCCACAACTTCTCTAATTCTTTCTCAACTTGTTTTCTCTCTGTATTTTCAGCATCAGTTAATTCTCTAACTTCAGCTAAGCTTTCCAACCTAGTGAACTGTTTCGACAACTCTGTTTTTAATTTATTCTGTGCAACAATTTCATTTGCTGCCCACCCCCTAGCCATTCTTCTTAAGGTTCTAACTTTAAACTGCCACCTATCCATGCTATTTTCCAGATGACATGGAGTATTCCAAGCTTTACTCACCATATCCCTAAAAGTGGGTTTCTCCAACCACCATTTCTCAAACCTAAACCTCTTCTTTCCAAAAGACATATTTGAGCCAACTTCTAAAACTAAAGGATTATGGTCACTTGGGATTCTCTCAAGGGCTTTCAAAGTAGCAATGGGAAAAGTGGCTTCCCAAGAAGTAGACATAAAAACCCTATCTATTCTACTTAAAATAGGAGGCTCTTGATTATTAGTCCAAGTAAATCTTTTATTATTGGGGTTAATTTCCATTAGAGCCCACTTACTTATCCAATTATTAAAGCCATCAGCCCATCTATGATTAATCACACCATTACTCTTGTCACTGGGAGATCTAACCAAATTAAAGTCCCCACCTAGTAAAGTAGGACCATCCCGAGCAACATAATTTCCTCTAACTCATCTAAGAAATCTTGTCTCAACTCATCATAAGCTGGCCCATAAATGACAATTAGCCTCCACACAAACCCAGTTTTTTTTCTATAAGCATAACACTAACAGAGAATTTTTTAATAGCACTTACTACCATATCAAATTTATCAAGCATTTGATCCTACAAGAATTCCTCCTGCAGATCCTTTTGCCTCTAAATGAAACCAGTTAAAAGGCACATTTGAAGCTAGATTTTTTAACAGACCCTCACTTAGGAAAGACTTTTAGTCTCCATAATTCCTAGAAAATCTACATGACAATCCCTAATCCTACTAGTTAAAGCAGGGATCCTGCCTACAGTACCAAGTCCTCTTATATTCCAGAAAAAGCCTATCATTTTTTCCTCTTGTTTTGTTTCCTATTCCTAACACAGTGGACCAACCCGATTCCCGATTGTCCACATTTCCAAAGATTTGCTAAAACTTGTGCGGTTTGAACAGGGAGCCATTCCTAGCTTCCCGCTTCGTAAACTACAATCTTATCACTATCGACACATTTATGTTCGGAACAAGCAGCATGCTTGCAACTAGCTCTAAAATTATCATCCCTAGACTTATCTAAAGCAACCATTCTATCAACTACTATTTGCTCATTATCAACTAGAATGCCAATTTCCTTGGCCAACGAAGTAATAGTAGATTTTGTAGAAGATGAATTGGAGAGAATAGAGGGTTTTTTAGTCATACCAAAGATTAGATTCAAGGTCCCATTTCCTCTTGGCCTCCTGGGCATTCTCCAGAACTGTCTTCCCATTGTCAGTCCTTCTTGTACTCCTTCTTTGTGGCAACACAGGTCCCCACTGCTTCTGTCCCTGAAGTTTGTTTCCAGTTCCCAACTCCCCAGTTTTCTTGATCTTCCCTTCAGTTACATTAACTTGATCATTATGTTCTTCTGTCACTGCAGAATTGACTTGAGTACTCTCAGCCATACTAGAGACCCTTCCCTCAGATTCTTCAGCAGGAAACCCAATTTCTTTGCCTCTCTCTGAAGGACTAGCACTTTTCTGTTGACTGAGAGCATAAATCCACTCATCAGGTAAGAGATGTTGCTCTTCCTCAGCTTGTTTGTAGACATCTTCCTCATTCTCAACTTCCATCACCTCCTCTAACCCATCATCCAGCTCCATAGCAGTAAGCAGACTTGTGTCAAAAGCATCAAGCCCCTCAGCTAAAGCAGCTTCAAGGGCTTGTCCTAGAGGCATATCTCTAGCACCTCCACACTTATGAAAGTTTAAGTGTTGCTCCAAAACATTTGAAGCTAATTGCTGACCCTGTCTCTGGTTACTTCCCCGCTGACCATTTTGACCTGAGTTTCCATTAGCACCAGCAGCAGATTCCTCTCCTCCTTTCTCTTTTGGTTTGTCATTAGATTCATCTTCAGAAAGTTCTTCATCAGGATCCAAAGTTTCAAAGGCCCCATCAAGGTCAGGCTCCCCATCATCAGGATCACTCTGCACATAGCCCTCTGTTTTGAATTTCACCACATGAAGAGCACCGCCAAAAGCAAACACCCTAGCTCTTGGGATCTTTGATGGATTCTTGCACAACAGAGTTTGACTCTTGCCACACCAAAGAAGCCGTTGAACAAAGCATGCCAATCTAAACCAGTCATCAAACCCACACTTGAGGTAACCTCCCTAACCGTATCCCGTCCAACCCATTTGGGGGAATACCCGTCATCCGGACCCGCAGACTTCCACTAAGTTTCCAACAGCCTCAACATTGCCATTCCAAACACTCGGGTATAAAGCAACTACATCGGGCTTGAGATTGAATCTGGATGCTTGCCCAATAACCAGATTTTCCACTCTCTTAGAAGATGGGAATCTTGTGATGTACTTCTTGTCTTCTGTTTTCTTCAACTGCCAAGCCCAATTCTTGTCAAATAGAGCCTTCAGCTTTTCCACAATCTCAGCTTCCTCTATCTCACCTTGCTCTATTGTGATAGTTCCAAAGTTATCCATGCCTTGCCAATGACCAAACCTACTGCCTCTAGCCTCAATGTCAATGTAGAAGAATCCCAATCCAATATTTGCACTCCCATAGTACTGACCAGCTCTAGGTGGCTCTTTCCATTTGGGGCAATCCTCCACCACATGATCTGGTTTCTTACAAATGAAGCACACTTTGGGTTTCTTACAAGCAGCACTCAAGTGCCCCACATCTCCACACTTGAAACACACTGCCTGAATGTTCTTTTCAGCACTATCACCTTGATTACTGGCTGGTATAGCAGGTTGAGCATCCTGAGTCTCTCCAATAGGAGCCTCCACAGCGACCCTGTCACCAACTCTCTCTCGCATCAACGCCGCCCGAGGTCTTGGGCCACCCCGATGAGCTCTCGCGCTGGACCCGCCCGGCGACCTCTACCCTCTCGAGTAGCTCCACCTCGAGGTCTAAAACCCTCAAACTGGCGATTGTAGTACTGATATGGCTGGTTTGGAGGTACCTGAGGCTGATTGTAGAAACCATATGGAGGAGGTGCCGGATGGCCGAAGTACTGTGGCGGAGGCGGATGCTGGTAGGGGTACTGATTCCATCCACCCCCATTGTTCCAGGGATCCCACTCCTCCCCAGGGTTTGGAGGCCGATTCCCCTTTCCTCTTCCGGCCATGGACCCTTTCACAGCTTCAGCGAACGACTTCTTCTTCCCGTCGCACCACCAATCCGCCGCGAAACTCAGCAACCTTGGCGGCTCAACCCACTTGCAGCTAGTCAGAGCCGGGAAGGGATCGAGGGGAGGAAGAGAAGAAGGGGTCTTCTCCTTCCTCACCCAGATCTGACTCGCCTTCTTCTAGCTAACCCTAGCGCCCCTCTCGGCGGCGGATTTGGGGATGAACCACCAAAGGCCCCAGAACTCCTGCACTTCAGCGTCGTCGCCCGGGCTGGATTGAATCTTGGACGCGGGCCAAGGGCCACCCGAAGCCCTAGACGCCATAGCTGGCGGGCTCGCCACCTGCAGCCCTCTGGTAGCGCCACGTCCATCCTTGGCCTTGTCGTCTCTGCCCGTGGCCCCGAGATGTCGGCCCCGGAGATTCTTGCGCGGGGGAAGCCCTCTCTCCCTCACCGGAGAATGGGCCCGGAGCAGCCTCGACGGCGGTCGGTCGCCGCCTTTCGCCGTCGAATCGCCCCGAGACGTGTCGGATGACGTCATCCTTCCACTCCCCCCTCGACCATACCGCTTCTCAGAATGATCTACACTTTATTTTACGTGTATCGATCAACAGCTTCCCGCCATTTCCCCATTCAAATTCAGCCTCACAGCCATCCATCAGGCTCTTCTTCGGTTCCACATCAGAGTACACCAGTAGCCGTCCTCCCCCCTTCACCTTCATCCTCACCACACCTCCACTGCCGTGCTGATTGCGACGCCACAGTTCAGCAAGTCAACCAGCCCGATGGGGGCGAAGCGCTTTGGTGTCGCCACCAGTGGTTGTGATTGTGACCGGAGCAAATGTGAAGAGCTCAAACGACGATGGCTGGAGGGTGAACTGGATGGGTTCTAAAACTTGTGTCATCAGGAGGAGCTCCTCTGTTTGGCATCGAGGAGCACCTTGGCGGCGAGGTAAGCCTCCTGCATGACCCTGTAGAGGTCATTGCCGGCGTGCAGGTAGGCGATGCGGTGGAAATCGGTGTCCTTCACAGCTGGCAGACCTGCTCTCGGCGCAGACGATGACACCATCGTCCTCCTCAGGGAAGATGGCCGACCGGAAGCTGCCCTGCACGAGCGGGAGGACGAACACGTACCCCGCGCTGGCGCAGGCGAGCTCGGGCATCTCGAGGAGCACCCACTGCATCTCCATCGGCAGGTCCCGGCCGCACGACCCCGCCCACGCCCTGCATGGCGCGCGGCTCGCCGCCGCCGCCGACTCCGGCAGCGTGAAGCCCAGGAACGCGCCGCGGCGCGCTTTCGACGCGGCCTGGCTGGCCAGCTCTAGCGGCGCGTCCGACAACGACGTCTTCGTAGTGGGGTGGAAGGCCTCGGCGAACGGGGTCAGCGCGACGTTCCCTGGCACGCCAGTAAGCAGCACGGCCACGGCCTTGCCGTTGCCACGCCAGTAAGCAGCAGGTTCCATTATAGGCCGCTGGAGCGGCGGCGTCGTGCACGTTCGGATGAGATGAGCGTGCGTGTTGTGTGTGGCAGGCTCATCACTTCATCAGATGTGGATGACAACGGTGAAGTGGTGTAGGGAAAATGCATACGAATTCTGTCTGGACTACTGTACTAGCTTGTCACTCTTCATTGGTTTATGTGATGATTGGTTTGTAGCGAACGTGTCGTTTCCAGATTTGTGAGCAGTCTCAGAGGAGTTTAGAGATCGCAGAACCAGATTTTGGTGAAGAAACATGCATTGGGAGTTTGCACATATCTAGCTCCAAACTCAATAGAATATATATTAGCTACTAAGATAACATATTGTGGCTATTTAAACTCTAAATCCATCTTGTAACACTATACAAGTGACTCATCTGGGCAAGTTTCAGATTAGTGGTTTAGGAAACACCCTAATCATCGTCAGGTTACTGTATGCCCTCATTAACCCTCCCTACTTCTCTAGGCATGCCGCCCAGCCCCTGTGACCCAATCTTCCAATGCGCCTTCATCATCATCATCACTGCCTAATTCTGTACCAACCATCTGAGGTGGCAGCGGTTGTGGCTGGGGCTGCATATGTTGCTGCTGATTCTTCAGATGTTGCATTTGTTGCCTCAGTTGTTCTCCTTGTTGCATTAGCTGATGTAGCTGTTGTTGGTATCGAGGTTGATGTTGTACTTCTGGCGTCAGCATGCGTAGCTGTCCTTGGTGATGAGGTTGTTGCTGCATTGGCAGATCTTGAGATGAGACTTGTGAATTGAAAACCATCAAGTTCCAAGTAAAAATGGCAATATTTCAACAAATGGAAACAAGCATTGTACAAGTATATACTTATTTCACTATAATTAAGATTACCCGCATATGTTGCTGCTCATGTTGCATTTGTTGCTGCCGTAGCATTTGTTGCCTCTGTTGATGCTGTTGAAGACGTATGTTTTGCTGTTGTTGATATTGTAGCTGTAGTTGTTGTTGGTGTAGAAGTTCTTGTTGTTGTTGTACCTTTTCCTGTTGCACTGGTGATGGCTGAGTTATGACCTGTGGTTTGAATATCACCATGTCCTAGGGAAAAGATCAATATTCCAGTAAGTACATATAAATATGTATAAATTTAACTACAATTAAGATTACCCCAGGGAAGAGCATGCCAATCATACGCCCTGCTTTGTCAGACATTGAAAGTAGTAGAGTTTGCGATGGTAACTGTATCACAGCACACTGAATTGATGGTACTTAAAGATTAGAGCCATATATATGAAATGATTTCCAAAAAACAAAAATTAGTGTAGGAGAATACTATAGATGAATCACACCCGAATATCGAAGGTACCAAAAATTTAGAACCAGACACTAACCAGCTTCTTCTCTTGTAGTTGTCCAAGAAACCCATGCTGATTTAGAGTCCGAAATATTAGCAAGTCTGCCTTTCCAACATATTGTCTTCAGAATATCCAAGAAAAGATATCACCAACAACACACTATAAGAAAATGTGATAATGCAATAAGTCACATTGAAAAGAATGAGAATGAGTTGAGAAACAGACCTGTTGTTCATATGCTCTTGCGCTATGAGGCGAACAATCTGCATAGTTTCTGGCCAGTCTACTGCAAGTCTGCATATGAAAAGCAACCATGGTTTCATTTTCCTACTTAGTCTGGAAGTAAAACAAAACATAGCAGAAAATGGTTCCACTAGAGGGGGTGGGGGGATTTCTCTTTGCATTATGCACACTGGGCCTGACACCGTGTGTTACATAAGTAAGAATGCAAATGTCTACATAAGCATCAGCACATACATGCTACCAAGAAAAATGAAAATTCTAATACAACTCATTCCTGATTAGAATAGGGCAACAATAACATTAACTAGGAGTATTGTTCTCAACCACTGCAATCAACATAAAACACTAATGGCATAGAGGCGCAAGAAAATGAACACTTACATTTGGGACACTGTTCCACTAAAACCCTGTCAGAAATTAGTGAGCAAGAATTATGAGTTGCACGAATAAATGTCTACTATAAATAAATAGTAAATGAAAACATAGCAAGATTGCAAGACCCTAAAAGCATATGGGCTAAAGATCCCAGATTTAAAGGTGAACACAACCCATGGCTGAAAATAACCATGGCAGCTACTAATCGGTCCATTTTTAAGGGGTTTAAATTATTTACTAGAAGCATAAGCAATCAGAATTATATTCAGAAGTTTATTTCAAACTAGTTTTAGCAAGAACATTGGTCAAAGATAACATAACATTCATTTGGACAAGCTTTTCATGGAAACAAGACAATTTTCCTTTTGATTTCATATAGATCTAAGAGCATAAAAGTGTCACCATGTCTCAGGAATCATTCATTCAACTATACTAATACTACAAATTAAAAAATATATTGGAATAATTTATACGCATAATGTTCAGAAGTACAATTATACAAATAGAGACTTACTTCGAGTTTACAAATAAATACAGGCTGTCCTTGTCTTTGCCCGGATAAGGTTCCCTGTTATAATATAAATAGATGGCAAATATCAGTTGTTGAAAACCACTATGGCAATTTGGCAAGCATATTCAAGATAATATGTGCAATATAAATAAGAAATTATATGATGGGTCAGTGTTACAAAAACTGACAGTGGAATCTGGAGGACTTGAGAGAGTTTATCCAGTGTTGATATATACAATAATGTATTGACTGATAAGGAATGAAATGCATGACACATGGTACAGCATATAACATTTAAGATAACAATATGGTATACTAAAATATATCATAAAAACTAGCACAATTAACTATCATAGATCCTATTCTTTTATGATATTAACACAAGTACAGGCTGCTGTACTGAACAAAGTCATGTGCCCTTCCAATAAGCCAGGAGAGGGCCAATGTTTGTATTGCACAGAAACATCTATGGTCACAGCTGGGCCTAATAAGGCTCCTATATATGATTGAAGTGCTCTGCACTGCACTTAAGATTTCTGTGTCACTTGAGAGTTTGGGACGTTGTCTAATGTACATGTAAATGCTGAAGACAGAGAACTCTTTACCTCCCAAATTTTGACATATTGTGGTGGCGGTTGTTGGGCATTGTGATGCATTCCAATAGGCAGCACATTCATGGCAGAACTGAGGGGATTGATTCCTGCTTGTCGATTCATGCCCATGCTGTTAGTCTGAGAGGATGATTCAGCAATATCTGAATTGTCCCATGCAGTAGAAGTGTTTGGGCCAAAGGAGCCAAGAGCTGTGCTCTGTAGCATCTCTTGAGTACCGATAGGCTGTCCAGGTGCGGACAGAGAGAAAGTGACAGAGGGCATCGAAGTCAAACCACTTGATATCAGGTTTGGCATGGGGACATGTAATGGTGATACTGCCCCTATATTCGGCGGTCCCATTGAGGTTGTAGCTTCCCCGAAAAAAGTAGAGTTCATCGGTGGAAACTGCGACGGATTGCTGAGGAGGCCGCCATGACCACCAGGACGAACTGGCTGTCGCACACTACCATTTGCAATATTTTCTTGATGGGTATACCAGTTGAGTACACTAGAAACAGTGCCTCCAACACCAGCTGTTTGGCTGCCCATCGTTGGTCCATTCACTGGAACATTTGAGTGTGGAATTTGTCAGCAATCAGCATGTCAATGTCATTGTCAAGGTAGGCAGCAACTTTAGAATATACTTATTATAACAGAACTTTGTTCCATGGAACAATTGATGCAAACCACTCGTTAACAAGAATTTCATATGCACAAGATAGAGCAATGCATTGCATTTACCTATGTGATCCAAATCGAATGCCGGCGGCGTGACCACGACTTCCGGCAGGTTGGTCTTGAACGCTTTCACAAGGTTCCCCATGAACTTCCGTGTCACTCCGGTGAGGTTGGCCACCTTCTCCTTGTACGCCCTGAACGCCTCGACGGCGACGACGGTGGCGGGCTCGCCGTCACCACCATCGGCACCACCGCCGAAGAGGTACTTCCTCTCCAGCTCGGCGCAGCTGTGCAGGCTCTCGAGCCAGCGGTTGGCCTGGCTCTGCAGGTCGTCGAACAGGTCGCGCTTGGCAGCGTCGCGGTCCGGGTCCAGGAACAAGAAGTAGGCGTACGCGTGCGCCCACCGCAGCACGCGCCGGCCGTCGGCGATCTGCCGGTACGCCTCGGCGACGAACCCGAGCTCCATCGCCGGGACGTCCACCATCCTCGCCATCCGCGCGAGCTCCGACCGCTCCAGCTCGTCCGCGTCCGCCAGCGCCTTGTGCAGCGACTTGCCGTTGCCCGCCCACCGCTCGTAGTGGTACAGGTACCTTTCCAGCGACTCCTTGGCCTGCCGCCGCCGCGCCTCCTCCTCGTCCGCGGCGGCGGCCTCCACCTGCTGCCGCTGCCGGTAGTCGTAGCGCGTGCAGCCCCTGTGGTTGTCCCAGGGGTCGAAGCAGAGCCAGCAGAACTGGTGGCGGCACGGCGCGCCGCACGTCATGTGGTTGCAGCCGTGGTTCTTCTCGATCGGCCGCCGGCACTTGGGGCACCGCTTGGTGTGCGCCGTCACCCAGTTGGCCGTCTCCGAGTCGGAGGCGTTCTTGGCCAGCCACGCGCGCACCGTGCCGCACGACACCGGCCGGTGCGCCTCCTCGCCGCACGCCCAGCAGAAGCCGTGCCTGCCCCCACCATCGCAGAACACGTCCATCGCGGCCGTGGCCGCGTCGCCGCCGCCGAGGAACGCCCCCTCTCCAACGAACTCCACGGCGCGGGCGCACCCGGCGCCGCCGCACCACTTGACCCACCCGCCGCTCTCCTCCACGTACGACCGGAGCCAGAACCGCGCGTACCTGGCCCTGACCGCGGCGCCCGGCGCCACCGCGTCGACGAGCTCCCGGACCACGGGCGCCGCGCAGGCCGGGTCCGGGCACCGCATCGCGAGGCAGCGCGGGCCCTCGCTCACCGCCGCGGCCACGTACCCGCGCCAGCACCCGTCGCAGTAGTAGTGCCCGCACCCCGCCGCCGACCGCGTCCGCCCCGCCGGGAATGGGTCGAAGCAGATGCCGCAGACCTCCGCCCGCGTGCTGCGCGTCCAGGGGACTAGCTCGGCCTCGGCGCCGTGTTCCGGTGCAGGCAGGCCGACGGCGGCGCGGACGCGCAGCTCGTCGGAGAACCACTCCTCCTGGACGCGCCCCACGCGCCACTTGAAGTGGCTCAGCAGGACCGCCGCGAACCCCGCCGGGATGCAGAGCACCTCGGCGACCTTCGCCGTGTCCGCCTCCTGCCGCGCGCGGAGGTCCGACTCGGTGAGCACCACGTACCTCTGCTCGGACGTGTCGCCGTCGCACCCCGATCCGGCGGCGGCGTCGCCCTCGGATCGCTCATCGGCTTCGTCCCCGTCGTCGTCGTAGAAGTCTTCGTACCCGTAGTACATGTAGTCCTCGCCGGAACCGTCGTCATCAGCCGTTTTCTCCCGGTCGTCCATGTACGCGCCGGCGAAGGCGCCGTCGTTGGCCCGGCCAGAGCTTGGGCCGACGCCGCCGCATCTCTTGTTGCGGCCGCTCGTCTCGTCGTCGTCGGCGGCCAATCCTCGGCATCTCTTGTTGCACACACCAGCACCGCCGCCGGATGCCATGGAGCGCCGCGCCGGCCCGGGGTGCACTAGGCCAGGGTAGTGGATTCTTGGTGAGCGCTTTGGACTAATCACTAATCGATTGGCATCCTCTGTCCTAGTTAACCGGACGGAAACTCCTAAAAGCCGCTTTTTTTTATTAAAGTAATAATTATATCATATTACTTAAAAAAGGGTAATAATATGGGGATTTGATTTTGATGCCCGTAATGTCATCCCGGTGACGTCAGCATGCCGGCAAGCAATCCATTCGATTAAAAAAAATGGGCAGGAGATGGAACAAAGAGACTATCGAAACTTAGCCACGAAGCATGGTATATAATTATAAGCACTTGGATATATTCGAAATTAATAAATAAATAAATAAAGGGAAGAAAGACTTGGGCACGATCAACGGTCATGCTTTGGTGTGTTGCGGGCGTGGCTGCTGACGTCCTGCGTCCACGCGTCAGCTCGCAGTTGTCAGATGATCATCTCTGTCAAAAATAAAATATAATATTTCTTGTTCTTTTCTCACTTGGCTTTTTGGTGGGTGAGGACTGACTAGGCAGTGTGTTCTTGGTTTATATTAGTGGCCAGAGCTTCATCATCAGTTGAAGAGATATGGTTTTTTAATACAGGAGTTGTTCATTGGAGATTTCTTCTTCGTCTTTTTATTTTCTTCTATGTTTTATTTAGGTTATCCGGTATATCTTTCTGGCCATGTGCTTTTCTTTGTTATGCCAATGTTATTTTGTAAAAGAATAATTGTGGACCGATGTATTCTCGGATGAGGATAATGACCGAAGCACGTAAAATATATTATGTATTCTAAACAAATTCATGATATCTATTTTGTATCTTAAATATTTAATATTTTTTGTTGCAGCCACCACTGCCAAGTGCCACCTCATGACATGGAGCATTAGCTGGCCGCTGGGCATGGGCTACACGAGGTCACACAGTTGATGGCTACACGAGGTCACACATTTGTTTGTTGGGCCGATGGCAATCCCAGCTCACGAATCGCCACTCAATATCCTTATTAATTGGACATTTATCCTATGAGCAACTCTAAGATTCCATCTAAAAATAATTTTTAGTTACATATTAGTCATTATTTAAAATAGCAATTCACTCATCCATGTTTAAACCGCCACGTCATCGATTTGTCCATCACTAGGACTGTAAAGGCACTTTCAACCAAGAAAACTAGATGATTTCTGTGTTCATTAATTAAGATGCCAACTAAGAAAAAATGATGTGGCACTTTAGTTAAAGAAAAGTGAGGAAGAAAATATTTTTTAGAGAAGAAACCATGTCTATATGAGAACTAAGACATCAAGAGATGTGCTAGTTAAATGATGAAGAGAGAAGACGTAAGAATTGATAAAAAATCATTCTGTAGAAACATTTCATTGGTAACATAGTTTCTATGTATATTGTCTACATAAATAAATATGAATAAATTTTCTTGTAATTTTTAGCATCAGGAGTGTATTAATATGGGCTTGCACTTGGTGACAAAAGCAGTCGGGGCAGCAAACTCCGCATAGTTTCCTTTTGTAGAATATTGGCTCTTCGTTCTTTAAAAAGTGAGTATGGTAGCAACAACTGCTCCTTCCTTTTTCTTTGCCTGGAAGCTTCTAGAAATAGGACATGGTGGATGGGCATGGATGCCCCACGACCAGCGGCTCGATCCTGAGCTAGGGTGCACCAAAGAAAGTATAGCACGTGGCGAGGAGCTCGTTGAAAGCTCTAGTTTGGTTTCGTTAATTGAATGCCAACTATATGGACTAAGGCTTTCAATAAGTTTGATTAAGCTAAGGTCCACTTGATAGTGAAGAGCAAGGCTGAGGAGATGGAGTTCATCACCATATGAAGTTAATACTAACCATGGGGAGAAGAAGTTGGAAACACATAACCGTAATTTAAAGATGAGAGCTCTAAAGTGATAACGGTTATCTAGCGTGTGCCACTCGGTGAGGATTAACAATGCATGTGATCTATTGACGTGGTAAAGAAGTAAGTGAAAAGTTTTACAAAATATTTTGTAATTGCTAATAACGTCCTCGAAGTGCTGATGTTTGACGGAAACACTTGTTGAGATTTGGCGCATTTTAGAAAACTTTGAAAACAGCTTTTGGTGGACTATCTTTCACCCACCGGATTTGTCCGGTGCTGAGGCCGAAGATAGCACCGGAGCCGAGGCTCCTTGGGCTGCTGTGTGCCTCGAGCTGGTTGGGCTGCTTCTCGTGGTACCAGTGGACAGTGGTCACACCGCGGTCAGGAGGAACAGAGAATAGGGGCCGTGTCCTAGGCCTTGGGCCCATTGGGCAGCACCATTCTGACGGCTGGCAGGCCCAGTGAGTGCATGTGAGTTCATGAGAAATTTCAAAACATGTACCGTGTACACGCTTTGCTGTTGCAGCTATGGCTGCTGTGACTTCCCGCGTCCATGCACAGCTATTGGTTTACGCACACAGTTTTTTTTTTCTTTTTCCAATTCGGCTTTTGGGTGAGGCCGACCACATGGTGGCCCGGCCCAATACGAGGGCCTAGGCCAACACATTGTGACACCTCTAACAGCCCAACCCGGTAGTCGCTATCTGGCCCAGAACTAGATGTGGTCCAATTGTGCCAGCATTTGTTTTACCCATTTGATTTGACTAAACATATGCATGTATTTTGCTACCACAATTAATGAATAAATTTAGGACCATGTTTTCACCAGCATATACATGAGAACTGAAGAATAAAAGAAACATTAATTTGTATATTCATTCATCAGTGCATATTGTATAAACACAAAACAGGAATAAAATAAAATACTCAAAAAGAGAAATGAAAGACCAGGGAGTTCATTGGTGGCTGTAATTCTTCTTTTGTTTTCCTTTGTCTAACAAAAAAAAGCGGCAAATCTCTTTTCGTCCCTTTAAAAATCACAAATTCTTTTTATTGGTGGCTGGCCGGATTATACATAGAAAGATACAATTTGTATATTGAATAATCGTAGACCGCGTTTTCAAGCTGTAAATGGAACTGAATGAATACAACATTATTCAGGTCTCAACAACAAAAAAATAAAAATAAAAAAGAAAAACAACATGATACTTTTCATGCATAGCTAGACACATATTATGCACGCGGAAACGCGGATACACTTGCTGTGAAATTGTTGTGAAAGTGGAACTAGCAGTTGTCTACATCAATGGCGTCTGGATCTTCTGTCGATAGCAGCACACTTGCTGTGAAATTGTACTCCACCGGCCTGCTGGTGATGCCGGTGTGCAGCAGCAGCACCCACAAGCCCACAAGAGCGTGATGAGCTCGCCGCCAGCCCGGCACGCTGCAGGGCCTCGATATGGGCCTTGACATTGTCGGAAGGCGCGAGGTAGAGCACCATCTCCGACCAGAAGTCCGAGAGGACGTTCCACACCTCGTCTTCAGCTTGGGCTCCGGCCTCTCCTCCTCCTTGTGATCGCTGCCGCCTTATTTCAGCCTCCTCGACCAGCTGCTTTCCAAGCTTGGCGCCTTTGATGACCACCTCGTGGGATTGGGAGTTTTCGCTGAAAGTGTCGAGGAGATGCTGGTACACACTCGACTCATCACCGCTGCACTTGGGTGCCTCCTCGATGCGCTTCTTCACGACCTTGTAACGGCGTGTGATCCAGGCAGGATTGTTCGGCAGCAGGTCCGGAGCCTCGGCCACCAGGTACGTGCAGTAGCGCGACAAGGTACAGGCGATGACCTTGCTGTTGCTGCTGCTGCTGCTGGCCTCCGGCGACGGCGTCGAGGGAGAAGGAGAATCAGAGTCCCTTGGGGTGGAAGTGGAAGTAGAAGATGAGCATCTGATGTCGAAGATGGTGGTGGCGATGTGCCACACAAGGATAGCATCGGTGGTGGTGACGACGCCGCCACCATCGCGGCACGCCCATGTGATGTCGTTGCCACGTGCGAAGGCATGTCGCCTTATCGCCGCTGTCCCGTCGCTCAGCTGGCCACCGCCAGCACTCAAGGACTCGAGGATGGCCTTCTTCACCTCGGCGGGGACCTTGATCGGGTCCTCGTAATGGTTTTGGCGCCCGAGGGAGAGGGAGAGCTGTCGTATGCCTCCGAATCCGAAGCGCCGAGTCCATGGCAGCTGTTGCACGCCCTCGAAGATGTCTGCTGGCTTTAGCAGCTGTGTCTGTCGGATCTCATCGACCCAAAACTCTGGGGCCTTGCATTTGAGCAAACACGCCAAGAATCTTCGAGCGCATTGGTGCCTGGACCTGACCAGGTGGCCAATGATGCTGATCTTGGTCCAGTTTGAGCGAACGCTTGCCACCATCTCCGAAATCTCGGTGACGGCATTGACCAGCGCCAGAACAAAGACAAGCAATACCATAGGGGCGACCAAGAACACCGAGTAGCTCAGCAGAGCAAGGAGTACTAGGAAGAGAAGCATGGGGAGGATGATGAGGGACAAGAGGAAGTGAAGGGCCGCGGCCGTGGTGCCCAAGGAGGCCACGGGGAGAGGTGAATGGAAGAAGTCGCTGACGAACGAGAGCTCGGTGGCGATCACCCTGAACATCCTATCGTGGTCGTCCGGCGGGCCGAGCATCCCCTCGCAGACGAAACGGAACGCCCAGCTAGAGCTGGCCTCGGCGGTGAGCCGGTACCCGGCGAACCGCCTGCGCAGGCACTTGAACAGGGCGAAGGAGAGGCAGAGATCCTTGTGGTCCTGGGTCAGCAGACGGTCACGGTCGTCTGACCAGACCCGGTCCAGCGTGACCAGCCTACTCCGTTCATCTTGCAGAGACGAGCGCTTGACATGGTACCCCTGCGGGCTTTCTACCACGTCCTCGTTCCTTTCCCCTGTCACGATGAGACGGGGCACTGCCTTGTTGCCCGGCTGGTCATCACTCTCCAGGCAGCCACCTTCCCGGAGCTGCAGCATGTAGCCGTCGATGAGCTGCACATTGCGGCCGAGCGCGAAGGAGCCCATCGCCCTCTGGAACGCGGCGAACCTGAGCACCGTCCTGCAAGCACCAAGTGCCCACAGCAGCAAGTCCAGCAGCGCCACGACGAATATGTTGTGCACGACAAAGCTGTGGCCTCCTGCTCCTTTCCCTGGTCGGATTATGTCGTACACGACGAGCCCTGCTACCCAGAAGGTGTTGATGCAGCTCTGCGTGGACGGCCGGATCTTGACGTCGTCATCGCCGGCCGCTGGCGAGGCGACAGCAGCCACAGCCATGGCTGCCATGTCGGCCTTGGCCCTGAGAAACTGGATGAGGATGACCAACAAGATCACGGCCTGCTTCCCGACCGCAATCGGGAGGTAGCTGGTCAAGTAGGACAGGACGTAGGTCATAAACGGGAAGTAGACCGCGGAAAGGCTCCAATGCAAGAAGCGGAGCACCGGATGGTCGCTTCGTCGCTGCCGCGAGCTCAGCGCCATCAGCAGCGGGGCATGAAAGGCGACCACGGCGAGAAGAATGGTGGCTTTGATTTCTGGTTTGCCTATCGCACTAATAATTGCCTTAATATCCATATTGGAACATCTTGGAGAGGATTGCCCAATGCACACCGCTTTTATATACCACTAACGCACCCAGTCTCTTGCTTGTCACCACAACATTCTTTATTCTTAAATATAAACTAAGGCTAAAGAAAGGAAGTAATGCCCGTCTACTCTCTCTCTTCGCTGTCTTTATGTATATTCTCCCTGTCACTAATTTGAAGTATTAAATATAAACTAATTATATAGATTGAGACTAATTTGGGAGACGAATTTATTAAGCCTAATTAGTCCATTTGACAATGTGTTGGCATAGTAAACATGTGCCAATGATGAATTAATTAGGCTTAATAGATTCGTCTCGTGAATTAGTCACGACTTCTGTAATTAGTTTTATGATTGGTATCCGAACACCCTATGTGACATCCGATGTAACAACTCCTAAACTTTGTCCAGTGGTTCCCTAGTTCTGGCGATGAGATGCCTTCGCCAGCACTGCTACAGAATTGGCACGTCTCAACCTAGGCTCCTTGAGCGATAATTAATTATATATAATCTTAGGATACAAAAGTAATAGAAGTTATAGCAATACGTACCTACAATTGATGAAGAATCACTTATCTTTGTTATAAGGTTTAGTCCACATAACAAACTGACATGGGGAGCATAACATATAATGTGTGGCACTACTTAAAAACCCATTTATAGAACGCATCCTTTTTGCAATAGAGATAGCTCAATCTAGAACCGCCTTTAAAAGTAGTTTCCAAAACAAATGATCTCTAGAATTCCATTTTAGAGGTGATTGATATTTCTAGGGGCCTCTTAAAAGGTCCAAGTCACCCTAGATCTAGCCGCCTCAAAAAACCAGTTTCTAGAGGCGGCTATATCTAGGGCCGTTTCTAAAAATATCTTGTTTTTAGAGGCAACTCTAGATCTAGCCACCTCTAAAAATTGATTTCTCGAGGAAGCTATATCTAAGGCCACCTATAGAATTCTAGACACTTTTGTATCTATACTCAATTATATCTACAGTTTAGCGGTTGAAAACTTTTTATTTGAATTTATTTGGGATCCTAAATACTCATTTCAAAATCGAGTGAAGTGAATACGAGGGGAATGTTTTCCCTTTAGTCACGAGTGACTTTGGGGTCGATTGCTCAAGAAAGCTACACCCAAGGCTAGAGGTCGTGGGCTTCACGTGACTTGTGGCTGCCTAGTGAGGCCTCCTAGATTTTTTGCTTTTTTTTATCCAATTTATATTTTTTGGATGATTTAGGGAAAATGGTTTGTAGTGCTGGTTGTGACTTACAACAGCCTCTAGAAATCGATTTCTAGGGTGGATGTTGTTGCCATATGCGTCTACAAATCGTATTTTTAGAGGTGGCTAGGCAACTATCTCTACAAATCGCTTATTTCTAGCAACATAAGCTTAGATGCGCTTGGCCTAGCCGCCTCTAAAAAGCATCTAAAATCGCCTCTACAAATATGTTCCGTAGTAGTGGGGCAACCCTAATCCATCAGACTAGTCTTTTGGGTTAAGTTATGTCTGATGCCTTTATTTACTATAGGCTCTAATGGACCTAGATCTAGTGTATTGCTAGCTCGTGGATCTAACAAGCTGGACTGGATCCGCTGTGCACAATTGGAGCCCATAGTCGAAAATATTGTAACATCGGCAGATATGTAGATTCCCGAAGTCACCACTGGGCCTAGTTCTAAAGGTCACACGGACTGTGTGTGAGATGTGAAGAGTTAGCTTGGGCCCAATGCATGATCACGAAGACTTTTAGGTATGATATCACATTGAAATTGATGGTGGAGGAGCATAACGTAGCGGTCTTATATCAAACCAATCTTTTTGTTAAGTTAGGTATGAGGCCTTAGATTGTTTTAAGCTCTGATGGATCTAGACATAGTGTTGCCTGGGCTCATAGGTCTAGCGCGCTATTGAATATGCTTTATTATACCTTTTATTTAAAACTCTATTTTATATTTTATTTGAAATAAGGAGTTTAGACCATAGACCACGCTCTTAATTGCTAGAATGATATGAATAATCATTTAAAATTATGCACCACACCATTCAAGATTGACAGGTTTAGAAATATGAACCACAACATTCATGATTGACAATAAAGCTTGAAGTAAGATCAAGAAAGAATCAAGAGTGCTAACTCAAGATGATATGAATATGTAAGTTTGATAAACAATATTTACTGCAAGAGAATTACAAAGACCATGATTGTTTTATTCACCATTTGTTTGCATAAACCTCTTCCATTGCTTAAGGAAGGTAGTATTTTTAAAAAGAAATGCAATGTTTCAATTATGCATTCAATATAAGTATAGATATTTCATGAGCTCCAATTAAGTGTGCATATTTATCTAAAGTAATAACTCACACAAATTATATTAATAATAATATAGTTTCAAATAACTGTTACTGCCAATGGTTTACAAGTTGTACACGAATATTTTTCATAGTCGCTCAAATTCAAAATGTATGTTTATGAGTCATGCATGAATTCACACTTGATCTAGAAGATAGACAACCAAGCTATATGCTTATTTTAACGCTATCCTACACCCAGGTGTAGAATAACTATTCTACACCAACACACAAAACACCAACACCTGGGTGTAGAATAGCACGTGTAGTTTACGTATTGATAATACTAAAAGTATGTAACTTAGAGCCATATGCACAAGTACTTTATAATTATTTAAACAAATTTCATCATAAGAAATATTAGCATTTAGATGATGATTTATAAATTAAGAGGCATGCTAGCTTTTTATAATATGGCAAAATTTTATCATAATAACATTATAGTTAATTTAGATATAAATTTATAAGGTTACTTTATATTGTGTTTTCTAATGACAAATGTAGGTAATTTTGATGTAGATTTATGGGTTACTTTATGTGTTACCATATGCTGTTTTTTATAATAGAATATGTGGGTAATTTTTAAGGAAATGGGATAGATCTAACTGTTGTTATTATTTACTATAATTAGAGTCTAACAAAGGATGGGAAAATTTTCTAATTTCATAAGAATTTTAGGATTGTAATATACTCCCCCTTTCAAATTATAAGATATTTTAACTTTTTTAGATATATTGCTTTTACTATGTTTTAAGACATAGTGTATATCTATGTGTATAGCAAAAATTACGTACCTAGAAAACCTTTTGGCTTTTCTAGATATTTCTTTGGCTATACATTTAGATATACACTATGTCCAGATACATAATAAAAACAATGTATCTAGAAAAGCTAAAAGCTAAAATGACGTATACTTTGGAGTGGATGGAGTAAATTATAAGATGTTTTTGTTTTCCATTGTTTCATTTCGAAATTTAGCTTAGCTCCCATTTAAAATTTCACTCAAATCTTTCAAATTCCTTGGTGATGTCAATAGGACAACTCTCTCTCCCCCCCCCCTCCCTCTTATGTTCTTTCCTTCTTATGTGTGTATTTTATCACTTCATTCTTCTCAAGAAGAAGCTTTGCCTAACACGACGAACAATATGGTGGTGTGGGCATAAAATAAGATTCCTTTTAAAGAGAGAAGACAATGCAACCAGGAAAGAATAAGAAATGACGTAATGTGAATAGGGTTAACTTTAATTTGCAGCAGTCATGATCGTTTATTCCTATCTTTATTCAAAGATTAAGACGCACTTGTGACGCAATCGGTCCCTGTGCCAGGTGTGCGGCGTGTGCCATACTAAATCTTGTTATCTTGTTATTATATCGTACTATTATATGGTGCAAAATTATGCCGTATGCGGTTCTCTGTTGTACTGGAGTATATTTGATTTTGTTTTTGAATCTTAGTATATTAGATTTTTTGAGAAAGAAAAAGCAGCGGAATAAAAGACGCACGTGCATGCGCTGCCTTCAAGCCATCTCTTTGCTGCCGCTTGTGGTTGGCGCAAGAAAAATCCATCGGCCCCTATTGGTATCAAATTAGTTTTAGTAAAATCTTCTTGGAATATGTTTTAGTACTGCATTTATTTGATATTGTAGATGTTAAATATAAATTTTTAAACTTAATCAAAATTATAGAGAAGTTTAACATGTGACAAAACTAAAGTGGGCTATAATATAATTTGAAACATATATAGGTGTACCTTAAAATTAAAAAAAGATTTAATACTCCACCTGCGGCATGCCTCGCTGCTCCTCTTTGCTACCTGCCTCTCTGCTCGCACCTCGCTTCCGACTTGTTGCCTTGCTGGGTCGGACTCTGTGTGTCGCTTCCGCAGGCGGGGTGGCTTTCCATGGCAGATGCCAGCGCGGCCTGGGGCCTTCACGTGGACTACGGCGGCGCCGTGCCGAGGCTCCGGGCTCCAGCAGTCGGCAGTAGTCCGACGGCGGGCGCGAGTGGCCGGCCGGCTGGTGGCGCTGGCGAGTCTCGTCTCTCAAGTATTACATGGGTAAATGATTTTGCGACCTCTACTTAACACCGCTGGTCCTATACCAATGGTGGCCCCTCAGCCGTGAATCGGCCCTTCCCCAGGTAGTATGTCTCTATGGCCTTCCTGGTCTGCTCCGACAGCGGGAGTGTGAAGGCAGCTTGGAACTCGTCAAACGAAGCCGTGTCCGGCTCCTGCGTTTCAACCTCCATGCCCAGCTTCTTCATCAAAATCTTCCTAGCCCGCGCCTCAGGCTTTGCCTCCATGAACTTGCTCTTCGCGGCAAGCATGGAGGATCCAGTAGTTAGGTTTTCTGTTTGCTGCTTAGGATGTGGTTGCTGATGGCTTCTCGCCACCATCATCCTAAGCTTATGTTGTAGGTTTTACGATCATTCCATTCCTCTTAATGAAATACAGGCATATATGTCTACTCGCGAAAAAAAAGTCTCGTCTCTCAAGTCACGAGGGGCCGAGGCGGCGGAGGGAGCGGCGGTGCGACCCAGCGAGCAACACAGAGACGCAGGACATTGTGAAATGCTTCTTTGGCTGTTATATATTGGGCCAAAAGGACATAGGTGTTTCTGGGATAGTTGGGCCACGACTAGGGCCAGGCAGCTGTAGCCGCAGGGGGATCCAGGACAGCCCATGTTCAGGCCCACAACATATCGGCCCAATTTGAGGGCCTTGACCAGCTCATCGACATCTCCAACAGTCCAGGCAGCGCCGGTCCTGAGTTTTTGGAGGCCATGGTCGAGAATTAATATAGAGGCCCATAGTCCACTTTCTAAAAGTATTTATATATATTTTCTATAGATATATAGTCTCACAAATATACGTCAATTTTGATAATGTTCGATGCACTAAAAAAAAAAACTTATATAGAATATCTCAATGTTCATAAAATGGACATATGTAATAATAAATTACTTACTGGCACGTGACACTATCTTAAGAAATTTCTCCGAACATTTCGAGATGCAAAATCATTGATTATACTATTGATATCGACATGCAACAATCAAAAGCCTACTCCGTGGACGTGCAGACTATTGGGCTTTTGAAAAGGATCATACGCGGACAACAGGGCTCTTCTAATTCCAAACTTCCATCAGTAGTATATACTAGCACATGCAGCCCACCCCCAGGGCCGGCCCTGAGTCCAGGCCGGTAAGTTCACGGACCGAAAGCCAGCCTCAGCACTCTGAATGTTTTGGCAGAATGGGTAGAATGAAAATAATATTTTTGCAACACATGGATAGGCCTAAATTTAACCTCAAGTATTTCTTAACTTTGCTAGATTGCTCAGTCATTCAGCTCGTGCACGAGTTTGAGCGTCTACTGCAGTCCCCGGCGGTTTTCTTCGGAGTCAGGTTCGACGGCGTCGGTCGGCGGCGGCGCTCTTCATCGGCGGCGGTCGGTGCCGAGTTCCGTTCTTAGATTGGATAAGGACCACTGTGTAATTTTTATATTTGTTGAGGTCCTGTTTGCTTATAGGCTGGATAGCTGCTTCCCGTATTCTTATACGGTGTACTTGTACTTGTACGCTCCTGGTTTTAATTAATAAAGGTATACTTTATCAAAAAAAAAAAAAACAATGCAAAGACGATTGATCAGCTGAGAGCTTAAAAAAGGGGCCCTACTATATGACTTACCACTGCTCAGCAAGGAGGTAGACATCTTCTCGTGCTTGCTTTTTTCTTGTTTGGCCGCCGATCGAGTTTTTAATTAGAATTTCGAAAAAAACTTGGTACAGACGGCGAGTTAACCTCTTGTCCAGTTCCATGCGCCCTCTAAGTCAAATCCTTCGAATATAGGTCAAAAAATTAATTGTGAATGAAACAAATTAAAAAACGGCATAGGACTCTGAGTCAACCACTTAGCTTTTGCACCAACATGCCGAACATATGTGTGTCTCTTATTCTTCTACTTTCGTTTCTTTCTTCTTTTGAATACTCGTAGAAAAGAGAACAGCATAATATTTGCACTAAATGACAAGAAAACAAGATTTTTTTGACAAGATCAAGAAAACAAGATTTAGTATAGCACGCGCGCCAGACACCTGACATGCACAAGGACCCGATCATATCACATCACATCACAAAGACAGAGAACAATCATGACTACTACAAGCAATTTGTTGGACCACCGGGAGCTGGACAATTAACCCTCTGCCTCAGTGCACTGCATGCATTGATCAAAGTTAGCCTTCTCACATCCGTCCTTATTCTTTTCTTGGTGCATTGTGTTCTCGTTTAAAAGAACTTTAGCCACACAATATTATTCCTCGCCTTCGGCAAAACTTCTTGAGAGTGACGTGAAACAATATGCACGTAACAAGGAAAGAACAAAATGTAACAAGTGCAACACCGGCCCAACTATTCGGCAAAGAATTTGGACCAATTCAGGCCCAAAAGGAGGACGACGACGCCATGGGCCGTGGCTAGGGCGCCGCACGCGCCAGGGAAGAGGAGGGCGCCACCCCCAACGCGCGTAGCGCGCCTGGCCGCCGCCACCGCCTCGTCTGCATCGCCTTCTTAATAAAGTATTTCCATAAATTATAGGATGGAAAAATAAGAAAGAGAATATCCGCAGGAATTCTCTAGAATTGCTTAGGGTTAAGTTAGGTTAGGAAGGCTATAAATACTTTAGAGTTGTAATCAGATTGAATCAATAAAGAAAGGGGTCATCCCTATCTCGCTCTCTCTCACTCATGCCCCGGCCCCTCGTGCGCCGCCATCCCCAGGCCGCCGCGCCGCCCGCTGCCGCCGCCGCGCGCTACCGCGCCGCCGCCTCGGGCCACCGCCTCGGGCTGCCCTCCGCCGCCCCCGAGCTCGGCCCTGATAGCTGGTATCCGGAGTTCGGTTCGATCCACGCGCCACCACCATGTCGGACAATGCCGCTCTTCTTCAACTAATGGAGAAATTCACCAAAGATCTCTCTACCAAGGTCGACGGAATCCAGGGTGAGACGAAATCCATGAACGAACGGATGACCAATCTCGAGAAAGGGCAAATCCTCGACGACAAAGACAAGGATCTGCAGGCGGATAAAGATCATCTAGCAACAACACTGGAGATCGCCACCAAGCAGGCAATGTTTGAGGCAGGTCGATCCTACGTCAAAAAACAGGTCGATCAATCTCAATCTACAAACATGGCTGAAATTGCAGCTAGAGTGGAGGCCAAAATCTTTTGCAGGGAGGAGGCCAAAGCAGAAACCAACGGTAACCCTTCTGGCTTAGAAATTAAGACGCACAAACTCTCTTTTCCTACCTATGATGGCAAAGACGATCCACTTCCATGGCTCAATCGGTGTGAGCAATTCTTTAGAGGCCAGAAAACGCCAGAAAATGAGAAAACATGGTACGCATCTTACAACCTCACTGGCACAGCACAACAATGGTATATGCGCCTTTCACAGGACCAGGAGGTGACAGATTGGGACTATTTCTCCCGATGTGTCAATAAGCGATTCGGGCCACCCACCAGATGCAATCCATTGGGTGAATTGGTAGCACTCCGCAAAACAGGAACGGCTGATGACTACACCGAACGCTTCTTGGCGCATGTGGCACGCGCTGGGAACCTCGGAGAGCAACAATAGGTCAACATCTACATAGCTAGTCTACTGGAGCCACTCAAAACAGACGTCGAACTCCTCAACCCTCAGGACATGGAAACAGCTATGTCGCTCGTCAGGGCATATGAACGTCGCCTGGAGGTCATCGCTGAATCCAACAAGGCGCCAGCAACAGGCTCAGCTCGCCCGCCTTTCGGTCCAAGGTAACAACAGCAACTCAACCCTTCACAACACCAAACACAACTCCTTCAGCAGCAACAACAGGCACACTACCTCCAGCACCTCACCCATTCAAACGCTTAACCCCAGAAGAGATGGCAAAAAGGCGCCGCATGGGCCTTTGCTTCAATTTTGATGAGCCAAAGGAGCCAAGATCTGTGATCTGTAACATCTCTTGAGTACCAATTGGTTGTCCAGGTGCAGACATCGAGAAGGTGACAGAGGGTGTCGATGTCGTGCCACTTGAGATCATGTTTGGCATGTGGACTTGTAATGGTGATATTGCCCCTAGATTCGGCGGTGCCATCGAGGTTGTAGCTTCTCCGAAAAATGTAGAGTTCATCGGTGGAAACTGTGACGATTGCTGAGGAGGCCGTCAAGACCACCAGGACGAACTGGCTGTTGAACAGGGTTTCTTATAGGGCTGTGTTCTTGCACACTACCATTTGCAATATTTGCTTGTTGGGTATACCAGTTGAGTATAGAAATAGTGCCTCCAACACGATCTGTTTGGCTGCCAATCGTTGGTCCATTAACTGGAACATTTGAGTGTAGAATTTGTCAGCAATCAGCAAGTCAATGTCATTGTCAAGGTAGGCAGCAACTTTAGAATATGCTACTACTATAACAAAACTTTGTTCCATGGAACAAATGATGCAAACCACTCATCAACAAGAATTTCATATGCACAAGATCGAGCAATCCATTGCATTTACCTATGTGACTGAAATCGAATGGCGGCGGCGTGACCACGACTTCCGGCAGGTTGGTCTTGCACGCCTTCACATGGTTGCCCATGAATTTCCGCGTCACTCCGGTGAGGTTGGCAACCTTCTCCTTGTACGCCCTGAACGCCTCGACGGTGACGGTGGCGGGCTCGCCATCACCACCGATGAAGAGGTACTTCCTGTCCAGCTCGGCGCAGTTGTGCAGGCTCTCGAGCCAGCCGTTGGCCTGGCCCTGCAGGTCGTCGAACAGGTCACGCTTGGCGGCGTCGCGCTCCGGGTCCAGGAACAGGAAGTAGGCGTACGCGTGCGCCCACCGCAGCACGCGCCAGCCGTCGTCGATCTGGTGGTACGCCTCGGTGACTAACCCCAGCTCCATCACCGGGACGTCCACCATCCTGGCCATCATCTCGAGCTCCGACCGCTCCAGCTCGTCCGTGTCCGCCAGTGCCTTGTGCAGCGACTTGCCGTTGCCCGCCCACCGCTAATAGTGGTACAGGTACCTTTCCAATGACTCCTTGGCCTGCCGCCGCCGCGCCTCCTCCTCGTCCGCGGCGGCGGCCTCCACCTGCTGCCGCTGCCGGTAGTCGTAGCGCGTGCAGCCCCTGTGGTTGTCCCAGGGGTCAAAACAGAGCCAGCAGATCTGGTGGCGACAGGGTGCGCCGCACGTCATGTGGTTGCAGCCGTGGTTCTTCTCGATGGGCCGCCGGCACTTGGGGCAGCGCTTGGTGTGCGCCACCACCCAGTTGGCCGGCGTTCTTGGCCAGCCACGCGGGCACCGTGGCGCACTACATCGGCCGGTGCGCCTCCTCGCCGCAGCTCCAGCAGAAGCCGTGCCTGCACCCGGCAGAGTCGCAGAACACGTCCGTCGCAGCGTCAGCACAGCCGCTGAGGAACTCGACGACGCGGGTGCACCCGGCGCCGCCGCACCACTTGATCCGCACCCCGCTCTCCTCCACGTACCACCGCAGCCAGAACCGCGCGTACCGGGCCCTGACCTTGGCCGCCGCCACCGCGTCGACGAGCTCCCGCGCGATGGGCGCCGAACAGGACGGGTCCGGGCACCGCAGCGACAGGCACCGTGCGCCGTCGGACACCGCCGCGGCCACGTACCCGCCCCAGCACCCGTCGCAGTAGTAGTGGCCGCACCCCGCCGACCCCGCCGACCACTAACATCGTCGCCGCCTGCTGCCGGTGCTGGTGGCAGGCCGACGGCGGCGCGAGGCGCTGCTCGTCCGTGAACCACTCCTCCTGGACCCGCCCCATGAGCCACTCGAAGTGGCGCCGTAGGACCGCCGCGAATCCAGGCGGGATGGAGAGCACCTCGGCGACCCTCGCCGTGTCCGCCTCCTGCCGCGCACGGAGGTCGGACTCGGTGAGGACCACGTACCTCTGCTCCGTGTCGTCGCATCCCGAGGTGGCGGCGGCGTCGTCGCCCTCGGTCTGCTCGGCTTCCTCCTCCTCGTCCTCGTAGAAGTCGTCGTACCCGTACATGTAATCCTCGCCGGCGCCATCACTGCCGCTCTCGCCGTCGTAGTCGTTGGGCCCAGAGCTTGGACCGCCGCCGCATCTCTTGTTGTGGCCTCTCGTCTCGCCATCGTCGTCGTCGGCGGCGGCCGATCGTTGGCATCTCTTGTTGCACACACCGGCCCCGCCGCCGCTACCTGATGCCATGCCGCGCCGCCCCGGGCTGCACTAGGCCAGGGAAGTGGACTCTTGCTTGGCGAGCGCTTGGACTAATCCTAAAAGTAGCAAGTAATCTCAGTCGATTGGCTTCCTGCGTCCTAATCAGGCAACATATCTAGTGTAAACCGATCTTTCCGTGTAACCGTATAAACTTCTAATTTAGGTCATATGATGTTGATCCAAGGGGTGTAGGGGGTCAGATAATTTTGCGTTTAACCACCCGCTTCTAATCATACTTTTGCAAATCCCCATCCCACTCTCCCCTGCACTCCCTTGTATCAACATCATATGGTACAGATTAGAAATTTGCACGGTTACGGCAGGTTTGCAGACAGATATGTTTCCTAATTAACTAGACGTGCATTCCTAAAAGCCGCTTTCTAATTAAATTATTACTAAAAATAAAATGGTGGATGTGATTTTGATGCCCTATTTGTCGTCTCGGTGAAGTCAGCATGCAGGGCCAACAGTCGATTCGATTATCGACCGATTCGATTAAAAAAAAGCACGAGAACAAAGAGAGTATCGAAACTTAGCTAGGAAGCATGGTATATTATAAGCACTTGGATATATTCGAAAATAAATAAATAAATAAATAAATAAATAAATAAATAAATAAATAAATAAATAAATAAATAAATAAATAAAAGCAAGAAAGACCTGGGGACGGTCAAGGTCAACGGTCATGCTTAGCTGTCACCGGCGTGGCTGCTGATGTCCCACGTCCACTGCGTCAGCTCGCAGTTCTCGCTTGCTTTGGACGATCTCTGTCAATTAAAAAAAAATTAAAGATACAATAGTTCTTGTTCTTTTCACTTGGCTTTGTGGTGGGTGATGAGGCAGTGTTTTCTTGGTTTAGTGCTTTAGTGACTAGAGCTCCATCATCAGTCGAAGAGATACACTTGTTTAATCTTTGTTTGGTAGGTTCTGGTTCTTTTTTAATCAAAATTACTGTATGTAACCAGCCGGAAAGCCGCGAGATGAATACATGTGTCGTTTATTGGAGATCTTATTCTTCTTCATTTTTAGTTTCTGTGTTTTATTTAGGTTATCCGGTGTCTTAGCTATATGTCTTTTTGGCCATAGCTTTTCTTTTCTTGTGATGAGGTTCTTTCGTAAAGATAATTGTGGTCCGATGTATTCTCGGACGACGATAATGATCGAACCAAATAAAATATATTCTTGTTATTAAAAAACATATATTCTACATAAATAATGGTATCTATTTGGTATCTTAAATATTTAATATCTTCTTGTTGCAGCCACCACCGCTGTGGTCGTCGTTGCCAAGTGCCACCTGATGACATGGCGCATTGTGCTGTGCTACTCGAGGTCAGGCAGTGGATTCTTTTTTAGAAAGACAATCAATAGTGTCTCCGTAATCCTCTGGCCACCGGCGAGATCGCCAGATATGAGAGAGGAGGGGCACCGCGGCATTCCTGTGGGAAGGGTGGTAGTGGTTTTGTCGTCTCTCGTCTTGCTCGCTCGCTCTCTCTGCTCCATCCAACGCAAAAGAAGCAAGCACGTTCTCCTTGCGAGGCTTAGACCAATTCTAGCCACCCCACGAATCGCCACCCAGTATCCTAATTAATTGGACATTTAGGGTTCGACTCTAAGATTCCATCTAAAAATAGTTTTCAAATTACATAATTAGTCATTATTTAAATAGAATATCACTCAAAATTACTATAACAATCGAGGTCGCTTGTTCGTCGCTAGAACTTTAAGGAAACTAGATGATTTCTATGTTCATTAATTAAGATGCCAACTAAAAGCAAGTATAATAAAAGGCTGCTAGCAGGCTGTATGCGAAGGTGGAAAAGAATAAGGAGACAGAAGAAAGGTGGGTTGTAAGATTATAGCCAGCCGAAGCATAACAACCAAGAATCTATGAAAGAATAAGGTGGGCTATAGATGAACCAACTATTATATGAGTTGAGTATTTAGTGGGCTATAAGTATCCATACAGCGAGCTGAACGCTATATTGTTATGCTCAGCATAGTCTTCTTGACTGGAATAATGGGTATCCATTCTTTAAAACATGAGTACGAGCTTGGTGGCAACAACTGCTCCTTCCTTCTTTTTTTTTTTCTCCTGGAAGCATCTAGACATAAGCCATGGTGGTTGGGCATGGAGGCTGCACGACCAACATCTGGATCCCGAGCTAGGGCGTACCAAAAAAAAAAAAAAAAAAAATGAAGGGCACAACACACAACAAGAAACTCATTGGGAGCTCTAATTTGGTTTTGGTAATTCAATGCTCTAGTTTGGTTTTCGTAATTGGAAAAAGTCTACAACACCCCCTGAAGTTTGGCACTCAGGCTGATTCACCCCCTGAAGTTTAAATTGGTTTAAGCAGCACCCCAAACTTTTCTAAACCGTTTAACTAGCCCCCTAGGTGGTTTTTTGGGCCGTTTTGCAAACGTGGCACACACATGACAGGTGGGGTCTTGTTGTCCGATCACCTGTGGACTAAAAAATGGAAATCCAAGCCCTCTCAGCCTCTCTGCATGCTCGCTGACCAGGCCCGCGGCTTTCACGCCGCGTCAGGCTCCGGCCTCCGGCACTCTGCTTCAGATCTGCTCGCCACCTCGCCTCCAGAGCACGCCGGCCTCCGCCTCGACGCCATGTTGCCTTCCACCTCACCGCGCTGGCCTCTGCTGCGACGACGCGACGGCCTCCGCCTCGAGGACGCGCCGGTCTCCGCTTCGTAGCAGGACGCCGCCTCGGGCTGGACTTCCAAGCCGGGTGCTGCCGCTGCCGCTCCTCGCAGTGGCGTCAGGAAGACGGAAGAGCACCGGGCTGAGACACAGAGGCACGAGATCCCCGCGTGCGCGTCGAAGACTGTGACGGCAACAGCCTGCGGCCATCGGAGGGCGGGATCCCTGCGATCGCACGGCAGATGAGCATCCCACGCCTGTCCCGGTGCCCCATCAGCCCGCACGCTCCCAGCGTCGGTGCCTTCCCCGGCGCCACCGCCCGCGCCGGCCTCCTGCACCCTACTCTGGATTGCGCCCTACTCTGGATGGCCCATCAGCCTGCACGCTACCAGCGCCAGCACCATGGCTGTCGACAGCTGCTGGGCGCGTAGTGCGCGCGGGGCCGCCTGTTGCGTCAGAAGAACCTCTGTGCCGCCAACGCCGCGTTGGCTATTCGGCGAGGACGGACAACACTGGTGGCCGGAGCCGACGTCGACGGCGAGAGGGCGAGGACGACAGACCCCGTCGTCGTCGGAGCCCAAGTCGGGCGCGAGGTGAGCATCATACGCTTGAACTCGAACACTCCCCTGCGGCCCTGCGTGCTTGCTTGGCGTTGCCTGCGCTGATCGTGTACGTTCGCGATGAGCATGCATGTTACTGATTTCCTAGGACACTCCAAAAGTAGCTCGATGCCCTTCGCCATCCTATGGTTGTGCGCTCGGACTTTTGCTGTCGTCGCGCGTGTGGCATGTGCTCCTACCGTTGCTGCGACATCGCCGCGGTTGCCGCGACTTGCTGCGCAGCCGGGCCGGCGCGCCGCAATGCTGTCCACCATGTGGCTCGGTGCCCACACTCCTCGGCTTCCAGTCGTGGCGCGGCAGCGCCGTCCACCATGAATCACCACCGCGTGAGAGGCTGGGCGCTGGGCGGTGGTGCGTGAGCCCAGCGTGGTGGGCGTGTGCTGGTTAATCGGTGATGTTGTATGGCAACACGTAGCCAAGCCGTCGGCTTCTAACAGTTGGGCCCACACCTCTATTGTGTGTCCACTAGCCATCTTGGAGCAAACACTACCGGAGAGCGAGTTTTTTCCGACGGCCCAGGCGGTTGCCGATGGCCAAGAAATCTACCATCGGCAAAAAATGCGGTTTGCCGATGGCAAAGTAGAGCCATCGGCAACTATATTATTGCCGATGGACGCGCCATCGGCGAACAAATACCATCTGCATATAACTTTTTTGCGGATGGCTCGGCCATCGGCAAAAAAAAGCTAACGGCAGAGCCATTATTTGCCGATGGCCGGACCATCGGCATACCAACACCATCGACAAACTTCGCCGGGAAGCGGCGGCCGACGCCGTCTGATTTGCCGATGGCTGCCGCCCGTTAGGCCATCGGCAAGCTGCGGCATTTGCCGATGGCCACAGCCAACGGCAACTCGTAGCCACGTGGCGGCTGGGGAGCGCCCGGGCCCACCTTGTTTGCCGATGGCCGGCCATCGGCATAGCTCATTTTGCCGATGGCTTTCCAAGGCCATCGGCAAACAATCCTTTTTTTTGTTTTTTCCTTCCTATTTTTTTCCTGGTGTCTTCCTACCTCACATACAAGCGACCTCCAAAGTTTGGGACAATTTTGAACTTTTTAGCTATATTTCATTAATTATTTTGGTTTCTTTGAATTTTTCCCGCACCTCAAAATTTGAACTGCAGGTACATGAAATAATGCACACTTTTGATTCGAAAAATGATATTCATGATTTTCGGAGTATGTTGAGGCCATATCCAGGAGCTCGCATGAAATTACGACCGTGTTGGCCTCGTAACATGGGTAGTGACGTGCCGGGAAAGTGTTTTAAAATTCTATAAAATCCAAACAGAGTCCGAAATTGACGAAACTTGATGAGTTGTGTTGGCATGGCATGTGTAGTGTGTGGTAAAAATTTCAAAAAGTTTCGAGGAAGTGGTGACGTCGGATGGTCAAAACCCAGACATCTCCACATGTGTGCTCCTAAAAGTTTCACAAATAATGTACCTTGCCTTCAAATACAATCAACCATGCTCGTGTAATATTGCAGGCCACGGTCCAAGAGGTGCTAGCCAACCAGGAGCAGATGGCGCTTGCCTATCAGGAGCACTCGGCCGCTGATTCTGTTGCGCTGCACTACCGGCCCGGCGTGGTCGCTGATGTCCCTGCACATGCGTGCCATGGGAATGAGTGAGCCTCCAGCCTCTTTCTTCGCTCCACCACCGGTACCTCCTTTGCCGCCTTTTCTTACACCTCGTCCGGTGAGTCCCTACATTGCCTATTGCTTTAGCTTGTGATGCCGGTCTGCGGTACTAATTCCATCACTTGGTCTTTGTGCGAGACACGGTCGGAGGGTTCGAACCCAACTCCGAGTGCTAGCCCTCCGGCGGGTGTTTCTCCACATGGTCTGCTCCACGGCCGGTTGGGGTCCTTTCGGAGCCTCCTCACGCGCGGTTGTTTGTCCGGGTCCTCCACCGGCGAGGGGTACTCGTGGCCGCCGCGGGGGTAGCCCGGGCCGTCTCGGTTCCCCACGCGGCCGGGTACTCGTGGCCGCCGCGAGGGCGCCCGGGCCGTCTCGGTTCCCTCGGCTGCGGTAGCTCGGCCATGGCAAGTACTCGTGGCGGCGGCCCGCGGCGGCCGCATGATCGCGGGGAGTTGGCTGCGTGGGAGGATGCTTACGGGGGCTCGGGACCCAAGGGGACGGCGCCACGAGCTAGGTACCTTCTATTCCTGATTTTGGACCTTGTTGTGCCACGTCGGACATGTTTGGCCGATGTTGACCTTGTATGGATGCATTTGGACTTGTATGCATGAATTGGGACTTGTGATATGGATTTGTATGCATGAATATGGATTTGATGCTATATTATGGTTGAAATGGCGTATTATTGTGAATATATGTGATGAATGTTGTATATCTTGCTTGTGATATCATTATCTGTGATTAAATGTCTTTGGAAATGGAAGAAAACGGGGAAAAAAAGCAAAAAAAAAAAATCCCCGGGCTTGCCGATGGCCAGCCGTCGGCAAACCTGGGGAAATTCACACCAGCGTACCCCAGATTTGCCGATGGCCGTGGCCATCGGCAAACTGACCATAAGTTTGCCGATGGCCACGGCCATGAAAAAAAAATCAGGGAATTCTTTTTTCAAAAAAAAGTAAGCCGACGGCCGTGGCCATCGGAAAACAAGACTGTTTGCCGATGGCCACGTGGCGTCAGCCATCGGCAAACCCGCCGTCGGCGACGGCGGGGAGGTTGACGTGGAGAGTTTGCCGATGGGGGCCACGGCCATCGGCAAAAAGTTTTCCGATGGCATCTACTTTTGCCATCGGCAAAAAATTTGTTTTCCGATGAGCTTATTGCCGATGGGAAGTTGCCGATGGCAACGCCACTTTGCCATCGGTAACTTCTTTTCCGATGGCATCCTTGTGTTTGCCGATGGCATCAAGCCATTGGCAAACACTATGGATCCGGTAGTGAAAACCGGATAGAAAACTAGCCAGGGGGTAAAATAGACGGATTAACATAGGTTGGGGGTAAAATACATGGTTTTATAGGTTGGGGGTTGAAGTGATCGAGTTGCAATAGGTGAGGGGGTGAACTAGACTTTTTCCTTGGTAATTCAATGCCAACTTTATGTACTAATGCTTTCAATGAGTTTGATTGAGTTAAGGTCCACTTGATAGTGATGAACAAGGCCTGGGAGATGGTGGAAATGGATTTCATGAGCATATCTACCCTACTAATTCATCTACCATACTAATTCATCATTTTTTCTTTCCTAAATCCACCCAAAAAATCGTCCCCCGCCGAGAAGCCCCTTCTTCGTCCACCCCAAAAAGTATACCCAAGAAAATAATGTCTTTAAAACGAATTGTCCAGATTTATTCTCAGCATTCTCTCTCCTTACTACTTCAGAATCCAAGTCTACCCTACTAATTCACTATCTTTTTCTTTTCTTAATCTACACCAAAAATCGTCCCCCGTTGAGATGCCCTCCTCCGTCCACCCCAAAAAGTATACCCAAGAAAATAACGTCTTTAAATCTACCTTACTAATTCACCATTTTTTTCTTTCCTAGATCCATACCAAAAATCGTCCTCCACTGAGAAGCCCTTCCTCCGTCCACCCTAGTATACACAAGAAAATAACGTCTTTAAAACGAATTATCCAGATTTATTCTCAGCACCCCTCTCCTTACTCAAAATCTAAGGGCCAGGATCCCGTGTGTCAACCTCATCAGCCTTCCCATGCAAAGGCAGCCGCGTGCCGCTGCTAATCAAGCGCGCGACACTCACGCCCGAAATCCTTGGTACAGCTCGCGGTCAATGTTGTTAGCCCAAAAAGCGATCGCGCACTCCTGCCAGCCACCGCCTAGAACCCCGCCGCCCGACGCCGCCAAGGCCTGCTCGGAACGTCAGCCCTCCTTGCCCACCGTCAAGGTCACCTTGTCTGCCGTCGAGGTCACCGCCGTCGAGGTCGCTAGACTCAGGCGAGTTCATCACCAGAAGATCCAGGGAATAAGATCCACCCAAGCCATGACACGCCTGGTGGTCGGTCATTGACCGACCGTATTGTGGCGGTCCATGGCATCCCTGTCGACTCACGTCCTGTGTCTCCTGTCTAGCATGGATCTCTTCAGGTTACTCTCATAAGCATGCTCCCATCTGTCATCCCGAATCGTTTGTACAGACGACGATTTTTTTTTTTTTTTTTTTTTTTTTTTTTTTTTTTTTTGTGTGCCTCTCCTTGCCTCCAATCAACGGATCCTCCTGTTCTCCAATTACGGTTCACCTTGTTATGCCGGAACTCTCCCTGGATGCCACGCGAGATGAATCCCATTGTGTGCGCTGCACAAGATCTTCTCACCAAGGTAAAACTCTGAATCAAAAAGATAAGTTGCTGATTAATAAATAATTATTCTTTACCGCTGTTCCAATATTTTCCCCCATACGACCTCTGCAGACGTCAGTCATTGGTCACAAAAGCCGACTCCCCCATACGACGCTGCAGATGCTCCGACATCATCGGATTTGGGGCTTTCGTCACAAAGAGGATTGTGAGATTCAAATTTCTGGTTTGCTATTGCACTGACCATCAATTTCCCCAATTTGTCGCAGGCACGGTCAATTTTGAGTCACCCCCGGAAAGCTATTTCTACTGACCTCAATAACGATGATGCAACAAGCAAACTGGCTACGATAGGGAGTTCTGTTTCCATTGCTTGATTAATGATTTAAAAGTGTGTTGATCCCTGAAAATGACACAATAATACCAGTGATATCTGTAGAATGTGAAGTAGATTAGGTGTGGCCTTCATTGTTCCCTGTTAGAGACGAGGTCCTGCATGTGGTCATTTGTCCGATTATTTTTGTAGTTTTTCATTATTAGTTTGGTTTCGCTCTTGATGAGCAACAGTTTCTTAGAAGTTGATATTATATAAGACAGTTTATAATCCCTTTTTTATTTTAACCTCAAACTGCACCGCAGTAAAGCAACAGATGGTGTACTTGTTTTTGCAAATTCATGTGTTCGGTATGTTTGCAGGTTTATGTGGCCGTACTTTGAAATTCAAAGTGCTGGGACTGGCTTCTTTGTCCCATTCGATAGCGAAACAACGCTACAGAATCTTGTTTCTCAAAGAGGGGGATACAAACACACGTTTCTTCCATCTGCAGGCATGTCACAGGCAGAGGCAGAACAAAATACATCATCTGCATGTCCATGGCATCCAAGTGGTTTCTGACAGCTCCATGGCTGAGGCACTATTCCAACACTTCAACATGTTACTGGGTACTGATTTTGAGCGATCAAGGAGGCTTGATCTTACAGCCTTGGGAGTGGGTTCCATAGACGCTCATGGGCTTGAGGCCCAGTTCACAGAAGATGAGGTTAGAGCTGTCATTATGGACTTACCAAATGACAAGGCCACTGGGCCGGATGGCTTCACGGGCCGTTTTTACAAGACCTTGGGAAAAGCTTAAACCATACTTGATGTTGGCCATGAACGCTTTTTGGTCACTTGATTACAGAGGTTTTCACCATGTCAATGAGGCTTACATGATTCTGCTGAAGAAGAAAGATTTGCCGGTGGAGATCAAGGACTATCGACCCATAAGCCTCATGCACAGCTTCGGTAAACTTGTCACAAAATGCCTTGCCAACCGGCTAGCGCCTGTTCTGGACTCTCTCGTCCACCACAAACCAGAGTGCTTTTCTCAAAGGTCGAAGCATTCATGACAATTTCAGAGATGTACAGCTTACCTGCAAACACTTGCATAAGAAAAGGACAACCTGTATGCTTCTGAAGGTGGATGTGGCAAAGGCCTTCGACTCGGTGGCCTGGACTTTCCTCCTCGAGGTGTTGCAGCATATGTTCGGGGGGAGGTGGCGTGACTGGATTTCTGTCATTCTTTCCACGGCCAGCACTCGCATCCACCTCAATGGTGTGCCGGGGAGACGAATCTGTCATGCTAGAGGGCTCAGACAGGGTGACCCGCTGTCGCCCATGCTCTTTGTTCTGGCAATGGAAGTTCTGAACAAGTTCCTTACCTGGGTCGAGCAACACAGTTTCCTCACACCGATCAGCAACATTCCTGTCTCAAGGGTGAGCCTCTATGTAGATGGCTTGGTCATTTTCGTTATTCCGCGAGAGAGGGAACTGTTGGCTATAAAAGGGGCGCTACATATCTTTGGAATGGCCTCGGGGCTGTTCTCAAACTTTGACAAGAGCTTGGCCACCCCCATACACTGCTTGGAAGAGGACATGGTTAGAGTGCATCAGATTCTTGGCTGTCGCGCAGAGCCTTTTCCTTGCCGGTACCTTGGGATCCCGCTCTCGGTGCACAGACTGAAGAGAGCTGATGAACAGAGCTTGGTGGACAAGGTAGCTGCGCGCATCCCCACTTGGAAAGGCAACCTGATGAATGCAGCACACAGAACAGCTTTGGTCTCATCTACCCGCTCGGCCATTCCAGTGCACACTTCAATAGCTCTTTGCCTGTCTCCTTGGGCCATTGACATGATCGACAAGCTCAGGCGTGCATTCATTTGGGCGGGCGCTGACTCAGTTGCTGGAGGGAAATGCAAGGTTGCGTGGACACGGGTTTGTAGGCCGAAGGTGCTTGGGGGCCTTGGCATACATGATCTCAGGAAGGCGTGAGTTGCTCTGCGTGTCCGATGGGTGTGGAAAGACAGGAAGCGTGGACGTCCTCCAGCTTCCACCGAGAGCGCGGTTCTGGCTTTGTTCCAGGCCGCCACGACCTTGCAGCTGAGGGATGGACGCTTGACCTTCTTCTGGACTGACAAATGGCTTGATGGGCAGTGCATTCAGCAGTTTGCACCTACTGCTTTTGCGGCCGTCAGCAAGAGGAGAAGGAGGGCGACCGTGGCTGAGGCTCTGCCTGGTGATGTCTGGGTGCTCCACATCGCCGGCAACTCCTCCCTGCAGATGCTCATTGACATTGCCACGATCTGCGACCGGGTAGTGGAGGTCCGGCTGACGCAGGCCCCTGACACCTTCGTGTGGACTTTGTCGCCGGATCAGGCCTACTCTTCTGCTTCGGCTTACGGGGCAATGTTCTTGGGGTCCTCGCCGGTGTTTGGAGCTAAACAAATCTGGAAAACAGTGGCACCGCCCAGGGTCCGCTTCTTCTTCTGGCTCTCCATGCATGGCCGCTGTTGGACGGGAGACAGACGTTTCCGCCATGGTCTACAGAGCTCCAATGTTTGCATCATGTGTGACCAAGAGCCGGAGACTTTGGATCATATCCTCCTGGGGTGCAGCTTCAGCAGAGAAGTCTGGCACTTGTGCTTCAGAGCGTTGCGGCTACAGATTGATGACTTACCCCGTGGTGAGTCCATCATCGCTTGGTGGGTTCGTGTTAGGAAGCTCTTGCCCAACCGATCCGTCAGGGTTTCGACTCCGTGATTCTTCTCATTGGTTGGCTGCTTTGGAAAGAACGGAACGTGCGTACGTTCCAGGGAATGGCGATCGCGCCTCATGTGCTAGCTTTGAAGATCAGAGAGGAGGCAGATCGCTGGTGCGCAGCTGGGAACAAGCACCTTGCTGCGCTGCTAGCGCGGGCATCACAGCTGTGACTGTTTGTTTCGAGTTTGTTTTACGAGCAAAATTAGTTAAGATGTAGTCTGTCTCTCAGGGATCCAGTAGTCTAGGTTTTGGTGGTAACAGTGTGTTACCATGGTGCTTCTCGGCTGTAAAACTAATTCTTCTCCTTAATGAAATACGCGCTTCGGCGGACTCTAAAAAAAAACCCCCCTCAAACTGCACATAAAGCTTACAGACAACCTGCCATCATACAAATGAGCACAGATAAGATCAGCTTCTCTCTATCTCAGCATGAAGCATGCATTGTTTGTTGGGTGGCAGGTGAGGTTGCGTGCGCAGCGTCGGGGCGCAACCGAGTCGGCGAAACTGAGGTGCGAGCACGCCCACGCTGCTACTTCCATGGAGAATAGGGACGGCGTGGCTGCTGCTTCGAGACAAAGAACGGGATGGGCAAGGCGGGTGTTGGGCGCACGGGCTCGGTCGTCGGGGTGGGGGTAGGTATCGGCTGGGCGAGGCCACGGACAGCTGTTGTTTGACGCAGACAAGGCAGCAGTTTTTATTTTTGTTTTTTTAATAATCTGGCTTTTTTTTACCAAAGAATGTAATTTGGCTTTTTGGTGAGGCCGACGACAAGGCGGCCCGGCCCAATATGAGGACCTAGGCCAGCACATTGTGACATCTCTAACAGTCCAACCTGGTAGTCGCTATCTGGCCCAGAACTAGATGTGTTCCAATTGTGCCCAACATTCGTTTACTCACATTGAGTAAACGCACATGTATGTATTTGGCTAACAACAAATTAATGGATAAATTGAGGACCTTGGTTTCACCAGCATATGCATGTCATCAGCCGTTTTCTGAGCATGCCCACCGTCGTCGTTGGCCCAGAGCTTGGGCCGACTCCGCATGTCTTGTTTCGGCCGCTCGTCTGGCCGTCGTCGTCGTCGTCCGATCGTCGGTATCTCTTGCTGCACACCCCGGTACCGCCGCCTGATGATGCCATGCCGCGCCGCCCCGGGCTGCATTAGGCCAGGGCAGTGGACTCTTGGCGAGCGCTTGGACTAATCCTAGGCAGTAAGTAACCACGTTCGATTGGCATCCTGCGTCCTAATTAACCGGACGAGCATTCATAAAAGCCACTTTTTATTAAATTATTATACTATTAGTATCGTGTCCATGCATTGTTATGGGACAACAAAATTCTTACATTAAAAGACGTAGATCGCATAATAATATAACAATATTATAAATTAAGGACCGACATTGAAATAACATTGGCGTGCCAATAACATTTAATGAAAAAAAGCAAAGTTCTTCAAATTAACACTGTCAAGGTATAGCACATTGGCAACTGGACTGTACATATTAATAACTAATACTCGTTTGTTCATTCTCAGAGTTATCAAACACCATGACTGCAAGACATGTGTACGGGTCATGTCCTTTAAAATTGCACAAACGGTGAACAAAGGCTCCAATAGACAATTCCTGGTAACATATATAACACCAATATTTGATTTCTACATATACTGAGATAAGAAAGATATTTGCTTGTTTTCACGGTGTCATCAGAGTACATGGAATCAGGCTAATGGACTCGGCAATGGCTTGGTCCCACTACTCACCGCGGAGGCGCACGTGGGCATCAGCACTGTCAGTCATGGTGAGGAGAGGCGGGAGGGCAGCCATGTAGTTTTGACGAAGACGGTGCCAACGGCCACCGCTACCACCTTGGCGCCATCCATTCCCACCGAGAGCTTAGCGGATCTATGCCTCAATATGCCGCCACAGAAGAGAATGTTGCCATGGCCATCGTTGTCGATGTCAAGTCCAATGAGGCAATGAGCCCTGTTTTGGAAAATCAATAGAATCTGAAACAGAGTTAGTGAGAAGCCTGATCGAAAAGAAAATGGGACTCTATCTAAAAGCACTTCAGTTTGGCACAAATGCAGCATGAATGCACGGCCAAAATAAATCAATGGGATAGAAATATTTCATCATTAAATAAAAAACGAACTAAAAATTATTTTTTTAGACAAAAGGCTTCACAGCCCTGCTTTATATTGAAAGCAAACGTTTTTTGCTGGGATCGCCAGCTACATGACGATTTGGATTTGTCATACAATCCCCGATTTTTTGTAGTGATCACATTACAGAGGCATTGCAATATTATAATAGTTTATACCAATAATTTACATCAGAGTAAAGTGCGGAAGTATTACATAACTTAAGTTTACAAACTAGTTGTTTCAAACCTTACAAACCATAAGTTAAGTTATTACAAACCATAAGTAGGATTATTACAAACCATAGGTAGTGGAGTAGCATTAGTAACAATATACATATCACCCAAACGGGCAGGGTCACACCAACTACTCATCGTCGTCGACCTAAAAGACTGTCATGCAGCGGGGTTCGAAACAGATTTGCTCATGAGGCTTACCTGCAACAGAGGGTTCACAAACCCTGAGTACAAACGTACTCCGCAAGACTTAACCAACGAAAAAGAGGAGAAGACTCAGGCATGCAGGCTCAGGGGATTCAAAGTAAGGCTTTAGCAAGAATCAAGAGTTCTTTTGCATAAAAGCTCACTAATAGTGAATCCTTACTTTCATCATTTTAACTTTATCATAATTTGTTAATCGAATATAAGTGATCCTAGACTAGATCAATATTTCATATCAACTTCCTTCTCATTCCTTAACCAAAATTCCACTTGTTAACAATGGTGAGGATGTTAGGATCAAGTCTCCTTTTCTCGTGGAGCAAATGATGATTCGAACCGCTTAATCTACCCAGTGGGGCTTCCTAACTACACGATATATGCGGGACTCTAACCCACGTATATCAACCCGGACCACATATTCTCCAAGACCGAAGCCAGTACGCACCACCGGAAGAGCACAGTACTCCACCAATCCAGCCCATTGCCACGTGGGTACATGCTACTCCCGCCATCTCTCCACTCCTAGTGCGAGGTTAGCCATTCTTGTGATAGATTAGCCGAAGTAGGGCTTACCACAGGTATGTGGTTAGTACTATGAAAGTTCTTGATCCAAGGGCCAACAACGAATGGTCCTTAATCGAAACAGACGAAAACACTATAGGTGGGCTTGAAAGTTAGAATAGTTTACTCTAATCTGGAGGAGAATTCTTGTTGGAATGCATGTGTACTTTTGAGGTGTGAAAGGATCATAGCAACTCTTGATCCATCACTGAGTTTAGCATTGCTCAGGAATGAGCAAAGGTTAAGCTTGGGGGAGATGTTGATGGTAGTTAACAACTATTATAAACCATCGATGAAACATGAATAAGGGCAAATCAATCTCCAACATAGAGTTAGGGGTTAAACTAATGGAATTCCATAGGTTCTGGTGAATCTATGTTTCTGCACGGATTAATCAGGAAAAGAGCAATGGAAGACCCACATGTTGGGTTAAATTGGATATTCCGTACAGGCACCAACGTAGGAAGGATCTAGAAGACACCAGAGACCACCACGCTAAAGCGAGAGAGGAGAGAGCGAGACGGGTAAATTTGGTGGCCCCACACCTAGGTCTGCCGACCCTGGCCCCACCTTGTTGATACTAGATACGCACACGAAAGAATCAAAGAGAAATAATCCACAAGCGCACGGATATCGGTGAGCACTTCACCCGGGAGATATTCCAGAGTATCGTTATTTATTTATCCGCAAGGAGAAAACGTGCATCTGACTAACCCAAGTCTATACTTAACCCCTGAGCTACAGACAAGGTAATGAGCGATATAGAGAGGATTACTACCACAGTCTCCTTCCAACCTACGGTAAGCTTTGCAACTACTACTCTATGGGAGCACCTAAGAAAAGACACCACGAGAGGATGCTTAACTTAGCACTTTTGGACCTACCTTACCCTGCGACGGGAAGTGGATTACAATGGTAACAAAGGGTCATCTCCCCGCTACTACCACGGTTCCGGCCAGATAGGGAGCATCTACGAGTGAACCTAGCCCAAGCACCACGCTTACGCTACGAACGATTACTCTATTCCCAACCGGAAGCGAATAAAGTAAACTCGTAAACCAAAGAGCAATAATAACAAGAACTTACTAGTATTAGAAGTTGAATTGCAGAATAATCCTAGAACCAAGCCTCGGGTTAGGAGACTTGATCCCGCAGTACAACCGGAGAGGAGACACCGACGTGCCGGGCTTCCTCCAACTCTACCTCCACCCTATACTCTCTCTATCTATCTTGAATGCTAGGCTCTAGGGAGGAGATCCATTCAAGGGACCCTCTCACTTTGATCCTCTCTGGAAATAATGAATTAGGGTTTCATGGGATGCCTCCTCCAGGGGCCAGGGGCCCTGTTTATATAGCCCCCTAGGATGCACCACAGCCCTCGGATCAAACCGACCTAAACGGACGATTATTATTCATCCTCAAAGGCGGTTCGGGCTCCCGACTCCCCACCTAGCCCGTTCGGGCTCCCGTTTGGTCCAGAGCCTTCTCGAACCTTCCAGTTACAGAATTTTCACCGGTTCCCGATTATCTCTATGTAAACGACATGTGGGCCTTCCTTGGGTATTTTCGGTGACTCCTGAAAAAGAGACATTCACCAAAACTCGTGGAATTCTATTAGTGTAACCCCTATATCTAGTTGGTGAACATATTTTAGTCCTTTCTCATGTTTAGTTGATGGTAAAAATTGGCACTTAACGACCGTCAACAACTCCCCCAAGCTTACCCTTTTGCTCGTCCCTGAGCGAAGATAAACTCAGTGTGGATCAGGAGTTGCTACAATGCTTTCACGCCTCAAAAGTACACATGCGTTCAAACAAGAACTCTCCTCCGGATTAGAGTGAACTATTCGACTTAAAACTTACTCATATTACCTTTCACCATGGGGCTTGTAGCCGTCACTTGGGTCTTGAGCGGTTGAAAGACGAACGGTCAAGTCAAGCGCTATGTTTCTCGATCTTTGATCAACTATTATTCTGGAGTTTTTGCAAGATTTTCAAATAAAACTCAGAGTTTCCTTGTGTGACCCTTTCAAGTCTCTCATTTGTGGTATTTTTGGATCCTCTCCAAGGCATGAGTAGTGTATGCCTTCTCTCTCTCACCCTACTTCTAATAGGCTTATGTGGAGCTTATAGGTGGGGAGACACTCAAACTCACTTGCATATATTGCACAGTTATACCATGGATCCAACAGGAACTAAAATAATAATAAAGTCATATGTGCATGTGAATGAGGGAATGGAATGGATGATAAGATGATGATGATAAGGAAATGATTATGATGGGTGATCACTTGGTGAACATCTACTTCTACACTTGCTCCTTTGGGGATAACATGACTCCCTTTATTCGGAAACCTTGAAACTTCTTGAAAGGAAGGACTTGGCTACTCTTTCTTTCTTTCTTTCTCTCTCTTTTTTTTCTTTCTTCTTTTTTTCTTTTTTTTTCTTTTCTTTTTTTTTAGAGCAACCAATCCTCTGAAAACGAAACTTTAGCAACGGGGAGTGTATAACTTGAAATGATAATGACTGGAGCTTTTATGTAGGCAAATAGAACGGTGATGATTATTTCTAGATGTTCACTCCCAGGATAGGAGTAGAACCTTTTCTGGATGAAGTGAAAATGAGTGGCGTATGTATTTTGTGGATGGATGGATGCGTACTCCCAGGGTAGGAGCAGCATAAGTGCGTATCTCCAGGGTAGAGATAGCACAATATGTGGGGGAATGCGTACTCCCAAGGTAGAAGCAGCATAGGTGCGTATCTCCAGGGTAGAGATAGCACAATATGTGGTGGATGTGGATCTATATGTAGGTGGTACTTCTAGGGACGAAGTAGCACGGGGGAATGAATGTAGTATTTATAAAATGAGTGCATGCTTCGAGGACAGAAGTAGCATAGATCAATGGATGGAGAGCACATAGTATTGACTTTAACCTGCATATTTGGTTTCTTATGGGTCCACAAAGCATAACCACACTCAATGCCTATAAGACTACACTCAAGCCTACAATATGATCTATATAAATAGATGGGTTTTCTGAATGTATGGCTATGGTAGGAATTTTGAACTCTCGTCATACGGGAACTCATCATGCAAAAATTTTAAGATTTTAAAAGATAAACTCTCGAACTCTAGCATCTCTAGGAACAAGATGGAATTTGCTCAAAACTTTCCCATATCATATGCATCAACTAACTAGACTTAGATCAAGCATTCGCTACCCACAAGTTTCGGGTTTAGAGTAAATCTCAAATCTAAACAGTTGTGTCCAAAACTCGGGAGAGTGCAATGTTGAAAACTAGGTACTTGAAAGGAATTACGGCGAGCAACTATTCATCATTTCCATATAAGAGCTTATTCTGTAGGGTTCATTTTAGCGGGCGGACTTTTCACATACTCTCCTCTATTTTATTTTGCAAACTTAACGAGATAGATAGATAGATAATCCGAGTGATACTTAGCTGGATACAAAGGGGTGCTCTCCCCCAAATTTGGATGTTGACGTAGTTTGTTGGTGTTCTTTGGCCCGCGTGAAGGCGTCTTGCTCCTCCTGGAGTGTCGGGGATAATGGCTGTAGAGACAGCACTGCGACTGCTGAAGACAGCACTTTGACAAGGGACAGGACGTCCTTCTGCCTGTTAGCTCTTCTTGATCCTTCAAATTCTGTGAGGCTCAAATAGACAGCAAAGCTTGTGGAACTGATTAAGCATTAGTGATAACCCTCTAAGCCTTGAATGTCTAGAACCTTCTTAACACATAAATCTTTTCGGGAGGATCTTAATATTTTTTGCAATTTCATATTTTATGGTATGTAGACAGAAAAATACAACTAAAATGAAAACTTATTTTTATGCCACCACGGTGGATATCTTTGTGGGCTGTCGCACCAAAAAATTATTCACATGGGGCTTAGCATTTTCTAGATGCAATGCAAGACAAAATTATTTTCTTTTCTAATGCGGATGCAGCAAAGTAAATATGCAACAAGAAGCGATTATGCAAAAAGTAAATATGCTAAAGGAAAAACTTATGCAATTTGAAGTGGGAAATATGGATAACTACCAAGTTACCTCCTTGGCAAGGGTTAGGTGTTTTAAGTCCTACGAATAGGACTTCTTGTCATGTTCAATCCTTTGGTGCATTATTTGATCCCAAAGGTAGAGACCTTGAGAACTGCACCTCTTGAGCCTGATATCTCTTGAGGAAGGGGTCATCCATGTTCTCTCCTTCTCCAACGGTTTGAAGTGAACCTTTAATTGTGATGCTAGCGGCATCTTGTTTAGTGTGCATGTTGCAAGTTCGAACTTTATCACTGGAGCACCCTGGGATGAAGAGTAGATGCTTCTAGTGGGCCTCTCCCTTGACCTTGTGCTCTACTTATTGTTTCTTCTCTCGTAGAGGATTAGTGGACAACACATACCCGAAGGAATATACAAATAATAACAAGGGTTGAGATGTCATTAAGCTAAAGGTCATATTCTATGCTAGAAAAGATTGGGTTGAAAATTTTATTTAGCGTAGAACATTTACTCAACATTACTTCTTCTCTTAAAGATTGATTTTACTATGTCTTAAGTTTGATTGGTGTATGAAATCTATAGAAAATAGTCAAACTTATAGAGAGGAAGTAATTGCGAGTGGAGGGATTGCAAACCAGTGTGCAGGAGTGACGAGGGTTTGAGAAGAGGAAGGGCATTGTTGGATCATGATTAGAGGTGTCGGCCTTCCTCCCCCAAGCTTGTTGTTGCTCATCATTGGAAGTCAAGTGTATATGTTGAATCATCCCTCGAAGTGTGTTGTAACTATATGTTCTTTAGACATTGTCCATCCTCTGTTCTGAAGTCTGTTGGAGAGGGATCTTGATTCTAGGTCCATTGAGCAAAGATCTCTCCTTTGCATTCTTCTTTTCTTTGGACTATCCAATCTAGGATGGACAGTTGCATGATCTTCTTTTGTCAACCATTCTTGATTTTCTTGAGCCTTGGTCGACTAGTTGATGTTCATTGGAGATGTAGACGGGAGTTCTTCCTTGATGGTCTTTGTCTTCTAGCAACATGGCGAAGAGTTGCAGTTAATGATACGCCATCCGTCTTGATGATCAAGGAAGGGACATCATTAATTGTATGCGTGCTTCATCTCCAATGGCATAGGGACATCATCTTGCAAATGTAGTTGTTCATGGTCTTCTTGGGCTTGGTCGGTAGTCAACCCTTGATGGTAATTGGTTGACACAAGGATGCATGCTATCATGACATGCTTGTCCTTCGCCGACGTGCAAGATGGTGTCTTCAAGGATAACAAGAGCAGGTCTTTGATTGGCCAAAATGAGGTGAGTTTCTCCCGGCTTCTCATTGGTGTCCTAGCTCGAGTTTTGGGCTCAATGCTATGATGTCTTCAAGGTTGCTCATAGTTTGTCGCCTTGTTCATCCACTTCCTTTAGGTGAGTGCTATTGATATGGATCCTTCTTATGGCACTCTGTCTCCTTCTTTGTTTCATCACTGAAGTGGTGATTTGGCAGGTTCACCATGAATAGGCACACCATAAATTCCTTCTATTCTTTCTTGGACGATGAATGAGCTATGTCTTCTATGTGAAGTTGTTGGAGTTCATCGTATGCCTTGCTTCATCTCTGATGTGAGTTCATCTCAGGACTTTCCCAATTTTGATTTGGAAGTTTTTTTGCAGGGGTTAGTCCAACAAAATATACCAATGTCTACTACAGCAGTTTTTAGTTCAATAACCAAACTAGACTCCATGTCTAATCAGATTAAGGAAGGCTATTTAACCTAAGCACCACGCTTAGTTTAAAAGCCAATAGAAGCATGTCGAGTACTTCTAAACCAACACTTACTATGGTAGATAAAGGTAACATGAAAGCACTATAGAGATTTACTCAAACGGTGATGGCGAGCATGATTGTTGTTTAGAAAAATTGAGCATGCCTTAAAGGTAGGGACAACCAGAATAATGTAGCAACATGGCAAAAGATGTATTTATGGAAGTATATCCCCCAAGCTTGAATTCGGCGAAATCAAGATTGGATGAATGCAATTCAATGTTGCATAATGATTGGTTGGACATACCTTGCATTCGTTGTTCCTTTGATCTTTTTGCTTCGAACTGGAAAGGTTAGTGACAAGAATACCCGAAGGAATATTTTTACAATTATAATTCTATGCTCATTTAACAGGGCAGCGCAGTGGAAAGGTGAACACTTATGTCATGATCTGAATAGTGCTTGTTTTAGGACACTAAGCTTGTCCTTGGGAAACCTTCAAGATGTGAATTGGTGAAGTGGTTTCCCCTCCAACACCAATCTATGTGCACTATCTCAAGATTCGACACGACGAGATCTGCAATGTTTATGATAAACATATGTGTCTACAACCACCCTCTTAATATCTTTAGGAACAGGGAGCATGAGGGGGTTGAAGATCTCGTGTGTGGTAATGTTGGAGAGACTAAGTGAATCAGGAGATTTTTCATATGAGCAAGGTCTTGATGGGGTGTTAAAGAAGTAACTACTTTGCTCATTGAAATATCCATCATTTTCTACTTCCAAGGGTGACTTGACATAAATGTCCAAAATTCCCCTTGGATCATCTCTTGAAATGATCTCATCTAAGGCCTTATCCATCCATTTAGTGGCAATAGCACATATGTTTTTAATGCTCTCTAGCCATGGATGTTGCTCTCCGTGATGCTTTATATGGTTTTGATGATTCCTATACGTGGGATAAGTAGATAGATTTCTAGGATCATCGGGAGGTTCAGGACAAAGAGCATAGAATGAGTCATAGGGATCAAGGATGGGTTTAAAGATGGGTTTGTATTCTATATCTGATGTGGGCATAGAAGGAGAGAAGATGAATGTGGTTTCTAAATGGCTACGCTCTCCTTCCATGGCATCACTTGATATGCCATCCTTGAGTCTTTCTAAGCGTCCTTCAAAGGGATTGAGTATGGGACGCTTTCTAAGAGATCTCTTCTTGAGAAGATTTATATTGTATGCACTAAAAGATCTCTTATGAAGCGGGAAGTTTATGCTCCTCCCAAAATCACCATCAAAAAGAATTTCTAAGGATAGAATTGCTCCTTTCCTTAGAGAATTTTGGAGTACTACTGGTTTGGGATGGATAGCCAAATCATGGGATTGGAATGTTTGCAATGTGGCTATGAAAACTTCCTCTTCTAGTTTGGGGAATGATTCCTTCTCTACCTCTAGGATGTTATCATAAAGGCTAGTGCAAGGAGTGTGTCCACTAATAAGGACAAACCTCACTTCACTAATGGGTAAAGAAAGAAAAACTCCTCCAAAGACATTATTATCAAGACCCATATACAGACGTTGAAGAAGAACATGGTCTTGCAAGGCTAGGTCTAAACCTAAGTTTATAGGAAAATTGGAAGATTCCCTTAGTGTAGCGAAAGTTCATTACCTACTTGATCGAAGATAGGACTTTGGGTTCATTACCTTCTCCATGGTTAGAAGATAGGACCTTGGGTACAATACCCTCTTGATTAGAAGATAGGACTCTAGCTGTAGAAAAGGGTTGGCTTTGACCTATTGCAACCCTGATTGGTGTAGCTTATAGCTAGATGTGAAAATCATGGGTTCTAGAGGCTCTAAGCATGTGCTCATGGGTGCAAGATATTGGTGGATAGGCGTGGAATTTGGGTTATCTATAAGGACATAAAATAAAAGGCAAAAGAAAAAAATACAAAAAGATAAAAGTATAATACAAGGCTAAGCATGACTTAAGGTTATCTCAGCAGACCGTCTTTCTCCCCGGCAACGGCGCCAGAAATGCTTGTTGATACTAGATACGCACACGAAAGAATCAAAGAGAAATAATCCGCAAGCGCACGGATATCGGTGAGCACTTCACCCGGGAGATATTCCAGAGTATCGTTATTTATTTATCCGCTAGGAGAAAACGTGCATCTGACTAACCCAAGTCTATACTTAACCCCTGAGCTACGGACAAGGTAATGAGCGATATAGAGAGGATTACTACCACAGTCTCCTTCCAACCTATGGTAAGCTTTGCAACTACTACTCTATGGGAGCACCTAAGAAAAGACACCACGAGAGGATGCTTAACCTAGCACTTTTGGACCTACCTTACCTCGACGGAAGTGGATTACAAAGGTAACAAAGGGACCATCATCTCCCCGCTACTACCATGGTTCCGGCCGGATAGGGAGCATCTATGAGTGAACCTAGCCAAGCACCACGCTTACGCTACGAACGATTACTCTATTCCCAACCGGAAGCGAATAAAGTAAACTCGTAAACCAAAGAGCAATAATAACAAGAACTTACTAGTATTAGAAGTTGAATTGTAGAATAATCCTAGAACCAAGCCTCGGGTTAGGAGACTTGATCCCGCAGGTACAACCGGAGAGGAGACACCGACGTGCCGGGCTTCCTCCAACTCTACCTCCACCCTATACTCTCTCTATCTATCTTGAATGCTAGGCTCTAGGGAGGAGATCCATTCAAGGGACCCCTCTCACCTGATCCTCTCTCGGAAATAATGAATTAGGGTTTCATGGGATGCCTCCTCCGGGGCCGGGGGCCACGGCCCTCGGATCAAACCGACCTAAACGGACGATTATTATTCATCCTCAAAGGCGGTGGAACGGGGATCCGCGAGGCCGATTCTCGATTGGTTGACTTGGCGGTCGGCCGACCCAAGGGGAGTCGGCAGACTCCCCACCTAGCCCGTTCGGGCTCCCGTTTGGTCCGAGCCTTCTCGAACCTTCCAGACATGAGAATTTTCACCGGTTCCCGATTATCTCTATGTAAACCCGACATGTGGGCCTTCCTTGGGTATTTTCAGTGACTCCTTGAAAATGCAGGACATTCACCAAAACTCGTGGAATTCTATTAGTGTAACCCCTATATCTAGTTGGTGAACATATTTTAGTCCTTTCTCATGTTTAGTTGACGGTAAAAATTGGCACTTAACGACCGTCAACACACCTGTCAGCCACCACCTTCATACATCGGTTCTCCACGCCTTAGGTTTTGCATCTACTCCATTGATTAACTTTGGTTTTATCTAAGGGTCCAATTGAATTTCTCGGCATATATAAGTTAGCCCCCACCCCCTGGGTTTAAGCATTATGTCATTTGATCAAGTCATCAGATCCAGAAACCCTAATCTCCTTAGAGCTTCACCATATTCTAGGGCATTGCAACCTAGGCTAGATCTAGAGAGAGGCAAGTTTCACTTGGATTTTAGATTGTATCAAGTGCGCGGCTTGGTAAGGCCTTCTGTAACCTCTCTTTTGTATCTTTCTGTATTTTTTTGTTAGCCACAAAGGATTCGACATTGTTCTATATATTGTTTATGTTCTCAATTATATTGTTCATCGTCTACTTTGATTATATGCTTAGTATAGCTAGATTATCTTTATGTTCAAGCATAAGATCATATAGCGCTCACTCTTTGATATCATGGGTGAGTGGTCGACAGCATGTAAGCGTGGTGCTTATACATTGTTTACCTATGGATGCACCCTATATTTTGGGCCATGTGGTAGACTATGGATGTGACACTCCCGCTTGAGTCCTTTGTAGTCCACTCCCTGAATATAGGACAAGTAGGACCTGGTTACGAAGGAAGATTTGCTTTGTTCTTGATCTTCCTTAGTAATGTCCGTTATGTGCAGATATGAAGTGATCTTAGCCATGATGATAGTATGCTCTGATTTATAGTTACGAAAGACTTAGGAATATTTCTCTACTCTACCTAAACCATGCTAATGCTATAGATTGGAGTACTTTGAGCGAGCTTTGTTATTTATGACTTATCATTCATTATACATTTATCTTGTGACTTATCTCTATTATGAGTAGATATATTGGATATGGTTTATCTCTCCATTGCACATACAATTGGATATTATATTCCTATAGCCATCCCTTTCTAGTGGTAAAAATATAAATAATGATACCTAGATTACTCCCGGTGAAATGCTATAATGGTATTTTATCTATGCGCTTGCGGATACTCTGTTCCAAATATTCATTCCAAGGTGGCATATTCATAAATACTAACAGAGCATTTCTGGCATCGTACTAGGGATGACAACCTAGTATTAAGTGATGCTAAGAAATGCCAACACTATGCAAGGTAAACCCACAATAAAGTCCATGGAAATATCCTCCCATTTCTGGACAGGAATAGGTAGGGGCTATATAAAACCAGGTGTACGCATATGGTCCGCCTTCACCCTTCAACAAATGTCACATTATAAAATGTATTTAGTAATGTCCTGCTTCATATTTGGCCACCTATACAAGTGATGCAAATCATGATAAGTCTTATTGCTTTCGGGGTGAATGGATAGCTTAGAATTGTGTGCTTCATCGAAGACTTTCTCCTAAGCTCACTACTTGCAGGAACCACCAACCAGTTCTTGAACTTCACCACATCCTGCTCATCAATACTGAAATGAGAACCACGCCCCTCATCAATTAACTTCTTGATATGAGGAATTTTTGAGATATCTTGCCTTTGCTCTATAATAATTTCTCCAGCAAATCCAAGACTAAAGCAATATGTGCTAAAACTTCAGAATGATTGAAAGGCAAGGACTCTTCGTCAGCTTGATGTGACTTTCGACTCAAGGCATCAGCTACCATAATAGCTTTTCTAGGATGATAATGAACTTCCAAATTGTAATCCTTGAGCCACCTTCATTGCCTCAGATTTAACTTGGATTTACTAAAATTATATATGTGGCTCCTGTGATCCATATAAACATGCACTTCATTTCCCAACAGATAAGGTCTTCAAATTTTTAGAGCATGCACAACTGCAGCTAGCTCTAAATCATGGGTGGGATAATTCATCTCATGCTTTTTTAGCTAACGTGAATCATAAGCTATCACACGTCCATCCTGCATAAGCATGCAACCTAGCCTAGTCCTAGAGGCATGAATACATATCAAATGTCCTCTCAATATCTGGCTAAGCAAGAACAGGGGCAGTGACAAGATATTTCTTCAAAGCTTAGAAAGCCTCTTCACAAGCTGGACTCTATACAAACTTGACATCCTTCTGATGCAACTTGGTCATCGGTTGAGCTATCTTGGAGAAGTCGGGAATGAAATGCTGGTAATAACCAGTAAGACCAAGGAACTGACGAATCTAATGCATAGACTTTAGAGATTTCAAATTTAACACATCTTGCACCTTGCTGGGATCCATCGAAATGCCTTTAGGGGTTAGAAAATGCCCCAAAAATTGCACATGATCTAGCCAAAATGCACACTTACTGAACATGGTACATAGTTTGTGTTCGTGCAGTTGAGTTAGGACTATGCGAAGGTGCTGTGCATGATCTTCCTTGTTCATAGAATATATCAAAATATAATCAATGAACTCCACCACAAACTTGTCCAATTTTGACATGAAGCCTGAGTTCATGAGGTACATGAAGAATGCAAGAGCATTGGTGAGACCAAAAGACATGGCTAGGTATTCATACAGTCCATACCTAGTAGAAAAAGTCTCTTTGGTACATCTTGCGGTCGAATTTTAATTTGGTGATACCTTGAGCATAGATCAATTTTTAAAAACACCTTTGCACTAGCCAACTGATTGAGCAGTGTATCAATGCAAGGCAAAGGATACTAGTTCTTAATGGTTATCGTATTGAGGGGGTGATAATCCACACACATCCAAAGAGTAGCGTCCTTCTTCACAAAATAGCTGGACAACCCCATGGTGAAGAACTAGGATGGATAAAATCCCTTCTCCAACAATTCGTCTAATTATTTCTTCATCTCAGCCAATTCTTTTGGAGCCATGCGGTAAGGATGCCACAAAATTGGAGCGGTACCAGGCTCTAACTGTGGAGGTATAAACTCCATATACCCTCACGGCCTAGTTTGGGCCGACACGCTATCACCAGGCCGGCCCATCAAGCTCCAAGACCAATCGGCTCGGTGGTCGGACGGCCTAAAACAGCAAGATTCCCGAAGACCGACAAGGAGGACAAGACCTAGCCGAGATAGGAAAGTTTAGGCTTGTAAAGTATGTAAACTTAGTACCCGAGATAGGCTAGTTCCGACTTGTAACCTTGCTCCCCATGATATATAAGGAGAGCAAGGACCCCCGAAGCCGTAAGGACGAATCGGCATAACGCACGACTCATACATCCACATCATAATCGAAACGAGAGAGCGGGACGTAGGGTATTACGCTTCATAGCGGCCCGAACTTGGGTAAACCTTGTATGATTGCTCCCTGTTTACGTCTTGCTCGCAATCTCGGTGCGCCTTCCGCCAATCCATTACCGGTCAGGGCATACCCCTGGTCGGACTATCGCCGATATTTCGTCGACAGTGGCGCGCCAGGTAGGGGGTGTGCACCGAGATTTCACGTCGATCAAGATGGTTTCCTTCCCGACTTCCATGACTTTCGAAGCTGGCCTCACCTTCAACTTCGGAACGTTCACCTGGACTTCCAACCCAGCAACAGCAACTCTCACGCCTCCGGCTATCACGCCGACAATGGCACCAACAATGGTGGCTGCGCCAAATCAGATTCAACTCATCCCGGTGACCACCATTGCAGTCCCAACCAATCCACCGCTGATAGTTGACGGCACGGTGTCAACACCTCCGACCGGTCCTAACCAAAGGAGGCATGTCAGCAACACGGATCTACTCCGTTTGATCCATCAGCAAGACATGAGGTTGATCGAAACCCATGCCAACTTCGAGTCGCTCCGACGACGCGTCAGGCGTGATCTGCAACTCGTGCGACAACAACGAATTCCTAATCCATCGACACGAAGACAGAACAACCATCGTAGAGTCACTTTTGGGCACTCCGAACAGCCACGTTTGCAGCCGGTGAATCTACAACGGTGCGTTCCAACAAATCTTCGTGGCAACCATACACGGCCAGATGGCGGCAGAAACTCACAGCAGCTCCGACCACGGCCGATCATCGTACGCGGTGGTCGGAGAGGCCAGCCAAGCAACATACGGCAGAGAATCTTAGCCGATATTCAAGATCTGAGAGTGAGGACTTCACAACAAGCCTCACGGAACAACAGCAGTCCAGCTCAGACGACACAAACTACCCGACACGGTGTACCTAGTCGGAGTTACGCGTCAACAGCCCAGCGCAGGAACGCGCGCCGCAACGAACGGCGGAGACGTCAGCGGGAAATCCGACGAACTGGTCGGAACCCGCCAACTGCATCTACTGCGACAACGCAGCAAGAACTATCCCCACAAAATGACACATCCAACGCTCGGTTGTTTGCAGAACGTACTGAGATAGCTGCCGCCCTTCGTCATGGCGACCAGTCCCGAAGGGATGAACAACGAGGGGAAAGACGACGGGAAGAGGTATTGACTGCCATGGCGACATCAGGTGCAACAGGGCAAAGAGCAGAACGGCCACGAGCACGATCAACTCAGTCTCCCTTAATGACGAGCGCATCTGCACACAGGGCCAGGGCACTTGCCGACCGACACCAAGACGTAGAAAGAAAACGAAGGGAACAGCGCCAGAAACATATGGCAGCAATCAGAGAAAATCGCCACAGTTTTGGCAAGAACCCATCAAGGGAAGATACAAGGGACTCGCCTGACATTGACGAGCCTCATGGTTGCACCCAGCAGCCCACACAGACGACCACTGTATACAAACGTGCTCGGAGTCCTCCCCCCGGTCGAACGGTTCCGTCCGTCCAAACAAACCGCAATGGTTTTATCACTCCTTTCTTGGACAATTTGCAGACCAGAGAACCAAACTGGAGGCTCCCCAGTCCAACTCCTCCTGAGGATAGGATACCACCCTACACTGAGCATATATTTCCTAATCCAATAAACCCAGCCAATCTTCGGCGCATCAGAACAGTTCGATCACCAGGGCGCAAAACATCAAAAGGCATGATTATCAACGGCGAGTGGTACGAAGTAGTTCAAGAAGGAAGCCAGTTTGAGAAAAACTCAAGCTCCTTAGATTCCTTTACAGATGTGCCTTTTCCAAAAAAGGACAATCTCAATACTACTCGGAACGGGATAAGTATATCCGACCACGCCCGACGCCGAGATGATCAAGTCCTGGATGATGATGACCTGCTGCTCTGTACCGAAGAAGACCCGGTCACGATTCACGACTTGGAAGGAGGAGGAGCAGAGCCAGAAAACTAAAAGAATGAGAGATACGTCCTCCTCTTTTATCAGCACAAGTTTTCTTTTTAGGTGATTTTTCTTTTCAAGGTTTAAGTTAGCATCAGTCGTACACATCATTGTAAGTCATTCCAAATGACAAAAAGCAATCTAATTTGTACTATTTTATAATGAGAAGTCAAGTTTTTCGTGTCAAAACGCTTGAGCACATGAACTTTTCTTGTCTATCCAAAGAAAAATCATCCCTCAAATCGACGCGTTACGACATTCTCTCGAACGCAAAAACAAAGGATTCCAAATCCTAAAACAAGATCCTACGATATAAACATGACAAAGTCATAAAACAGGATCAAAATAAAGGGATAAATAAAAGGAATCTCGAAGGATTCCGGACAAAGACACATATCAAAGGATCCACTTCTTTTCATTAAAAATATAATAATTTTTACAAACGGGGACGATTGCATCTAAAGCAATCTAGTCATCCCCGAACAGCTTGCCGACCACCAGGTCGACAGGAGTCACGGCGACGACGGCCTCCGCCGCCCCGGTGAACTCGACGGCGCCGCCCTCCATGGCGTCATGCGCCGCCACCGACAGCTCCATGCCACGGACATCCACGCCCGAGATGGCGTCGACGGTGGCATAAGCGGCGGAGGCACCATGGCGAACGCCATGAACCGCCACCGCGGCCACTTGGCCGGGATCGCGCCCGTGCGATGACATCGCCGCCTTGGGCATTCACCGCGTCCGCCGCAGCATGCGCGGCCTCCCCGGCCCCCACTCCCAGTACTCCGTCGGCCCCGCAAAAACGGAAGCAAAAAATTAAAAATGCCAAGACAAGAACAATTCAGGGCGTATAAACAATGAAGGAAACGACACTTACCGCCGACCCGATGTCAAGGCGGCCTCGCGGCGCCGAAGCGGCGATGTCCACCGACCTTGCGGGCCGGCCCGCCTCTCATCCGCCGCCTCATTGACGGCGGCGTTGGCTCGGCGTCGAAGTCGGCGGCCGCCCTTCTCGCCTCCCGGCTCCTCGGGCGGAGGAGAGTGCCTCGAGAACAGTCGGCGTTCGCCTCCGCCTGCCCTAGTTGCTTGGTGGCCTCGGAATAGAGGTCCCTGATGTGCTCCAGCTCCGCCCTACAGCGGTCGAGCGTAGACACCAGGGAGCTCGCTGAGAAACTGCTCAGCGAACACGGGGTGGAGACGGCGCGGCCGCCCCGCCGCCTCCGCCACGACGGGAGCCACATGCTCCGCCGCGAACCGCGCTCCGGGTCTCCATGACCGGGAGCCACCCGCTGGGGCCGCAGCCTCGGCACATTCCATGGCTCTCCGCCGCCCTCGCCCCGCCTCGGCGGCGCCGCGGCGGAGGTGTGCCGCACCTCCAATGGTCGGGGAGCGTGTACCTACATTGCATCCAAAAGAACCACGGTTACACCAAAAGAAGAAAACCTCAAGATTAATCAAGAAAAATTCCAGTCCAAGCTCACCTCCTCCGCGGCCTCACCTCCCGAGGGGAGTTCACCGACTCCTCCTCCCCCGCCGGGCGCTTACCATGACGGCGATCCATCTGGGAGGCGGCGGTGCGAGTACGGGATCTAAAACCCTAAGTTCGTGGAAGCAGAAGGAGAGGAGCAAGAACAGAGAATGCGCTGCGTGTACAGAACTCCCAGCGCAGGCCCCAATTTATAGAAGAGCTCGGAGGAATCGAGAAGGCAACTGATGAGATCGTGGGTAATCAAACCTCCGCGGCCCTCTCGTTTTCCGAGACCACGAAGCGACGAAAACCGCTCCACTAAAGCAATGAGCATTTATACGTTCCCCTCGCATTGGGAACCCCCCGTGCGCTCGCTGACGCATGACGTCAGGGAGGTGGAGCGACTGAGACACCGACACAATGGACCCACCGCATCGGCAAGAATTGACTTGGCCAAAGACGAAGAACCGTACGCCGATTTGACGTGACAACCCGGTCACTGATATACGGTTGCATCAGCAACCGAATATTTTCGTCCCGCACGCGATCATGACGCGACACGACGGTTGAAAGATAAGTATCTCACGTCCTTAATAAATTTTTTATTCATGCCCTCCATTTCAAAAGACCACACTTTGAAAAAACCAGTTCGCACAAATTTCTTTCCTCAAACACGAAGTCAACCGGGAATGCCTTTCTCTACGGTCTCACTCGCTACATGTTCACGGCCTACAACGCTATACAACACGAGTGCGCTAGCGGTCGCTCCAGAAGGAAACGGGCTCCAAACATTCCGGCAATGCGCTGTTTGTTTAGGATCATCTAATCCCTAAGGCCTGGTCGGCTCTTGAATGAGAAAGAGACTAGTGTTGCTGGCAATTTTTTCTTCCAAACTTGTAATAAGCATGACCTACCTTTCTGCATAACAAAATCTTACACACAATATGATCATTATTCCAGGAGCAAGGGCATTGTCAAAGCCCGTCACGGCAAGATGGTGGTTCACAGCAAAATACAGATAAGTGCCCTTTCAACCTAACATACATGCCTTCATCAATCTTTTTTCACAAAAGATTTCTTTAAACGAACTACTTCAAAGTACGTTCCAAACAAATCTTTACAAAGCTAAAAACATCATCTTTTCTTTGTACAAAATGGCCAAGTACGTCACCCCTCCAGCGAGAAAACAATCGGCATGCCTTTGTCTCCGAACAATCCCGCTACGTGTTCACGGCTCCAACGCTATACAACACGGGGATGCGGTCGCTTCCAACGGAAATAGGGCCCTAAGTGATTCGGCAACGCGCTATTCACTATAGGTCATCTACACACTTGAGGACTGATTAACTCTAAGGAGAGGCGATTACCAAAACCATTATCAAACAAAACATCCTGATACAACTTCGTGTCATAGATTATATCAAATCAATACGATTCAGCATACCTCATCAAAACATTTACTCATACCAAATTTTCTCTTTGCAGCAATAGCTTGAAGAAGTGTTCTAACCCACTGTAACGAAGTTACAGTATAGCATCAACAATTCAACCCACACAATCCAGCGGTGGTACAGGATTTTTTCGCCAATGATACCGGTTATTCGGCACACAAATAGCAAAGCTATTTCATGGGTTTAGATTCAAAACCATGGTCTCCATGACCCACTTATTTAGGGACCGAGTTAAATAGCAAAGTTTGCCTTAACTTAATCATGACAAAGTCATGGCATGGTTCAAACCAGACCAGCCCAAATGAAATTTGGTCTGCTCGGTCTCACTCAAAGAGTGGTCGGAAACACATAAAGCACGATATAATGATCAGTTGTCTTCTTTTTTAAGACCACGACATAACGTGTTCCACCTCATCTCGAAAGCTCGGGGACTACGTGGGCCCACGTCACGAGGTGACATGGGCTAGACCTTTCTTTAGAGCTTGCGCAACATATACCATCTTACGGCAACCTCGGGGACTACGTGGGCCACGTCATTTGCATGACTCGGCTCGATCCTTTTTGTTTACAAAGAGTTTAGTTTCAAAACTAAGCTAAGGCAACGACCAATCACGACGGATACCATGTGATGGCGAGGCATCACATACTAACGAGGGCCCACGTCTCCAGATTTGGGACCCTTTCAAAATTCTTTTTTCTTTTCAGGAGCATCATAAATCTTTCGGTCAAAACCGAAAACGTCAACCAAAGTGTAAGCAAAGTGTGGTCGGAAGCACTTGATGGCCCTCAAGCCCTGCTCGGACCACATGTCGAACGTGTGTCCGACCACCCCTTTCTTACTCAACCAAGCAAGACGGTGTTTTTTCCTCAAGATCCATGATGCTCGGGGACTAGTTTGTGGAGGTATAAACTCCATATACCCTCACGGCCTAGTTTGGGCCGACACGCTATCACCAGTCGGCCCATCAAGCTCCAAGACCGATCGGCTCAGCCGGGACGGCCTAATGAGGCAAGATTCCCGAAGACCGACAAGGAGGACAAGACCTAGCTGAGATAGGAAAGTTTAGGCTTGTAAAGTATGTAAACTTAGTACCGGATAGGCTAGTTCCGACTTGTAACCTTGCTCCCGTGATATATAAGGAGAGCAAGGACCCCTAGGCCGAAGGACGGGAATCGGCATAACGCACGAACTCATACATCCACATCATAATCGAAGCGAGAGAGCGGGACGTAGGGTATTACGCTTCATAGCGGCCCGAACCTGGGTAAACCTTGTGTGATTGCTCCCTGTTTACGTCTTGCTCGCAATCTCGGTGCGCCTTCCGCCAATCCATTACCAGTCAGGGCATACCCTTGGTCGGACTATCGCCGATATTTCATCGACACTAACTCAATAGAAAACTCCACATCCCTATCCGGTGGTGACCCAGGTAGATCTTTAGGAAAGACAACAGGAAACTCACAACCACAGGAATAGAAGCAAGATTAGGGGAAGCTTCAGCATGAGCAACAACTGGTAAGGTGGGAACTGAAGACATAAGGAGAGACATCATATCCTCAGAAGTAAGAATCCTTAACTTAATGATCCTTTGCTTAAGGTTCAAAACTATCCCATAATTTCTCAGCCAGTTCACTCCCATAATTCAATCTATGCCTTGCCCAGGCAGCACCATGAACTGGAGACGATAAGAGTGAGTGGCTAGCACTAAGCTAACTGTGTCCGTCCGAGTTTTAACGCATAACTATGCACCCGAGGCCTTGATTCTATAGGCAGTAGGAATAGCCATAATAGATATATTGTACCTTGGTGCAAACCCCATGCTCATGAAAGAATGTGATGCACCAGAATCAAATAACACATATGCTAGGTAGAAATTGATGGTAAACATACCAGCCATCACAGGCTCTCCCTGCGGAATCTCCTTAACCTTCGTATAGTTAACCTATCTAGAGTGATTGACTGGCATCTTCTTCCTGATAATAGTCCTCTTGACCAAATGAGAGTTGGCTGATGGCTAAGAAGATTGAGTAGGCTGGTTCTAGGGCACTCCCGAGCAAAGTGGCCTTCCTTGTCACACCTAAAACAACCACCAGGCTTGTTTCCCTGCACTTGGCACGGCGGAACTGCTGTCCCTAAGGCTGCTGCACCTGCTAAGTAGGTGCACGGTACTGAGTAGGCGGTGCCTGGTGAGTCTACTGATTTGGCGTGTCACACCCAATTTTAAGGATAAAATTGGATGCATAAATTTTATATGTGCCCCAAGATCGAGTCACACACATAAGCCGACAAATTATAAAGTATCACCAGTGCTTATTACATATCGAATAACAATCCAATTCAAATGTATCAAGTCTATAAATGAAGCAGAAGAACTAGATAACTACTCTCCATGAGAGCCTCTAACTCCACAGGGACGTCGACTGGTGGACATCAAGCCTAATATTCTTCATGGTAATCCCCATTTCAACCTTGATCTGTTACCCATCCAGGATTTTCCAAATATTGAAATATAAAGCAAGCGTAAGTACATGTCGTACTCGCTGACACTGGTTAGATTGCATTTAGCTTTTAGGTGTATGTCATGTTTAACAATTAATAGCAAGAAGGCAGTAGTGTTCCCCGAACTACATGATCAAGTGAACATGAATAATGAATAGCACATAAACAACATAATTAAATAATTAAACAATTATCATAATTCAAAAGTGTTCATCTATTCCATCAGTTTTCTGGACCGCCCGTATCCGTGGGCACAACTGTTATAATAGTTTTACACTCTATAGAGGTTGTACACTTACACTATGAGTCATGATTTCCAAATGCATGGGTTAATTACTCCCAAAACACCAAAAATCATATAAAGCCATTTATAAGTTCATCTAACAAGTTAGGCCGCTAGGTTTTCAATGGCAAACGGGTGTAGAATCCTCCTTCCCAAATGGCACGATGGCGCGCAGCCTATACACATTGGGATATGAGCTATGCTATACCAGATTCGACAAACCCCTTTTGTGCCCTTTCGGGTAACCTTTAACAAGCTAGAAAAGGTCTTTTAAACAACTAAAGCCAGAGTCATGTAGCCCTCATAGTTGTACAGTTTGTCCTAGCTTTTGCCAAAGGATAAGTCCTTACGGAGGGTCAAGAACATCTAGCAAGCTAGAGCTCTTCTCACCCTTTAACAGGTTGCAAAAAAAAATAATCTTTTAGTGTTTATTGCGTATTACATCACTCAAGTTACAAGATCATGGTTAAAGGTTTAGTACTAGCAAAAATACTACCCAAATGCATATATCCCAAGTGACAAGGTATTCGGTAATCAATTGCTAAGAAATCCTTAAAAAGGTAACAAGGTGGACACATGCATATGAATTTAATGTTTAATGTGAATAGGACAACAAGGAAGATCCCATGCTATACTTTCCTTGATTATCAAACTCCTGCTGGTACTGCTGGTCGTCAAAGTATTGCTCCTGATCACCAAAGTACTGCACACCGTCTATACTCGATAATACATCAACATACAAGCATCCACAGGCAATCATGCATGAAGCAAACAAGAACTATAATTAGAACAGTACACCAACAGAGAGAAAACAGAGTGAAAAGTTTATAAAATTGATCTACGTATTACTACGATCACACAGATGTAAAAATCACTGAAAATGGAGCTATAACAAATAAGTTATGGATTTATCAAGTTTTCCTATAGAGAAATAATAAATTAATTATAAGCTTGAAATTTAAAAGTTGAAAACAATACTAACAGTGGCACTAACATGTAGATTACGAGATTACAAATCTAACGAAACTTGAACAGTTCAAATCGGAGTTAAACGGAGATTTTATAAGCATTTGAATCTTTGCGGCAAAAGCGTAATTATCGTGAACTATTTACAAATTAAAATAAATCAAAGCTGATTTTAAACCGCGGAGGGATTTGTGGGTAGAAAAAGGAGAAAGGTAGGGCTTCTTTAGCAAAATTCACAAGTGAAGGGGTACGTTCTATTTTGGATCGCCCGATCCAGTTGGATATTGGACGGCCGGAAAAGGTTGGGGGGGGACATCGTCGGCCGGCGGGTTTGGCGGCGCCACATCGCCGGCGTACGGTGATCAAGCCGCAGTGCGGGGTGACGCGGGATGGGGCGCTAGAGAGAGAGGAGCTCACCGCGAAGTTCTTTGGTGCGGTTCTCGTCGTCGCTCTCGGCACGGAGAAGAGAGGCGATGTAGGGATGCGAACGGTGGCGGCAAACTCCAATAAGTGTGGCGAAGTCATTCTTGCGTGTAACACCCTAAATTTAAATCTTTATAATTTTCTAAAATTTGTTAGACTTAATTTAGATTATGACCAAATATATTAGTGGAGGAAAATAATAGTTTGTAAATTAAATAGTTATTTTGTTGCATTCATTCTGCTTTGCATTAATTTTTATTAGTGGAAAATAATTTATTAAAATTCGATTTTAGATGCGACTCGGTTTTTCTATATTATAAAGTAAATGAGGTATTTAAAATTTTATTGTGAAACAAGCTAAAAATTTAAATTTTCAAAACTCAGAAATATTTTAAAATTTTTCTGCAAAAGTTATTTGGTTCATAAAGCTTTTGATTTGGCTTTGAAATAAGTTTTACAAAGATCAAAAGAAAAGAAAAGAGAATGGGCGAGACCTCTCTCGGACCAAATCCTGGCCGGCCCAGTTCCTCTCCTCGCAATGCTTCCCCCTCCTGGGCCAATTCAACCGGCCCATTCACCACCAGCAGCAGCCCACTCCATGCCCCTCTCTCCCAGTCACCACCAGACGGGGCCTACGCGTCAGGTCGTCTTCCACCTCCAGTCAGCCGGCCTCCCTCCTCAATTGATGGCGCTGGCGAACTCCTTTACGCCTCCTCCTTCATTCCTGCAGTTAACCGAGCCCTTCACTGCACTCCATAACTCCCTCTCTTCACTCGCCCTCCTTCAATCGACGAGTTGAAGACCATTACATAGCCTTTAACCGCCGGTCGCCATTGATGGCAGTGAACCGAGCTCCAATCCCGTCCAAATTCGTCATCCCACTCGCTATATAACCCATGTTCGAGCTCCTCTCATTCTTTCCGCCACCACACAGCCTGCTCTCGTCCCTCCTTTCACGCTGCAGCGCCACCGGTCGCAGCCGCCGTCGACATTGCCGCATCGACAGCTGCTGCCGTCGATCTCCGCCGTTTGGCGATATCTGACTCTTCGCTTACTACCACTGAATTCGCCTCGTCCAGGAGATTCACACCTACGCTTTCTTCCAGTGCTCGCTGGAGTTCCTCGTCGGCCTCACCATCAGTCGTCATCTCCTCGGTGCCACTCCTTGTCATTGAGATCACCTTCATCCTGCGCGGGGTGAGCTCCGTTTTCTTTTGTGCATGATCTTCTGGTGTCGATTGGAGTTATCGTCACACCGGCGAAGTATCCGCCGAGCGGGCCATGACGCCGTCGCTCCCTTCCTGTACTGCGACCTCTCTGGTCTCAAGCACAGCCAGCCGCACAGCAAGCCACGCCACTCCTGCGTACTTCCCATCACTCACAACTGCAGCGCAGCACCACGACCGGCGACTGCACGAAGCAAGCAGCCGGCCATCCGTGCCTTTCTCCTGTTAGCTTTGTTGATTAGCTTGTTGACCTCATCATTACATCACCATGATGTCACATATTCATTATGGCCGTTTTCCTTTATAAAAATAAATCCATAATACACCTCTAAATACACATCATGGACACGGTCCATCGTGGACCTGTATCTCAGATCATCCTTGGTCCATGGTTCATGGACTGAGTTCACAGAATAGTGCACGCCAATTTGCGTCCAAACCCTTTCACTTGTATCATATTGATCCCACTATTCCATGAGTCATGCCATACTTCAGTTCCAGCCCCTTTATTCTCTAATTTTTGCACCAGAAGTCCAGAACTCTTTTCTATTTCTGTTTTATTTACTTAAAAGTCCAAAACTTTTATTTACAGCAATGCCACCGACTTCAAAAGCTTATATCTTGCCAACCGTACCTCCGTTTTAGGTGGTTCTTGCGCTCACGAGTTCATATCGATGAGTACTACGCATTAGTAAACTTTATAACATATTTTGCTACTGTATGGTGTACTATTCTTATCATGTTTTGTGGGCCATGTTTGTTGTATTGTTTGCAGAAAGTGCTGAATACGAGAACCTCCAGTACTAGGAATTTGATATCCCGGAACAAACCCAGTTTAAAGGCAAGTGTCCTTGACCATCTTGCACCTACTTTATTTTAATTTGAGTTAGTTTAGTTAGACCATTAGTTGCATGCGGTGTCTTAATTTGAATCCCATAATTATGTTTTACTAGAATTTGTTATATCGTCCTTGCAACCTTGGTTTTGGATGGGTAGAGTCATGCTTAGTTTGCTGTCATGGTTGGGTTGGATGGCTATAATATAATATTGATTAATGATCTATGCAACATGTGGGTTGGTAATCTTTTAGCAACATGGTGACTAGGAATCTGGCAGGATGGAAAGTTTGGTTGAGGTTGGTTTTTGCCATGGAATGGTGCTGATGTTGGTGGATTGGGTTTGTGCTCGTTCCCGTTGGATTCTAAGGACCGGTTCTCGGAGCATGTAACCGGCTAAATAGCGCAGCCACGAGGTCTATATGGTACGACCTGGTTGAATAATTAGCTGCCCATTTTTGTGCATTGTGGTGGTTTGGTGGCACAAGAGGGGGCCTAAATCGGCGAAACCTTAGTGAATGCACAGGAGTGGGAACAACAGCTTTGTAAAGGCCTTGTAGTGTGACCCCGCTAAGGACCTAGGTAGTGTGAAGCGTGATGGGGAAAACACGACTCGTGGTGAAAGTGTGCAACCTCTCGAGTGTAAAAGCTGGTATATCGGCCGTGCTCACGGGGTTGCGGCGCAGACCAAGCCGCGGTCATCCGGCTCTGCTCCGGCCGGTCCAAATTTGGACCCGTTCGTCGGGCTGTCCCTGCACATGTGCAAAGTGAGCGACCGCGCAGGCCTCCGATTTGTATAGGCCTCCAAATATGTACGTACATATACTACATATACATAGCAGAAAGCTAACAGCAGCGATTTGGCCCATTAGTAGTTAGCTAGCACTCACATAAGCCCAATAGACAATGATGTTAGCCGGCCCGACGGACGTCTCTTTGTTTCCCAGCCGGTCCAACGATCGCAACACAGCAGATCGCAAACCATTCGACTTCCTATCGCCGACGCCGGATACCGGATAGCCCCGAAGACCTAACGGCTGCCGGCCACAAGAGCGTCCGAGCGGCGAGCGTGACTGTCGGTGATGGCAACTTGAGCTAGCGAGGCACCTACACCCTCAAGGTATTATTAATGATTCTTTTTTTAATTCATTCGCAATCACTGGCGTAAATGCACAAACTAAATTTTGTTCTTTTGATCTTTTCATCGGCCAATTTGAAGCCATGTCTTCTCGCAAATCGATCTAGAAAATTTGAACCGGGTTGGCAAAATCATAAGAAAAAGCAAAGAGTAGAGAAATTAGTCCAATCTCAGAAAGGATCTATGGATAGGTTTGTTACGAAACAGTCCACGGGTGTCATCGATAATCCGATACCCGATTAGGGGCAAGCAATTGACAATAATGTTGACAATGATCCTATAGATCCTCAGAAAATAATGTTGTAGTTGAGGAAGCTCTCCGTGACAACACAAATACTCAGATAGATAATAACAGTGAAGACTTGAATCCTTCTTTGGATGCCGGTGATTCTTTTCAGCCAGATATATTTGATCCGAGATATTGGGATTCTCTTGATAGTAAACAAGTAGACATTTTAGCACAAAAGGGCCCTAAAAGAGACCTCTCAATTCAGAAGGGGCCTAAGAACAGGGATTGGCTTGTTTATTCTAAAGAACTCGATAGAGTATTTTGTTTAAGTTGTAAATTATTTACGAAAGGGCATCAAAAGTTAGTTGGCAAACGAGGGTTATAATGACTGGGCACATCTTGGGAAGAGACTCAAAGAGCATGAGACATGTGCGAGATCATGTTTTGAGCATGACAACTTGGTATGAGTTGCGTAATAGATTGCAAACTGATCAAACTATTGACAAAGCTCAATGACAACTTGAGAAAGAAAAGGACCATTGGAGGAAAGTTTTATTTAGAATTGTTGGCATAATAAAATTTCTTGCCAAGCATAATCTTGCATTTCGTGGAAGTAACTTGACAAACTATATGATGATAGCAATGGGAATTTCTTGGGCTTAGTAGAGATGTTGGCTGCATTTGATCCATTATTCAAGAGCATGTCTTGCCAAATTACAAATGAAGAAACTCACGTTCATTATCTTGGTCCTAGGATTGAGAATGAGTTGATGCAGTTGCTTGCTTACGCTATTAAGTCTGAAATTATTAAGAAAATAAAGAGTGCAAAGTATTTCTCTGTCATACTTGATTGTACCCACGATGCAAGTCACCAAGAACAAATGTCTTTAATTATAAGATATGTGGACTCAACATCAGGTCATGTTGAAGAATCCTTTCTAGGATTCTTAGATGTAAATGACACGACGGACAGGCACTTTTTGATGTGCTAGAGAATGAGCTAAAGATTCTTGATCTTGACATAGATGATGTGAGAGGACAAGGCTATGATAATGGGTCAAATATGAAAGGAAAACATCAACGTGTACAAAGGAAGCTTTTGGATGTCAATCCTAGAGCTTTCTATTCTGCTTGTGGTTGTCATAGCCTTAATTTAACACTTTGTGATATGGCTACTAAGACTTGTGGCGAGCTAAAGACTTTTTGGAATCATCCAACGTATCTACACGGCATTTACTAACTCTACTAAAAAATGGCAGATTCTAAAAGATAACATAACTGGACTGACTCTCAAGTCGGTTTCAGCTACACGATGGGAGAGTCGCGTTGATATGCTTATTGATGTTGCTATCGAGAAAGTGAAAGGGCTTATTTCTTTCTTCGAGGGCTATAGGGAAACTGGTTTCTTAGAAGCTTTGGAGTCGGCCAAAGATATTGCACTTGAGATGGCTATTGGTACAACATTTCCTAAAAAAAGACAAACTAAAAGAAAGAGGCATCACGATGAAAACCCAGGAGACACAAATATTGCCACAATGTCTCCAGAGGAGTTATTTAGAGTAGAGTATTTTAACACTCTTATTGATCAAGCTATTGCCTCTCTTACAACAAGATTTGAGCAGTACAAAGATTACCAAAAAATTTTGGTTTCTTATTTACTTTGGAAACATTGCGGTCGTTGGATAACCACGGCTTGAAGTCTTCTTGTGATAATCTTAAGGCTGTCCTTAAAAAGGATGGAAAATCGATATTGATGCCAAAGAACTATATATGGAGTTGAAGTTTCTACAAGACTTCATTCCAAAAGAAAGAATGGGGCCTGTTGAAATTCTGCGGTTTTTAAGGAGCATGGTTGTTTTCCTAATGCAACTATTGCATATAGAGTTCTATTGACTATTCCTGTGACCGTTGCATCAGCAGAGCAAAGCTTTTCTAAGTTGAAGCTATTGAAGACTTATTTGCATCAGCAACATAGGTACCATTCTTGAATCTTGATATATATCTTATTGCAATGTACTGCATACTTCATCATATCATATATTTAGTCTTTTTTAAGCTAATAGGCCTCATTTTTAGTTTCATACAAGGCCTCGAATTTTTCCGGGACCCCGACTGCGGCTTGGTCGTGATCCGAGAGAGTGGGAAAGTGAGAAGGTTGCGGCCATGGCTAGTGAGCTCGTGCTCGGTCAGAGAGAGCGGGCGGAAGGTAGAGGAAGGTGCCGACGTGTGGGGGCGGGATGCTACTGCGGGGCCTTCACCCAAGAGGGAGGAGGGAGGTAAGGCGGGTCCGGCCGCATTGGGCCCGAGAGAGGGGTACGGGACTACAGGTTTGTTTATTTATTTATTTTGTAAATTCATTTAAAAAAGCAAATTTAAACCCTTTTTGTATCAAATATTTTTTTTAAATTCTTCTAAACTATTTATGAGTATTTTAGAAGTTAACACCTAGGCTTGTTTCACAAAACTTTTCAAATATTTTATTTATTATATAAATGGAGGAAAAATCATTTTGAACCTAGATTGAATTGAATAAATTCATTTTTTCACTCAATAAAAATTATGCAACCGGCATGAATGCTGCAAACAATTTCAAATTAATTTTAAAAGCATTTCTTTTACAAAACCACATTTTGCACATTAAAAACTCTAACTAAATCTTAGATTTTTTGTAACTTTATAAAATCATTTCATTTATCTAGTGTTTTCTATTCACAACCTAAATTCATAAATTTGGGGTGTGACAGAAATCCTTTCTCTTTTTTTATATTTCGATTTTCAAATCCATTTTCAAATAAAGTTCGAATACCGTTTGGATTTTGGTCCAATCGGACAATACAAAAATTCAAATGCACCAGCATGAATGCATAAGCATGTTGCTATACTTATGATGAATATTAATTTAGTTTCATAGGAATTATTATTTGCCTATGTTAAATGCTCACAAAATTATAGAAATAAATCAATTTAATTCTATTTGAAGAAATGCAAATTTTAGTGTGTTACAATTCTACCCCCTTAAAAGAATCTCATCCTCGAGATTAGACTTGCGCTTACTCAAAGAGCTGCAGATATGACTTTCTTAGATCATCTTCTCTTTCCCAAGTTGCCTCAGCCTCGAATATCGATTCCACTTGAACCTTGCATATGTTAATTACTCTACTCCTTGTAACCTTTTACGCTATCTCCAAAATCTTTATTGGGAACTCTTGATATGTAAGATCCTCCTTAACAGTAAGCTCCTCTAATGGTATTTGTTCTTCGGGCTCACACAAACACTTTTTGAGTTGCGACACATGGAACACATCATGCACACCGAGATAAATTCTCGAGCGGTTCAAGCGATAAGCCACTTCTCCACGTCTCTCTAGAATCTTGAAAGGACCAACATACCTTGGTGCTAACTTTCCCTTCATATTGAATCTTTTCACACCCCTCATTGGTGACACTTTTAGGTAGACATAATCCCCTACTTCGAAAACTAATTCCCTTCTCGAGTATCGCACAACTCTTCTAATGGGATTAAGCCACTCTCAAGTTTTCCCGATCATCGACTTGTTCTTCAGCATTTCTAAGCACATCTAGTCCAAACACTAGACTTTCTCTAGCTTGATTCCAAAACAAAGGCGTCCTACACTTACGCCCATACAAAGCTTCAAACGATGCCATCTTGAGACTCTATTGATGACTGTTGTTGTATGAGAACTCCGCATAAGGCAAACTCTTATCCCAACTAGTACCATACTTGTAATGCATAGGCTCTCAACATATCCTCCAATATCTAATTAATTCTCTCGGTCGTCCATCGTCCGAGAATGATAGGCTGTACTAAAGTTCAATCTCGTTCCCAAAGAATCATGTACTTTTTGCCAATAATTAGATGTAAATTGACTACCTCTATCGAGACACAATCTTCTTAGGAACTCCATGCGGACATACTGTCCTCTCCATGTATAGTTCGCAATCTTGCTCCCATATAGGTGGTCTTGGCTGGCAAGAAGTGAGAAACTTTAGTTAAATGATCCATGATTACCCATATCAAATCATAACCTCTCACGAGTACGGGGTAATCCCACTATGAAGTCCATACCAACTTCTTCCCACTTCTACTTAGGCATCTTCGTCGGTTGCAACAATCCAGCAGGTCTTTGATGCTTTGCTTTCACATGTTGACTTGTATTACACAAAGCAACATACTTAGCTACATCCATCTTTAACCCATACCACCAATACTTCTCTTTAAAATCTAGATACATCTTTGTACTTCCAGGATGCGAGAGCCGACAGGGCTACAGGAAAAGGAGGGGCACACTGCATAGAGGGTGGCAAGTGCGACATTGTGGGGGTATAAACCCCATATACCCTCATAGATAGTTTTAAGGCTGCTCGGAAAGAGCGGCCCGGACCGACGGAGTCCGACCCATTACCGACCCGGGCTGGTGGGCGGGATAACGAGCGGAGTACGGTTCATCGCCGACCAGCCGGGTGGGGTCGGACGACAAGACAAGCCGTGGTCCGCAACCGACCGGGAGGTGGATTGCACACAAGGATACTTGGCCTACAAGTAGACTTAGTCGGTTAGGTTAGATTGAGTCCGCCCAGGACACGACGTAATGTAACCGACCTTTGTACATGTAACCTTGTCCGCTCGGCTATATAAAGCGGCCAAGGACCCCACTAGAACGCATCTATTCATCTGACCTAATCTCTGGCATCCTAGATCTAGAGAACTTAGCCCTTTCATTGTACTCAGGTACTCGATAATACAGCATCAACCGAGAAGCAGGACGTAGGGTATTACGCAGCACGAGCGGCCCAAACCTGGATAAACCCTTGTCCCTGGTCGTTTGTCTTGTTTCTCACGTCGGTTCGTGGATCTCAATGTGCCCTTACCGAAAATCTACTACCGTGGGGCATCCCGTGGTAGACTGCTGGTTAGCCTTAATCGACAGTGGCGCGCTAGGTAGGGGCTGGTGTTTTGATCTCAAGGCAATCTAGATGGTTTCTTTCCCCGCTTCCATGAATTTTGAGGCTGGCTGCACCTTCACCATCTGGTCGGTCACCTGGACCACCGGTGTGACGGCGTCCCTCGCGTTCACAGGAGAAACCAGGACGGTCCCAGTACCACCTGCATCGCAGCCGGCCCCAAAGCCGTCCGCTGCACAACCGGTCACAGCACCGTCTTCCTCGCCACCGGTCCAGCACCGGGCAAGCGCAAGATTCTGCCGCCCTCGGCATTTGTAGAAGCAATGACCTCTCAAGCTCCACAAGATCGGCTTCCTCGCTACCGCAGGAGAGACGGATCGACAATTCAGATCCGATCGAGCGTCGATCGACAAGGCCATGGTCAGTCGGTCGAGATTATGGATCTAATCGAGAATACTCGCCAACAACTCCGTCAGGAACCAGATCTCCCCGACTTCATGCTTGTCAGATCTCGCCGGCATAACCATGCCTGCCGGACATGCGGCACAGATCCAGATCTCTCAGTGGCTCGCGGACTGGTCGCACCCCCGAGCACTCGCAGGACGGCTGGCCCGACCAATGGTTCTCGTTGGTTAGATCCCAACCCGAGTCGTCCACGGACACTTGCCTCAGGAGGCCCGCCTACTATCCACGGTGGAAGGTCTCTTGGTATAGCTCAAGGAGCGACCAGACGCATTCGCCGACCACCTCGATTCGACTCAATTTCGCGCAGAGCACGAGTTCCACCTCTCTAAAGATTGGATGAGTTCATCGAGGAGGGACGATGATACCGTTCTTCCCAACAGAGGCGACGCCGAGAAGTCCAACCACCGCCCGCAGGACCATCTGCTCCGCCACGCGGTAACCAGGAGGTTCTTCCCTTCGGTTTGGACAACGCGGCCATGACATACTCGAGGAGTATTCAGCAGCGCAATGATGGACTCTGGTCGTGAATTCTTTTCCCCAAGACCCAGCGCACGTGGTCGGCATGGTTGAAATTTGGGAATTAGATCCCATGCCCCAGGACACCGATCCAACCACACCGACCGTGTCTGACCTGCTCGCCCAAGTGGAACGCTCGCCTGTGATTTCCTTCGGGTATACCGACTACCTTCTTTCTGACGATGAAGAGGTACCCAAGGACACAGATCAAGATCTTACTAGTAAGACTACTCTGCCAATCGTTGAGCACCAGACAGGCACTAGCAACAACATGCTTGATTTCCCTAGACATCCTCAGGGATTCGACGGGGCAATCTTCATGGTCAGCAACAATGAGCCTCCCGTGCAAAACGAGACAGATGAACAAAGGCGGCAGAGAGAAGCGCGCAATGCAGATCGGGATTGGCGTTGTGCCGCCGAGCTCGCCCAAGCAGATCCAAAAGGCGGAGGGGGAGCTGTAGCACCATGACGTCGGCCATGGCGTCACAACCTCGGCAACGAGTTCGATGTGGTCGGCAACGCGCCCGTCCACAAAACTCCCACGGCCAACATCGCAGTGGCTATGGAGAAGCTGAAGCAGTTGCCTCCGAACACCCCTGGAGTAGACGAGATCCGTGAGTTCTTGGTTGTTGCTGAGGACCAGGTCAATGAACTTTGATCCATGGGTTCTATGGCCTCCTCGTACCGGTCTCGTCGTTCTCGACGCAACCGCAACCGACGTGATCAGCGGTCTGAGAGCGGAGGTGGCAATTCCTCAAACAACGGGAGAGGCGTTCCTGTGCGTGAACGCCTGCGCTACGGAGACGAAGAAGATTACAGTTACGGTGACGACCTCGTCGAGTATCATGATGATGCTCTGAGACGCAACCGTCATCGCCCCAACCGCCAATGCGGGAACCCTCAAGGCCGGCGTGACGAAGAAGTGATCCAGCCCAAACATCGGGACCTCCGTGATCACATCGACGAACGCTATCATGCCCGAAGGAATCATGGCGGTATCCCTTCATTCTCTGAGGAGCTCAAAGCCATCATATGGCCAAAGAACTTTCGCACCTCGAAAATCAAGACATACGATGGCAAGGCAGATCCCGAGCATTGGATCATGCTCTATGAGGTCATCGTCCGAAAGCCGGCCGGCGGTGACGAGTACGTCATGGCGAACTATCTCCCGATGGTGCTAGGTAACACGGTCACTTCATGGCTACTCCGTCAACACCCCTGGATCCATCCACGGTTAGGCCTGGCTCCGTCAAATTTTTATCGACCACTTCAAGCCGACCTGTGTCCAGCCCGGGACCAAATATGCTCTAAAGCAAATTCGGCTTCGCCCCAGGGAGTCGTTGCGGCAGTACATCCGACGTTTCTCGGAGACCTGGAACTGGGTGACCGACATCTCTCCGGAGACGGCCATCGAGGCTTTCATCAACGGTCTAGTCCAACCACGAGGTTATGATCTACAGAAGGCACTCTTTCTTAGATAGCCGATGACTATGGAAGAACTTTTCTCCATCGCACACGACTACACACTCGTAGATGATGGCTTAAACCAAGGTGGGGATGGCCTGCGCGCACCGTAACTATCGCCGGGACGATGAATTCGACGAAGAAAGCGACGCCGACCGACCACCACGACGGCAGACCGACCGTTGCGACAACCAACGCTTCAACCGTGGCCCAGGCCCCTGAGACACCGAGCGGACCTTCAAACGCCATGGTCAAGATAATTACGGTGGAGGGAAATGCCACCGCAGCCATAACGACGATTCCGTCAACGCGGTGAAGGGGCAGAAGCCGGTCCACGATGAAGTTTTAGAGAAGATCCTCGCCCAGGACTGTCCTCGGCATCCTGGCAAGGGCCACACCATGGGTGAATGCCGGGTCTTGACCGACGCACTTGTCAAATCCACTGCGAACAAGAAGCCTCGGCCCAACCCCAAGGCCAAGAACAAGATCGCCAACCAGCGGGAAGACGAAGAAGAACCACAGGATGTCAACCCACGTCATGCATTCAGGGAGCCTGTGAAGAATGTCGCTGCTGTTATCTTCGGTGGTAAGGTGGGGTTGGAGAACACCCGTGACAAGAAGCTGTTGACACGAGCCATCGTGGCGATGCAAGATCGCGATGGTCTCGTAGCTGATGTTAAGGTTCCATCTTGGTCCGAGCAGCCCATATCGTTCAGCCGCAATGATATGTGGGCACGAATTCCGGATGCTAGTCGCTTCCCGCTGGTCCTTGACCCGGTGGTCGACGGTGTTCGCTTTGAAAAGGTGCTCGTCGACGGTGGCAGTGCCTTGAACATCATATTCTATTTAGCTTCCAAAGAGCTCAGCATCCCACAGAAAAGTTGCAACCTTATGACACTCCTTTCTGGGGTATCATACCCGAAAAGCCCTCCTACTCGCTCGCGAGATCACTTTGGACGTCCAGTTCAGCACTAAGCAACACTTCTGAACCGAGCACATCACCTTCATCGTGGCCAACTTCGAGGGGATTTATCACACCATCCTCGGCCGACCAGGCATCGCCAAATTCATGGAGGTCCCTCACTATGGCTACCTCGTCTTGAAGATGCCTACTGAGCAGGGAACCCTCTCCCTGCGCGGCAATGTGTTCATGGCTTGAGAGTGCGAAACCCAAGCCTACGCTGCTGCAGAGTTCCAGGACTTGTCATACGCCCTGGAGCACACCAGCCTGGATGTTGCAAACATACCACCGGCAGAGCTCGAGGTACCTGTTGGGTCTGGTCGACGTCCGTGTTGATGTCTATTAAGTGCAACTGAAATAAGAAGGGTTCCGCAAGCGCACAGAATATATCATCGTAGCATTTTAACCAGGAGTAATCCAGGTATCGTTATTTATAATTTTACCACTGGGAAGGGAATGCACTGGATAATGAGTGATGAGCAATGCACATGCAATAATGGAGAGCTCAACCTTGTCTGTATCGATCATCTCATACAGCGTAAGTGTCACATAAAATATAGGAATGAATGATAAATGACATAAGATAAATGAGAGCATTTAGCCACATAAAATAATAGTAATAAGCCATCTCAACTTAGCACTCTAAGCTTATAACACTAGCATGGACTAGGACGATCTAGGGTGTAATCCTATGTTATTCTAACTATAAAGTCAAAGCATACAATGATTAGTGCAAGAACATCTAGCAATCATGGCGGGAAAAGTTTACATCTATGCATAGTGATATTACCAGAGAAGACAAGAGACATAGCAATGACTTCAATGTAATAGGTTTGTTACGCTAGACCTATACCGGGAGAAGGGCTACAAAGGACTCAATATTTGTCACTCCCGCGATCTACCTCACGATCCGGAATATAGGGTGCAATCGCGAGATAAATACGGTCTAGGCACCACGCCTACACAATATTTACCACTCACCCATCAATCTAATGAGCAAGCGCTATACGATCCTATGCATAAACATAATTCTAGTCGAACTATGCTAAACATATAATCAAAGTAAACTAAGAACAATATAATTGAGAACATAATCAAATAGAGCAAAGTCAAGTCTGATATAATAGAATAGAATAAAGTACTACTCATAGTATCACGAACAATGATGAATATTACAAGAATGTAGAGGGGAATTACCAAGAACTCCGACAGATCTGGACTCCAAGCTAGGCTCGATTCCCTCTAGATCTATTCCTATGCAGCTATGCTACTAAACTATGGAGCTCTAATTGAGATGGTGGCTCTGGCTTCTCTGAATCCTCTCAGATGAATGAAGAGAGAATGAATTCTAGAATGAATTAGGGTTTTACCCAGGGGCCAGGGGCTCTGAATATATAGCCCCCTAGGATGAACCACAGCCCTCGGATCAAACCGACCAAAATGGACGATAATTATTCATCCTCAAAGGCGGTGGAGGCAGGATCCACGAGACTCGACGCCATTGGCTGAGGTGGGGAGTCGGCCTACTCCCCCCCTTGGGCGGCCGGCCCGCGGCTGCCCGGAGTGGGCCCCGCTTTCGGGTGTCGCCTTACGGAGTCTTCTAGATTATACTTTTTCACCCGTTCGGTCTTTATCTCTATGTAATCATGACATGTGGGCCTCCTTTGGTTCTCTTTCGATAACCCCCTGGAGAAATAGACAATCACCAAAACTCGTGGAATTCATCGGTGTAACCCCTATATCTAATAGGTGAACTCAAATTAGTCCTTTCTCTTGCTGCGTTGACGGTATGAAATTGATACTTTAACGATCGTCAACAAACTCCCCCAAGCTTACCTTTTGCTCGTCCCTGAGCAAAGATAGACTCAGTGATGGATTAGGAGTTGCTACAATGCTTTCACTCTTCACAAGTACACATGCGTTCAAACAAGAACTCGCCTCCGGATTAGAGTGAACAATTCTAACTCAAACTTACTCATATTACCTTTCACCATGGGGCTTGTAACCGTCACTTGGGTCTTGAGTAGTTGAAAGATAGAATGGTCAAGTCAAGCGCCCTGTTTCTCGCTCTTTGATCAACTATTATCCCGGAGTTTTTGCAAAGTTTTTGAAATAAAACTCAGAGTTCCTTGTATGAACCTTTCAAATCTCTCATTTGTGGTATTTCTGGATCCTCTCTAAGGCATGAATAGTGTATGCCTTCTCTCTTCTCTCAGAATATGTGGTATTTATGGAACTAAGGCATAATGGAAAGTGCCTTCTCTCTCTCACCCTACTTTCTAATAGGCTTATGTGGAGCTCATAGTGGGGAGACACTCAAACTCACTTGCATATATTGCATAGTTAAGACATGGATCCAATAGGAACTAAAATAATAAAGTCATATGTGCATGTGATTGAGGAAATGGGATGAATGATAGGATGATGATGATAAGGAAAATAATTATGAGGGGTGATCAATTGGTGAACATCTACTTCTACACTTGCTCCTTCGAGGATAACATGACTCCCTTTATTTGGAAACCTTGAAACTTCTTGAATGGAAGGACTTGGCTACTCTTTCTTTTTCTTTCTTTCTTCTTTTCTCTCTTTTTTTTCTTTTTTTTTTAGAGCAACCAATCCTCTGGAAACGAAACTTTAGCAACGGGGAGTGTATAACTTGAAATGATAATGACTGGAGCTTGTATGTAGGCAAATAGAACGGCGATGATTATTTCTAGATGTTCACTCCCAGGATAGGAATAGTACCTTTCTGGATGAAGTGAAATGAATGGTGTATGTATATGTGGATGGATGGATGGATGCATACTCCCAGGGTAGGAGTAGCATAAGTGCGTATCTCCAGGGTAGAGACAGCACAATATGTGGTGGACATGGATCTATATTTGGGTGGTACTTCTAGGGACGTAAAAAGACACAAAAATGAATGTAGTAGTTATAAAATGGGTGCATGCTTCTAAGGACGAAGTAGCATAGATCAATGGATGGAGAGCACATAGTATTGACTTTAAGCGCATGACTAATTCCTTATGGGTCCATGACATAACCACACTCAATGCCTATAAAGACTACACTCAAGCTACGGTGTGATCTATATAAACGAGATGGGTTTTCCTAATCTAGTAAGCATGAATATATGGCCGTGGTAGGAATTTAAACTCTCATCATAAAGGAACTTATCAAGCGGGAATTTAATATTTTCAAAGATAAATTCTCCGAACTCTAGTATCTCTAGGAACAAGATGGACAAGCGGCTCAAAACCTTCCCATATCATACCCGTCAACCACCTAGACTTAGATCAAGTATTCGCTACCCACAAGTTTCAGGTTCAGAGCAAATCTCAAGTCTATACAATTGTGTCCAAAACTCGAGAGAGTGCAAGGTTGAAAACTAGGTACTTGAAAGGAATTACGGCAGAGCAACTATTCATCATCTCCATATAGAGTTTATTCTAGGGACTATTTAAAGACAAATTGCAAGAGCTCTCCAAAATAAATAAAGAAATCTTTCTGGGTTTCTATGGTTATGCATCTTTTTTAGTAGTTTTAACAAAGCATACTTTAACAAGGCATAAATAGATAAGTTGGAAACACTTAGCTTATTACACGGGGGATGCTCTCCCCCAAGCTGGATGTTGACATAGTCTGCTGATGTTGCCGAAAGGCAATGAAGACGTTCTAGTTCTCCAGGAGTGTCGTAGATAGTTGCTGTTGGAGACAGCGTTCAAGTGTCACGGACAGCACTCCGACAGGGGACTGGATGTCCTTCTGCCTGTTAGCTCTTCTTGATCCTTGATGTTCTGTGAAGCTCAAATAGACAACAAAGCTTGTGGAACTGCTTAAGCGTTAGTGATAAAACCTCTAAGCCTTGGTTGTCTAGAACTTCCCTAACTTAAAACTCATTCTAACAGGATCACAAGAAATATTTTTATCTTTTTATTATTTAAGGAATGCGAGACAGGGAAAGATAAATATCTTTGAGAAATTATTTTTGTGCCACCACGGTGAATGATTATCCACATGGGGCTTAAAGTTTTTCTCGGATGCAAATGCATAACATCTTTATTTTCTTTTCTAATCTTTGAGATAAAAAAAGTAAAGATGCAACTAAGATGCAAATAGGAAAACAAATATGCTAAGGTAAAATTACGATGCTGAAAAGTGAATTGCTGATAAATACCAAGTTACCTCTTGGCACGACGTTCGGTGGTTTTAAGTCCTCCGAACAGGACTTGTCATGTTCGCTCATTTTTCAAGGGGCGCATTGGCTGGCGCCTCCGATGAGGTCGCCTCGTGTGTAGGAATTGATTCTGATTTTGCTTTTACCTTCCACACCTTCTTTGTTGGAGAGGATGACCTTGAGGAGGAAGCTTCTTGGACCACTTGTTTCTCTTCTGTTGGTAGTACCTCTTCTTCTTCTATAATGTTCTTCTCTTACGGGTACCGATCTTCATATCTAGACACTTCTCCCTCATAGTCAGCCCATCCATCTGTAGTGATGTTCTTCTTGTTCTGGCGACGGGTACGCTGCCTTCTCCTTGCTCTGTTCTTCTTGGGCTCCTCAATGATTATGTAATTATTGTTGAAGTAGCGGCGTACCTTCTCAGTGGGAAAGTGGAAGTGAATCTCTCCTGTCCCAATATAGATGATAGCTTTGGTGGTGTTCAGGAATGGTCTCCCTAGGATGATCGGAGGGTCGTAATCATCTCCCATATCGATGACTAGGAAGTCGTAGGGACATAATGGTCATCTATCCGGATGAGGGCATCCTTCACTTCTCCTTCGACGAAGCGGAATGTACGATCGCCATCTGCATTTTGTGCATGGGTGGGCTCAAAGGCATAGTGCCATATAGATACTCATAGGTTACCTTGGCCATAATGTTGACGCCGATCCGGTGTCACAGATAGCTTTATTGAAAGAGCTTCGTTGATGGAGCATTGAATGGTTGGGACACTGGGTCATCCTTCTTGATCGACGTGGGGACTCGAGTAAGTGGTCATGCTCCCGTGGACTGCGGTGACCATCCTCCTTGTCTCCGTCTTCTTGGTCTTCTTATCTTTGTTCTTGCTCTTCTTAGCCGGATTCTTCTTCTTCTCACTTGTTGATGAGGGTGTCTTTGGGAAGCGGCAGCACTCTTGTTCTTGAAGAAGAAGGTTTCTCTCTTGCCCTTGATGTTGAAGATGATCTTGGCGGTGTTGGCATACATGATGGCTCCAAAGAAGTGTTCAAGAATGGTCGTCCCAAAATGACGGGGGACCTTTCAAGACTTTCGTATCCACTACCACGAAGTCTGTTTGGAACATACGAGTTGCCTACTCGTACACATATATCTTCTAGTACTCCCAAAGGGACACGGAGTGACCTGATCGCAAAGTTGTAAGCACATAGTTGTGTATGTTAAGGGGCATCGAATAACTTCTCATATATCACTCTTGGCATGATGTTGATGCTTGCACGAAGTCACAGATTGCCTCATTAAAGTTAGTACTTCCAATGGAGATCGGAATGACCGGTCTCCCGGATCGCCCTTCTTGATTGGCGAGTTGAGTCTATCCATGACCCCTTCGATGGATCACTCCGGCTATCTTCTACATTGAATATATCAACAAGATTTGCGTTTCGAGCTCTTCGGGTTGTCCCGCCAATTTACCTTGGCCGACGAGAGGGAGCAAGGTTGACAAGCTGTTGTACCCGCGACTCAAGTATTTTGTTGAAGCGAAGCGACTCTTGATGGCATTGGAAAAGCCATCCATTCATTCTTGAGTGTCTCTAGGACCTTGTCATTTGATGTCGGTTTCTTGGACGGGTTGTCCATCAACTTGCCTTGATTCAGCACTAACTCTCTCAAAGGCGGTTGGTTGTAATTATTGTAGGAGGAGTTGTTACCTTGATAGTTGCTCGAATAATTGCTTGAGTAGTTAGGCCTCGCGTTGATTCCAACTTTGATTCCCCGCGAGGACGATAGTAATTATTATTGTTGTTGTTGTTGAGGTAGTTCACGTCCTCCTTCGGCTACGGGCGGTTAGCTTTTGTGTGCCCAGTCTCTCTCCACACTCTTCACATGTCATGCGAGCATCATGTATATGCATGACTTCTTTTGTCTCTGTGGCTCTCTCATCGAGCCTCTTCATTAGCAGATCCATTTTGGCAGACAACATGTCTACCTCCTTCAGCTGGTGCATTCCTCCACCTCTCTTGCGGGTCTGCGTTCTTTCTTCACTCCAACCTTGGTTGGATGCCATCTTCTCCACAAGAGCTGTGGCTTGAGGAATAGTGAGTGATAAGAATGCACCTCCAGCAGCAGCATCCATCGTCTCACGTGTGCTGTTGCTAAGCCCATGGTAGAATGTCTGCATAAGCAGCCAATTCTCCATGCCATGATGAGGACACTCGAGGATGTAATCTTGAAAGCGCTCCCAAGCTTCGGGACAGTCTCATCATGGTGTTCTTTGAAAGCTTGATATCTTCCCACGAAGAGCATTTGTCTTGCCCATGGGGAAGAACTTCGCCAAGAAATTAGTGGAACATAATGCCCATGTAGTATTCTTCTCCTTATTGGCGTAGAACCACCTTTGTTTCGCTCTCTCCAAGAGTGAGAATGGGAAGAGGCGAAGTAGTATAGCATCTCCGGGGACATCCTTGATAGTGAATGTGCTACAAATCTCCGAGAAAGTGTTGGAGATGAGCACTAGCATCTTCATGGGCCTTCCCACAGAAGCGGCTTGCTTGCACCATGTTGATTAGCGCGGGCTTGAGCTCAAAAGCTCCTTCGATGTCTGCAGCTGGTCCGTACGAATGTTATCCGTAGTGGGAGCGAGAACTCGCGAAGTGACTTGTTCGCCATGGCTTCAAACACTCGGTGTCAAGTCTCGAACGAAAGGTCGACTTTACGCCACGACAAACTTCCAAGTTGAGTTGATGATGATGATTTAGTGGTCTTCTTCAACTTGCTTTCGGCCTTCCCGATTAAAGCTTGGATTGTCAATATAATTATCGGGAAGAATTGTCTTTTTCATACATTACCCCGCATAAGATATAAAAATAGACGAAAGACAAGGGTAAGGCTGTATGAGTAGAGAATGGTGACAGTGCTCAATGTCATTATGCGTGCAGTTCTGCTCATTATCCATTGGCTTTCAACCTTCCCCGGCAATGGCGCCAAAAATGCTTGTTGATGTCTATTAAGTGCAAGAAATTTGAAATAAGAAGGGTTCCGCATAGCGCACGAGAATATATCATCGTAGCATTTTAACCAGGAGTAATCCAGGTATCGTTATTTATAATTTTACCGGGAAGGGAATGCCTTTGGATAATGAGTGATGAGCAATGCACATGCAATAATGGAGAGCTCAACCTTGTCTATCGATCATCTCATACGGGGTAAGTGTCACATAAAATATAGGAATGAATGATAAATGACATAAGATAAATGAGAGCATTTAGCCACATAAAATAATAGTAATAAGCCATCTCAACTTAGCACTCGAGCTTATAACACTAGCATGGACTAGGACGATCTAGGGTGTAATCCTATGTTATTCTAACTATAAAGTCAAAGCATACAATGATTAGTGCAAGAACATCTAGCAATCATGGCGGGAAAAGGTTACATCTATGCATAGTGATATTACTAGAGAAGACAAGAGACATAGCAATGACTTCAATGTAATAGGTTTGTTCTCGCTAGACCTATACTCGGGAGAAGGGCTACAAAGGACTCAATAGGATTTGTCACTCCCGCGATCTACCTCACGATCCGGAATATAGGGTGCAATCGCAGATAAATACGGTCTAGGCACCACGCCTACACAATATTTACCACTCACCCATCGATCTAATGAGCAAGCGCTATACGATCCTATGCATAAACATAATTCTAGTCCAACTATGCTAAACATATAATCAAAGTAAACTAAGAACAATATAATTGAGAACATAATCAAATAGAGCAAAGTCAAGTCGATATAATAGAATAGAATAAAGTACTACTCATAGTATCACGAACAATGATGAATATTACAAGAATGTAGAGGGGAATTACCAAGAACTCCGACAGATCCGGACTCCAAGCTAGGCTTGATTCCCTCTAGATCTATTCCTATGTAGCTATGCTACTAAACTATGGAGCTCTAATTGAGATGGTGGCTCGGCTTCTCGAATCCTCTCGAGATGAATGAAGAGAGAATGAATTCTAGAATGAATTAGGGTTTCACCCGGGGGCGGGGGCTCGAATATATAGCCCCTAGGATGAACCACGGCCCTCGGATCAAACCGACCTAAATGGACGATAATTATTCATCCTCAAAGGCGGTGGAGGCGGGATCCGCGAGACTCGACGCCATTGGGCGAGGTGGGGAGTCGGCCGACTCCCCGGGCGGCCGCGCCGGCTGCCAAAGTGGGCCCCCGCTTTCAGTGTCGCCTTCGGAGTCTTCTAGATTATACTTTTTCAAGCGTTCGGTCTTTATCTCTATGTAATCATGACATGTGGGCCTCCTTTGGTTCTCTTTCCGATAATCCCCGAGAAATAGACAATCACCAAAACTCGTGGAATTACATCGGTGTAACCCCCTATATCTAACAGGTGAACTCAAATTAGTCCTTTCTCTTGCTGCGTTGACGGTATGAAATTGATACTTTAACGATCGTCAACAGTCCGTCCAACAAGGTCAAGCAGCACAAGGTGGTCCGGCTCTCTGACGACGACCCGTCCAAGGTCACGAAGATTGGGGCTAGTCTTTCTCCCAAATAGGAAGACACACTCGTCCAGTTCCTTCGGGACAACATCAGTGTGTTCATGTGGAAACCCTCCGACATGCCTGGTGTTCCCAGGGAAAAGGCCGAGCACTACCTCAACGTCAAGGCAAGCGCCAAGCCGGTCAAGCGAGAAGATCATTTGGTTCGCCGCGACCGCAAAGAGATCATTAGGGTAGAAGTAGCTAAGCTCTTAGTAGCGGGCTTTATTAGAGAAGTGTATCACCCGAACCGGTTAGCCAATCCGGTTCTTGTTCAAAGAAGAATAAAGAATGGAGGATGTGCGTTGATTATACAGATCTCAACAAACACTCCCCAAAGCAGGGCCTTTAATCTCCTCACATCGATGAGGTTGTAGATTCCACTGCGGGTTGTGAGTTGCTCTCGTTTCTTGATTGCTACTCCGGCTATCATTAAATAGCCCTCAAAAAGGAGGATCAAGATAAAACCGCCTTTATCACCCCCTTTGGTGCTTTTTGTTATACGACCATGGCATTCGGTCTCAAAAATGCAGGGCTACCTACCAACGGGCTATCCGAGTCTGCCTTGAGCAAGAAATTGTTGACGATCTAGTCGAGGCATACGTAGACGACGTGGTGATAAAATCCAGACAAGCAGCTACCTTAGTCGAGAACCTTCAACGCACCTTCGACAAACTCAACGAGTTTCAATGGAAACTTAACCCCAACAAGTGTGTTTTTGGTGTCCCTTCTGGGATTCTGCTCGATCACTCCGGTCGCCCGGGGAAGGCATTAAACCAAATCCTGAGAAGGTGGCTGATGTTTTAAACCTACGACCACCTCGGTGTGTCAAGGATATCCAAAAACTCAAAGGGTGCATGGCCACGCTCAGTAGATACATCTCTCTCAAGGGCAAAAAGGGCCTCCCCTTCTTCAAATTACTAAAGGCGAAAGACAAGTTTGAGTGGACGGAGGAGGCTGATCAAGCTTTCAAACAGCTTAAAGCATACCTCGCATCCCCCTCACTCCTAACGGTTCCAAAGCCGGACGAGGAGCTGCTCCTATACATAGCTGCTACGACCAACGTGGTCAGCACTGTGCTAGTAGTTGAGTGAGAGTTAGAGGGGCACGTCTAGGGGTCCAGCGCCCCATCTACTACATCAGCGAGGTGCTTACCGAATCAAAGCAGTGGTACAACCATGTATAGAAACTTTTGTACGCCCTGCTGATCACCAAGCGTAAGCTCCTCCACTACTTCCAAGCGTTCAAAATTACAGTAGTTTCTAACGTACCACTAGGCAACATCCTTCGTAGGGATGCCAGTGGATGTATCGTGAAATACGCTTTGGAATTGTCAGAGTTCACGTTGCAGTTTCACAGCCGACGAACCGTGAAGTCACGGGCCTTGCCTAATTTTATAGTGGAGTGGTCGGACATCGCCTTACCCTTGCGATTCCACGCCGAGCACGGCAAATGTACTTCGATGGCTCCTTGAATATCGACGGCGCTGGGGCTAGAGTGTACTTTATCTCTCCTTCCAAGGATACAATCAGATACGTCTTGCGTATTCACTTTAAGGCGTCCAACAATGTAGCAGAATACGAAGCTGCTCTGCACGGCCTTCATATCGCAGTTGAGCTAGGCATCAAGTGACTCCTGGTATATGGGGACTCTGCTTTGGTCATCAACCAGGTCAACAAGGAGTGGGACATAGTCCACGAAAAGATGGATGCTTACGTTGTAGAAATACGCAAGCTTGAGAACAAGTTCTATGGTCTGGAGTTCATCCACGTACCTCGGACAAAGAATGTGGGGGCTGATGAGCTGTCTAAGCTAGGTTTGACCCACGCTGAGGTACCCCCTGGTGTCTTCATTCAAGATCTCATAAAGCCTTCGATCCCGATCAGCCGATCGGAGCTCCCGAGCGACCCTGTGGCCAACTACTTGGTAACACTGCTCAGGAACGGCGACGTCGAGGAGAAGGAAGGTTCCCCGGCCCGGCGGGGAAGATGATAAAGGTATGGAGCCAGCAGAGCAGGCGGTGCCTCCCCAGCCAGACTGGAGAGAGCCCTTTATCAAATACCTGAATGATCACCTTGTTCCGGAGGACAAGATTGCAGCCCAGCAACTGGTCCGCAGAGCCAAGGCTTATGCTATAGTCAATGGCGAGTTGATGTGCAAGGGACCCAAGTCCGTCATTTACCAAAAACGGGTTACCCAGAAAGAGGGCATAGAGCTTTTAAAGGCCATCCATGCTGGTACTTGCGGTAACCATGCAACATCCCAGACGCTGGTCGGCAAAGCCTACCGAGCAGGTTTCTACTGGCCTACAGCCGTCACTGATGCAGAAGATTATGTATGGCGATGTGTAAACCGCGGATGTTTGCCAAGCAGATTCATGTCCTAGCACATGACATGCAAACCATTCGATTGCTTGGCCTTTATCATCTTTGGGGACTTGATATGATTGGTCCTTTAAAAAAGGCACCCGGTGGTTATACATCTGTTTACGTGCTCATCGATAAGTTTTCCAAATGGATCGAGTACAAGCCAGTTAAACAAGCCACAACTGAGAAGGTAGTGCAATTCTTAGATGAGGTCATCCACAGATTTGGTGTGCAATTCTTAGAGACTGAGCATAACAGGTTAAACAGTGCATTCTATATGTACATACATTACATGATGATTTATACATACCTTGATACGGTCGAGCAGCACCTCTACAGCATCCTGAATACCTTCCTCGAGGACAGTGTCAAGGATTTCTTCATAAGAGGTATAGTCCTCCCCCGCCTTTCTTGTGATAAGGATACGCTATTTGGGGAGGTCTGTGCGCGGCATCCGGGGCTCCCGGGGGATCTCCTCGACCTCTTCAGGTGGCGGCGGAGCACTCGGAGCAGCTGGTTGTGGCACGAGGGCGTGGCGGAGGACGGGCCGGCGGTTTCTAGCTACGGAGCCAGAATTATCCGCCTCTCCACCTGCTCGCCCACCGGCCTCTCCTCGGCCTGGGTAGCGGCACTGGTGGCGTCCGCCTCCCCAAGCCCAGGCTCTCCGCCTGCCGACGCTGGTGCCGGAGCCGGTGGTGGAGTCACCGCCGTGCCCGTGGAGTTTTGGGCCGTGGCTGTGCCTGCACGGCTACAAGTAGCCAACACAGATCAAGGTCATACAATGACTCAAGGATACAAGGCAGCAACAAACTTACACAACTGTACTTACCAGTGAAATCCTCCTCGAAATTGAGGACCTCCACCACTGCCTGGAGCCCCTCCTCCGGTCCTAGACCCGTCGGCGGACTTAGGGACTGGTCTGGGTGGTGCGCGGCGTGGATCTGAGGACTGCCCAGCACCTTGCTCGGCAGCAGCATGAGGCGCCGGTACCTCCCAAGTGACGAAGGGTGTAGGCTCCGGTGCGGAGGTGGTTGGCGGCGTCCTCAGCAGCGACCTCTGGGGCCCCGACTTAGGTGGCTTTGACGACCCACCTTTATCGCCGGCCCTAGCCTGACGCTTACGTTGGCGCTCGGCCAACGTTGTATAGTCCTCAGAGTCCGAGGACCCGGGACTATCAGGGGCTGCCCTCTTGCTACCGCCGCCACCCTCACCGTCGAGTTTCAACTTGCCTCCGGTGCCAAGGGTGGTCGGTTTCTTCTTCTTCTTCGGGGTCATGGCTGGCTTCGGGCGCTTACCCGCCGCATGTCTCTGCCCCCTGGTGGTCAGTCCAACCACATCATCATCATCATCGTCATCTGAACTGAGGTCCTCGACCTCATCCGGGTCAGCAGTCCATGGCAGACGACGCTGACCTTGCAGGGCCTCACCTTCCGGCCACCGCTCAACTGGTACTGACAAAAAGAAAAAAGTGCTACGATCCTGTCCTAGTAGTACATGGCAGTCAAATCATTGGTGACTATACACACAATGTATTCAAGCAGTCTACATAACAAACAAAACTCAGTATGGCAATTACCTCTGGTGGTGGGTTACCAAGCTTGTACGGCAGTGCTCTGTTCTCCGGAAAAGCATTGTACTTCTCAAACAGAGTAGCCAGCCTCTGGTTTACCCAGGTCCGGGGTGCTTTGGTGGCCATCTCCTGAGCAGGATCTGATACCCCGCTATATGAATATAGCGGGTTTGTCTGCTCTTTGCACGGCTGCACCCTCCGGGTCAACCAGAGCGTAGCCACCAGTGCTCTGTTCACTGACTTGTTGTCAATCAGCTTCAGGAGATCCTTCACCTGTCCCATTTCCTCAACACTGGGCAGCTCTGACCACCGAGGATTGGCCTCGGGATCTGATTGATATCACAGGGCACTCGCCTCCCAACCACGTCCTGGCTCATATAGAACCAGTGCCTGTTCCATCCCTTAAAGGAGGACCCAAATTTGCTGCCCAGCCAGGAGGCAGCCAACCCACCCCGGAGACGGATGTAGCATCCCCCAGCAACTTGGGACCCCCCGGTCTCCACCCCCTTCTTCCACAGGATGAAGAAGTAGCGGAACAAGTTGAAGTGGGGGGGCATGCCCAAGAACATCTCACAAAACGCGATAAAAATTGCCACAGACAAGATAGAGTTGGGGTCCAGGTTGCATATGGAAATCCCCCACCATATGCATAGATCCCGAAGGAATCCGTTCACCGGTTGCCCCAACCCGCGAGGCATGAATTCCTCGAACACAACAAACTCACTGTCGTTTGGGCGAGGTTCGTCCTCACCCCGCGGCTCTCTCCAGACGCCCATCTCCGCCGCCGAAAGAAAACCCTCGTCGGCGAGGGCTTGCAGCGACTCCCATGTAGACTCGGATTGAACCAACTGCGGGCCGTGGGCCGGCACCTCCGCCCCCTTCATCGTCTTCTTGCTTTCTTTCCTCACCATTGCCTTCTTGAACAGCGGTGTGGTGGAATCTAGCGGCGGCGGTAACCCTAGATCTGGCGGAAAAGGGCGCGCGGCGGTGACCGGATCTGCAGCAGCACTCTCTGCGGCGGTTGCTAGCAGCGGTTGGCACAGAGGTGGTTTGCGCAGCAGCGGATTGAGCGGCGGCGGTTTGCCCTCTTGCGCGGCGGCGGAAGGCGGAGTGCTCGAGCGAGTGGGCGGTTGCTGCGTTGAAATGAATGCGACACGGAACCGTTTCTCCCCAGCGACGGCTGTTATTTATACCATTCGGATGATGTCGTTTTGACTTCTAGGGTTGGACCATCTCTGACTGGTGTGAACGCCTGCTTTAACCCTAATGGGCGGCGGTACAATGGGCCTGCTCATTTTTTACCCACGAGGCCGGCGGTTAATTTATTCCTTGGATATTTTATCGGCCCGGTTGTCGATTTGTTTAAACACTTGTCTTCGACATTGGTGGGCCATATTTGTTATCCTGGGGATTGCGGGCCGATTTTTTGGATAACATTTTAATTCCATGACCCAATTCTCGACAAAGTAATGGAGCATCCTTGGTCTGCTCGTGGTTTGTTTTGTTGCTAATGACAAGTTGGACTTTTTCTTAAAAGTTCAATATAACCTATACTATCTTCCATCGAACTTGGGGACTACGTGGGCCCACGTCACCTCGCGGTGACTTAGGGCCTATTGCTTGGTCTTTAACTTCTGGATGATACTCTTGTGGTGGTTCATGTTCGACATTTTAGTGACACCTCATCGTCACGTGTTAACGTGGGCCCACGTCTCGAGATGTGAAAAGAAATTTTCTTTTTCTTAAGAGCATCATGCATCTTTTGATAAATCACCTACCCTGACAAAAGCAGTGGTCAGGAAGCGGACTACTTGGACGAAGGTGCTCTGTGCCAAGTGCTTAGCATCCGGTTGGTTGGCACTACATGGTTAGCAACTTCACTGGTTGGCACCATGTGGTCAGCGACTTCGTTGGTTGGCACTACATGGTTAGCAACTTCACTGGTTGGCACCATGTGGTCAGCGACTTCGCTTGTTGGCACTACATGGTTAGCAACTTCACTGGTTGGCATCACTTGGTCCGCATCTACATTGCTCGGCATAGGTCAAGACGGTGACTCCCTCAAGATACATGGTGCTCGAGGACTAGCTGTGGGGGGTATAAACCCCATATACCCTCATAGACAGTTTCAGGGCTGCTTGGCAAGACGGCCTAGACCAGACGGAATTTGGCCCATTACCGACCAGGCTGGTGGGTAGGATAACGAAGCGGAGTATAGTTCATCACCGACCAGGCTAGTGGGCTGGACGACAAGACAAGCCGTGGTCTACAACCGACCAGAAGGTGGATTGCGCACAAGGATACTTGGCCTACAAGTAGACTTAGTCGGTTAGGTTAGATTGAGTCCACCCAGGATACGACGTAATGTAACCGACCTCTGTACATGTAACCTTGTCTACTCGGCTATATAAAGCGGCCAAGGACCCCCTAAAACGCATCTATTCATCTGACCGAACCTCTGGCATCCTAGATCTAGAGAACTTAGCCCTTTCATTATACTCAGGTACTCGATAATACAGCATCAACCGAGAAGCAGGATGTAGGGTATTACGCTTCCGAGCGGCCCAAACCTGGATAAACCCTTGTCTTGGTCGTTTGTCTTGTTTCTCACGTCTGGTTCGTGGATCTCAACGTGCCCTTACCAAAAATCTACTACCGTGGGGCATCCCGTGGTAGACTGCCGGTTAGCCTTAATCGACAGACACCATAGCCATGCGGGAGCAGCACAGTGGGTCCCTAGGTTGAGCTTCAATAGGCAAGTAATCCGAGTAGGTAAGGCGATCGGCTTTCGAACTGGTTTATTGATCGACCCTACTTGTTTACTTGCCTTTATCATCAGTGTCTTTCTCAAGAGTCCTTTCGATGATATCTTACAACTTACATCCATACTTCCAAGGTGATACTAAACCTTTTCTATCGGTCTGAAGCATGAAGATGATAAAGTATGATATATTCTCACATTAAACCCAAGACTATATCCCATTAGAGCAGGTTATCGTAAGGTATGGCCGACAACTACCCATTTGGGGGCGTCGAGGGGTTGAATGCGAGGAAATCTGCTATTGACATCATCAAATACATCAAAAGGTGCTTCAAAAATCCTAAGTGTTTACCACTAAGAAGCATATCGTAGCTCCCATAAGGCAAAAACTACTTTATCGACTTCATGGGTGGCAATGTAGGATTTTGTTAGAGTGAGTTCAATATTGCCATAGCCCTTCATAGGAACACTTTGGCTAATAATATGCCAATATGAGGCGGCTAGACTAAGGAAGTTCAACCTTTACATGTAGAAGTCAAAGTTCTTAGGTCGAGAGATACAAATCTTCTCATGTAGAAGATAAAGTTCCCTGTGCCAGTGACTCTCTAACTTAGCGGAAACCACCAAGTTACTCTTCCACTAAGCAGAACCGGTGAACTAGTCAGATTCCTTAGCAAGGGCTTAATATTTCCAATTCTAGCATAAATCATATACTGTTAACACTGGATTTTGGTCAGCATTGAGAAGATGACAGGTGGACCCAGCACACGGCAAGGAGGGTATTCGGCAAACGACTAAGCGGTCGACTAATTCTCGGTGCTTCGGCAAATCCCCATGCGGTCGGCTATTTCAGAAGGCGGTGATTCCATTCGGGAAAGAGAAGATGGCATGAAAAGACGACTCAAACAGGAGAAGACGTAATGATATAGAACTCCGAAGGGAATTAGAGCTAAGAGTCGTAGTTTCCAAATTTTGTTTAGTATATCGTAGTCTTTTAGAACTCGTGTTCTACTCGGGGTATAAATATAAACCCCCGGTCATTGTAAAAAGGATACACAATCAAAATCAATACAACCGGCCCCGTGCCAAGTTTCGAGTCCCTTTTTCATCGTGTCGTCAAGTTCTTCGAGAGGAGTCATCGATCCATCGACCTCCGTAAGTACCGACAACCTTGCTACCATGTCCAGTATCATGCGGTGGATTTAGATCATGGTGCAAGTAGTCTTGTTTGTCTCGACTGGATGGCCGTGCGGCAGGCGTCTGCATGACAATCAGGAAGTCTTTGCTTATGCTTTGTTTATCTCGACTAGATGGCCGTGCGGCAGGCGTCCGCTTGATAGCTTAGCGAACCAAGATAGTTATCGGCTCTATTAGATTCGGCAAGATCTAGTAGATTCATCAAGTTACCATGTGTTACATTGTTTTTAATGTTTTATTTATTTGTAACACTCTTTTGCCCAATCTAGATTGATACATTTTGGCTTTTGATCATACGCTCGTATAGCCGAATTAGATCAATCTAGATTGTTACATGTTGCGGGTTCTTTCATGTTAAGGTGTATTTAACCCTAAGAGAACTAGGTATCGTGCGGCAAATGCAGGTTTTGTTAGGTTTAGATCATGTTGGCTTGTTGGTTCCTTCTTCATGGACCCCAATTCGGCAATCTTGCCGAATATGGTTGTGCTCACACGAGTAACGAGTATTTATAGATCTGTTTGGATATATGCATGCTTTTAGCCTCTTATTATTAGATTGTATCATGCGGTGGATTAATCTGGTTGTAAGAGGTGGTGTAGATTCATAGCGAGCGGTATCATGTGGTGGATTAACTTGCTTGGGTTTATGCTCGACGGGTTTATGAAGACTAGACGTGCGGCAGACTAGTTGGATTAGCCTATGCATGCGTTATTTAAATAGATTTACATCTACGAATTACCTGTTTAAATATTTATCATGCCTTGATTGATGTCATTGATTTAGAATTTATGTTTTTATATATTATATGATGATCAATTTAGGCTTGTTCAAACATATCTTCTCATACATATGCATTCGGTAATCAACGTTTTATGCTTCTTACTTCATATTTGCCGAATGATCTGTGAACATGCTTTGGCAGACAACTTCTATAGCTGTATGTCATCGTAAGTGGCTTCAGGGCCGTAAATCTGGAACTGCCTGGTCTCACCCGGCATGTTCCAGCTTTTTGATCTCACAGTTTTATCCCTTGTCGGCTTTCAGGTCAAACCGACTGGCACGTCTTCGGATTCCAAACCGTCCGGGCACCCGATTGAAGCCACGCTTTTTGGCTTGCTGTGTGTGAGGCGCAGACGGTCACATTTTGTACCAACACACTTTTTGGCACGCCCAGTGGGACCTTTTTTTTTAGTTCAAGATGTCTGATGTTAGCAATCATCACGTTCTGGATGTGACCATGGAAGAGTTGCCAGATAACTTCAGGGAACTAGTGCAACAGGCATGTGAGCAATTCCAACGGAAGAGCTTGATGTCTTTTTCCAAGAACTGATCAAACTGATTACACTGAAGAAGAGGATGCTCACAAGATGGCAGCACTGATTTACAAGGGCATGGGAGAAACCATGACAAACCATCATACAGCTTTCCTTAATACCTTTCGGGCCATCATGGTCAGTACTTTCGGTCCAGTGACCGATAAATACTTTGAAGAAAATGCTGGTCCAATCAGCGGATCAACGCTTTTCAATGTACCTAAGCATCAAGAGAAGCCTGCTGGAGGGGGAGCAACATCTGCCTCAAACCAAGGTGGACCGGTTCCTAATGAGAAACAACCACATCCTACCTATGGCCAGTTTACATTTGGTACAATAGAAGAAGTGCCATCATCAGCCTTCAGAGTGTCTCCAGCAGCAAACAGGTTGCAAAAGAGCATGTATGGAGATGGGTATCAGGAGTTTACTGATTACAATGCTCTCAATGCTATGCCGAATCCAGGATACAAGAGTGCTTCGGGATTGCCTTCGGAGGACGGATGCAAGGAGCTCAAGATTCAAGTGTTGACATGTTGGTGCACGGGATGGCCGATATGATGCAGAATCAGTTCGGCTTGAAGCCCAAGAAACAATCCTATTCATACCAATCTCCTTATCCAGTGGTACAACGAGTGGCACTTCCTCCTAGGGTGAAGCCTCCAATAGATTTGACCAAGTTTTCGGTCAAGATGATACCAAGACCTTTGTAGAGCACATCGGTCGCTACTTAATGCAGCTTGGAGAAGCTGCTGCAGATGAAGCTTGGAGGATTCAGTATTTTCCTCTATCTCTCACAGGACCAGCCTTCACTTGGTTCACATCTTTACCAGCTCATTCCATTGGTACATGGGCCGATCTGGAGCAGAAGTTTCATTCATATTTTTACACGGGTACCAATGAGAAGAAGATGGTTGATCTGATGACTATGAGGATGAGAACAAATGAGACAACACTGGAATATCTTCGCAGGTTCAGGGAGACCAAGAATCCGTGCTATTCCCCGAGTATACCGGATGATCGGTTACCGGGAATGGTTATAGCAGGCATGTTGCCAAATATCAGAGAGAAACTATTCGGCATGGAGTTTGATGACCTTGGCCAACTTTCATAGCAATTGGCAGCTATGAGTAGTCAAGCTCAGGGGTTCAGAAGAGATGGCCGCTTTTAGAAGAACAATGCCACCAATGAAGTGTATCAAGGCTTTACGGAAGAAGCAAGCGAGTATGTTGATGAAGATGAGATAGCTGGTGAGCCGAATTGGGCAAAGGAGCCTACTCAAGTTAATCAATGTTGGTTGAGGCAACAAAAGGGAGCTTATGATTTTGATGTTACTAAGGCAGATAAGCTCTTTGCATTGTTGGTGAAGGAAGGTCGCATCAAGTTGCCGGAAGGACATCCCATGTTGCGTCTGAAGGAGTAAAAGACAAGAAGTATTGTGGCTACCATAACACTACTTCTCACTCCATCAATGATTGCCGAGTGTTCAGAGTGCGGATCTAGAAAGCTATTCAAGAGGGACACCTGAGATTCGATGGCAAGATGAAAGTTGATGATCAACCTTTTCCACAAAATATGATTTCTTTCTCTGTGAACATGATCTCTGCAAATGATCCCAAGGGAAAAGGCAAGATGAAAGTGCCGACTTCGACGAGCAAAGAGAAGTGGTGCTGTTGATCCTGATCGACAAGTCTCCGGTGAAGAGCTGCAGAGCGACGAGTTCGATTCGGGGTAGCCGAACTGAAAGAGGAGAAACTTCTAGGCCTAGAGTCACATCACGCATCTTGCTGAATAAATGGCAGGGAGAGCAAGAGAGAGGGTACTACAGAAAGCAAAGGTTTATGGAAGAACGCCGGAGGTATGAAGGAGAAATGTTCCGAAAGGAACAAGAAGCATACATGAGAGAACAGAGCAGTCTCATTGGGGTTGTTCATTCTTTAAGCATTCTTTGGAATGAAGGTTCGAAGCTGCCGCTAGAAACAATTGTCTGAGTGCAGTGTCCAATACTCAGAGTATAGGCAGTCTCGAGCCAACCACCGTCCCATTGATGAAAGGCTTGGAACACATTTTTCTGAGGATGATCGGTGCTTTAAAATAGATGGTTTTGAGAATCAGCAAAGGAAGAGATTTGCAGATCAAGGTTGGACTCATAATAGGCTGCATGATGAAGAGGAAGATGCTTATGGGTACGTGTGGCAAAGAGGACAGTGGTGTCCTCCAGGTCTGAGGAAAAGTCAGAAGAGGAGAGTTCAACGCTTAAGGAATCAGGAACTGAAACAAGCAACTGCCAAAAAGAAGCAAATATGGCGCCCTAAGGCGAAGCCCAATGAACGTGGTCCTTCGGCTGACGTTTGCATGGCTTTCTTCCTTCCATCAGAGTTTATAGCTCCCGAGAACCAAGATGTCCAAGAAGAGGTGTACTCTGATTTTGATGAAAGTGAATATCAAGATTTAATGGCACAACTTGTATTGACACAGCGAGCAGTTTTTGATAAGCCGGCCAAGCATCATCACTTGAAGCCACTTTATTTGAAGGGATATGTCAATGGCAAGCCTCTGACCAAGATGTTTGTTGATGGAGGAGCTGCTATCAATATCATGCCATATACAACCTTCAGAAAGCTAGGGATGACAAGTGAGGACCTGCTGAAGACGGACATGATTCTCAGGGATTTTGCTGGCAACCCCTCTGACACTCGTGGGGCTGTGCATGTTGAGTTGATGATTGGCTCAAAGACTCTGATAACTACATTCTTTGTCATAGATGGCAAGGGGGCATATAGTCTGCTTCTAGGAAGAGATTGGATACATAGCAATTGCTGCATCCCCTCAACCATGCACCAAATTCTTATTTAGTGGATTGGAGATGACATTGAGGTTGTTCATGCTGATGATTCGGTAAGTGTTCGCCTTGAGCCCGGCTGCATCGGGAATATGATGGCTTTGATTTTGTTTCTCACGGTAAAGAGTGAGAAGAAGGTCCTGTGAATGTTTTCAACAGGATCAACGGCCCGATCCAAGCGATTCGGCTCTCACGGCAATTTTTAATGGGTAATCCAATTGATGGCAACAAAGGAAAAGCTGGGTCGTGGTTTTATGTCGGCCGACAAGTTGGAAGAAATAGATGTTGGTGATAGTTCTAAGACAAGGCCGATGTATATTAGTGCAAATTTAGACCCAGAGTACAAATCGAAGTTGGTAGAACTGTTGAAAGAATTCAAAGATTGTTTTGCTTGGGATTACACAGAGATGCCTGGATTGGATCGTTCTATTGTTGAGCATCGATTACCTATTAAACCTGGATATCGTCCCTATAAACAACCTCCACGAAGGATCTACAAAGAAGAGGTATTGGCCGATGTGAAGAAGGAAGTTGAAGGATTAATAGAAGCAAACTTCATTTGGCCATGCAGGTATGCAGAGTGGATTTCAAATATAGTACATGTATACAAAAAGAATGGTAAAATGAGGGTCTGCATAGATTTTAGAGATCTTAACAAGGCTACTCCTATGGATGGATACCCGATGCTAGTTGCCGATTTGCTAGTAGATGCAGCAGCAGGCTATGAGATCATCAGTTTCATGGATGGGAACACTGGCTATAATCAAATTTTCATGGCAATAGAAGATATCCCAAAAACCGCCTTCAGATGTCTAGGTCATATTGGTTTGTTTGAGTGGATAGTCATGACATTTGGGTTAAAGAATGCCGGTGCAACTTATCAAAGAGCTATGAATTATATCTTTCATGAGTTGATCGGCAAAATCGTGGAAATCTACATTGATGATGTGGTGGTCAAGTCGAGAACCTTGAAGGACATTTAGCCAATTTGAGGAAAACTCGGAGTGTACAAGAAAGCATGGCTTGAAGATGAATCCAAACAAGTGTGCCTTTGGAGTATCTATTTGGTGAGTTTTTGGGATTTTTAGTTCATAAAAGAGGGATTGAGGTTGGAAAAAAGAGTATGGAAGCAATAGACAAAGTTGTACCTCCAACTAATCTCACGAAATTGCGAGTCATTGTTGGGCAAGGTCAATTTTGTGAGAAGGTTCATATCCAATTTATCGTAAAGAGTTTTATCTTTTTCTCCACTTTTGAAGCTCAAGAAGGATCGAAATTTGTATGGGGTGACATACAAAGAAAAGGCTTTTGATGAAATCAAACAAGTATATGAAGGCACCACATGTCTTGGTACCTCCGCAACTTGACAAGCCTTTTAAGTTGTATGTGGCGGCCGATAGGCGACAATAGGATCGGCCCTCATGCAAGAATTTGAGGGAAAAGAAAGAGTTATAGCCTATCTTAGCCGAAAACCTGCTAGACCCGAGAAACAAGGTATTCGGCTACGAGAGAAACTTTGTCTGTGTTTATATTACTCATGTACCAAGTTTCGGCACTATTTATTGAATCTTTGAATGCGTGGTGGTTTTTAGTTTTGATGTAATCAATCAATGCCAATTTTGAATGGAAGGATTGGCAAGTGGATTTTAGCATTATCAGAATTTGATTTGAAATATGAATCGGCAAAAGCGGTGAAAGGGTAAATTATTGCCAATTTTATTACTCAGCACCGGGATCTTTCTGTTGATGCGATAAGCATTGCACCTTGGGCTTTATTCTTTGATGGTTCGTCTTGTAGCAAAGGTGGTGGTGCTTGGTATTCTCTTGATTTCCCCACAAGGAGTAGCTTTTGAGTACTCATTTCCTATTGAATTTCATGTTACTAATAATCAGGCAGAATATGAGGCACTGCTTAGAGGGCTTCGGCTTCTTGTAGAGGTAAAAGCCGTTGCTGTTGAAATCTTTGGGGATTCTAAGGTGGTAATTAATCAATTGATTGGACAGTATGAGTGCAAGAACGACATATTAAGAGAATATTATGAAAAATGCCGAGAACTATTGAAAAGTTTTCTGGTAGTAACCTTGCATCATATCCCTAGAGAACACAATGAAGAAGCAAATAAATTGTCACAAACTGCTTCTGGATATCGCGAGAATTCAGAAATTTTCGCTATAGAAGAAGGTGTTTGCAATGCTGATCAAGCAGATGGTGATTGGAGGTACGATATTACCAATTATCTGAAGGATCCATCTCAAAAAGTTTCCTGAAAGCTCAGTTACAAAGCCCTCAAATTTGTACTTCTTGATGATCAACTGTACTACAAATCTATCGATGGAGTGTTGCTCAAATGTTTGAGTCAAGAAGAGGCCAGAAAGGTTATGTTTGAAGTTCATGAGGGTTTATGTGGTGCACACCAGTCGGCTTATCGGATGAAGTGGATAATTAGAAGAACTGGTTACTTTTGGCCGACTATGTTGGAGGATTGTTTTGAATATTACAAAGGGTGTCACGATTGTTAAAGATTCAGTAATATTCAAAAGGTTCCAAGATCTGCTATGAACCCCATAATCAAACCTTGGCCATTCGTAGGATGGGGTATAGATTTGATTGGATGATTAATCCTCCTTCTAGCAAGGGGCATAAGTTTGTACTCCTAGCCACAAATTATTTTACTAAGTGGGTTGAAGCTATCCCTTTAAAGAAGGTTACGTCAGAGAACATGATCAGCTTTGTTAAGGAACATATAATTCACAAGTTTGGGATCCCTCAGACTATAACAACTGATCAAGGAACTCAATTTACTTCTTCAGAATTTTGCAATTTTGCCGAAGACATGGGAATAAAGTTATTAAATTCTTCTCCATATTATGCACAAGCCAATGGTCAAGTAGAGGCATCAAATAAGATTATGATTGAAATCATCCGAGGAAGAAAATTGATGAAAGGCCAAGAAGATGGCATTTGGTCCTCAATGAAGCATTATGGGCTTACCGAATGGCTTGTCATGGGTCTACTCAGGCATCTCCTTATGAGTTGGTTTATGGGCATCGTGCTGTATTACCATGGGAATTACAGTCAGGCTCAAGACGAGTTATGCTGCAGAAGAATTTGGCTGAAAAAGACTATAATAATTTGATGATGGATGAATTAGAAGATTTGCATTTAATTCGTCTCAAAGCATTGGAGAATATTGAGAAGAACAAGATGCGCGTTGCCAAATATTATAACAAGAAGGTTAGAGTGAAGCAATTTGCAGAAGGAGACTTAGTTTGGAAAACTATATTGCCGATTGGGACAAAAGATAGAGCATTCGGTAAATGGTCCCCAAACTGGGAAGGACCTTTTCGGGTAATAAAATGTGTGCCTGGCAACACATATATATTGAAGACCTTGTTCGGAGAGGAGTTTACTAGAGCTATCAATGGAAGATTTCTTAAAAAATATTATCCCAGTGTTGAAGTTGGTTCATGAAGGAGATCAGAGTTTGAATATGAATAGCCGATGAAGGGAAAATTGCCTTTAGCCTAAAAATAGCCGATATGGTTCATATCGCCTCTAGCACAAAATAGCCGATACGGTTGTGTCGCCTTTAGTACAAAAATATCTATACATTATTGAGGTGGCTTCAGCAATTTTTTTTTTCTTTGGTAGGTTTATCGGGAGAAGAGAAAGGTGAAGTGCGTAAATGAAATGCCGAATGACATGACATTGGTCCCGACGCCATATCGAGATCTAATCGGCTAACGTGACGTCACGCATTCGGGAAGCTATCTTTCGGAAAAAATATCGCAATCAAAATTCTGCTAAAGACAAATCGAGAGGCACGAACAAGCATTCTTCAAAAGATAGTTTATTTACACCAATCTGTCCTAATACAAACTACTCATCATCATTATCACCGAATAGTTTGTTGAGGATAGATTGGGGGCTGGTAGAGTCAGCGAGGGCAGCAGCATGGGCCTCATAGACCTCCAGACGCTCGTCGATATCGTCGATCTCGTCTGGGCATCCACTAGGGAACCCGACCGGTAGGAAGGAGTAGTCGTCGTTGGTCCGGGACGACATCGCCGCCAGCCCGAGGGAGACGCCAAGGTGCACACCTTGGATGACGGCCTGATCAACATGGCCGTGCACAGCAATAAGGCGTGCTTCGGCCGTCTCCCCGCGGGCGTTCACCTTGTCGGCGACCTCGTTCGCCACCTCCTTCAGCCGATCGACCTCTGCAGAGAGTGTTGAACGAAAAAACAAAGTAAGTACGCAGCGAGATGAAATCAAGATGAAGAAATCTAAACGAAATATCAAACCGGTGACGGCATCACGTAGCCTTCCTCTCGGTCCTCCCATTCGGCTTGCTCAATGCCGTACTTCTTGGAGACGACCTCCGGCTCCTTCGGGCCTCGTCCTCTCCCGGAGATACGAAGCGCATCGGCATGAGCATACCGAGGGCTTTCCGATTCTCTCGGCCCCAAGGATTGGAGTGGTACGAACCGCCGAATTGGCGGGGCTCGACGGACCGGCGACGGGGAGCGGGGGCGGGTTAGAGGTGCCCGTTTGAAATTTTGCCGTTATCGGAGAAAGAAGATAGTATCCTCCGGTGATCCCCGCTCCTCGGAAAGATGAAGAGAAGAATCAAGATCAGAAAAATGAACGAGAAAATAACCGCAAGGGCAAGAGACCGATTCTCACCTACGTTGCCGACGGTTCCGCGCATGGCTTCCTTCCGCCTCCTCCTCAGCAGGGCGCTTGCCGCGGTTGTCATCCGCCATCAGAAGGCAAAAGGTTAGGGTTGATCTCTACTTTGGTTTGGGCGGAGAGTTGAAGAGACGGCAATGGAATTTGCTTGATTGAAAGAGACGACCGGGAAAGCCAAGCGACAAAGTAGGGTTTTCACACTCTTGGGCCATTCTTGGACCAGGGCCGAACTCAGCTAAATTGGGAGCCACTACCCCGAGGAAGATTCGGTTGCGATCGGGAAGCCAATGATTCAGCTAAATTGAGAAAGATTTTTTTAGGCCTGTTGCCTCAGGAAAAATTCAGTTTCAATCGGTAAGTCGATGCATTCGGTTAAAGCAAGATCAAGAAGTAAGGGAATAAAGCTTGTCTTTAAAAGAAAAAGAATACGAGGCATTCGGAAGTACAATTTGTTCGAAAATGCGTATTACATTTAGTTACAAGCCGATGGCTCACTCATTCAAGAAGAGATTGATTACATCCATAGCATCGGTCCTAATTCGGCTAAAATTATCAAGCACCTTCCGGTCATCCTCTTTGGAGCTTTGGATTTTGGAGAGCTGGTCTTGATCTGCTGGTTCTCTTTGATAACAGCTATTATTTTTGCCTTGGCTGCTTCTATGGAGCTTGGCAGATCGGCAATTTTAGCCTTGTGAGATTGAATTTTAGCATTTAGCTGAGCCAATTGAGCTTCCAATTTGGTCTTCTCTTCCTCCATGACTTTTAGTTCTGGCTCCAGAGTTTTCAGGGAGTGTTTAGCCGATTGAATCTCAGAATGTAGTTCCTTAGCCTGTTGTTCTTTCACCAGTTTGTCATTCTGCAAGGTGGCTCTAGCAGTTATACTTTTGCTTGCTCTCCTGACTGTGGCAAAATGATCATCAAGATGAGCTATGGATTCCAAGGAGGCCCTAGGAGTAGAAGAAATCTCTTGATCAATAAGCTCAACAATGTCCCTTATCTAGTTAACAAGCTCAACGATATCCCTTATTTGGTTTGCATCTTGAACCGAGGTGGTGATGTCTTTATTAAGAAGAAGAATTATATCTCTCAGCCGAGCTTGGTTTTTATAACACCCCAAAATTTGTATTTTGGCTTGTTATCGAAAACACTAAATCAAATCAATGATTTTAAATATTTGAATAAAATTTATCAATGTTAGCTCAAATCTTAGTACATGATTATATACAAATAGAAACGTGTTTTAAAATATTTATAAATTTAATTTGAGGGGGCTCTCGTCGATGTGATGCTTGCTTATTGCTTGTGTTATGTGTCTTTGTGTGCATTAGGTTATCGAAACACGTTTAGACGTCATTCTATTCTTCCAAGGAATTTCTTGGACTTCTCGGATTATTTTCCCATTCATCCTAGAGCTTTTCTAATTTTTGGAATGCTCTAAAATATTATTTTTATCGGCTCCAAATACTTTATTTGGATTCATCATGTCTCAATCTACTTTTGGGCATTTTTATATAATTTTTGGAGTTATAGAAATATTTTTTCGGGGTTTAAAATGATTTGGCTCCTTTCGGAATTATTTTCAAACTGAAAAATATTTTATAATAAATCCCGAAATTAATAAAAATAAAAATATTTTTTCTGGATCCAAACCCCAGGCATATATATATATATATATATATATATATATATATATATATATATATATATATATATATATATATATATATATATATATATATATATATATATATATATATATATATATATATATGCCGTTGTTCCTCTCGTCGCCCTGATTCCAGAACACCAAACCCCATCTCGAGCCGCCACTCGTAGCTCCCGCAATCGATCGCCGAACTTCATCTCGGTTAGGTTTCCGGCGAACTCTCCGGCGAGCGTTTCCGGCCAAACCGTCGAGCTCCGGCGGAAGCCGCCACCACCAGAAGGTTGCCCTCGATCTCCTATACGCCGTCATGTCTTCCTTTTCGCAAATCCATGCCCGTTTGGTCGCGTCCCATTCACCTCTTCATCTTTTCCGGCGAACTCACCATGGAAGCGTTCATCTCTTTATTTGCAGCAGCCCCTGCCGGCCCTTCCTCGCAGATCCCGCAGGCCAGACCTACGCCGCCGCCTCGTGCCTCGCTGCCCCCACTCGCGTGCGCCTGCTCGGGCGAGCAGCGCCACCGCCGTGCTGTGCACGAGCAGCGTGCAGGCAAGCTGCTCGGCCCGGCCCGGCCAGCCGCCGCCCCTTGGGCGCGCCTCCGTGGGCGTCGCCTGGCGCCCTGCCGGCCAGCAGGCCCCGTGCCGAGGCCCGTCCTCCCCTCCAGCGCGAGCAGCAGCCCCATGGCTGCCTGGCACTTCCAGTACGTGAAGACGAAGATGGAGAAAGGTAGAAGATGATCTATTTACGGTTTTGCCATCACGATATTAATTTACAGAACTGCCACTGATCGTATAATGGCCGCCGTTTCATCGTTTTAACTCTGATTCGAGCGATTTTAGATGCGTTGGAATCGTGTCATCGTGCTCTACGCAGTAGCAGTAGATGTCATCATGTTCCTCAGTTGTGATTTTATTTATTGATTTAAATATTAATTCGATCAATAATTATTTAATAGTTTTATAAATTAAAGTAACCTAGGGTTATCTTTTGATCTTTTGTGTTGCGATCGTTTCGACGTAAGTTGCATGCCATCGATGATATTTGTCTTGTCATATGTTTGTGCATTAATCTTGTTAGCTTGTTTACTAAATGCTTGATGCTCTTTTAATTGTAAAGCATATCATGTGTTTATTTTAGTTGTTCTCTCATGTTAGAGGTTTAATTGGTTAATAATTGCTCAATTCTCGTATGTGTTAATATCATCATACCCTTTCTTTTATGACTTGGTTAGATTAATCTTAAAGCATGTTTTGTTTAATGCCTCACCTATTTTATGTTTTATAATTATAAGTGTTTAAATGGCTTGGGTAATATAATTGCTTATAAATAAATTATGTCTAAGGTTTGACTCTACTTTATAATTTTATATAATCCAACTAATTTAACTTTGTGTTACTCATAAATGTCATTCACCTTGTTTCGATAATGGATCATGCATATAGTTTGTCTCCATGTTTGTTGCAAGTACCTCGAAAGTTGTGTCCCTTTCGACGTTAGCTTCGTTGTCCATCGTTCTTGCGCTTTTATGATCGTAGCATCGAGCTTTGCCGCTGAGACCGTTCTCTCGTTAGCTTCTGTTTGAATGATGTATTGTTCTTAGTCTGGTCTTTTTGTTTGTCTTTTGGGTTGCTTGGTTGCTACGACTAGACGAAGAGCGGTTTGTTAATGCCGAAGACCACGAGTTGAGGACCAACAAGTGCAGCTAAGGGTGGAGACTAGAAGATGGAAGAGCTAAAGTCTGCTGAGCAGCTAGACTTTGTATTTAAGGCAAGTGCAGGCATTCCCTTTGATCATATTGAACTTGTGAACTTTTATATAATGCATGCATGAGTCCTAAATGATCAAAACCTAAGGACATACTAGCCACTTATATCCAGATGATTATATATTACCCATGGGGGTTTATAGATAGGATATAGGTCTGCTAGTGCTGCTTACCTACTCATTAATGTTATACAGTTAAAATGTTGCTTCTTAAGTAAAGGCGATGGTAATGGTTTGTGGCCATGGTGGAGATGTTTGATGCGGGATGCATCATTGGTTGGTGAAGCAAGAGAGATGCGGATCTTTGGTGTGGAGACTCGTAGCGACGGGGGCATCCGTGTAATGCTCTCCTTAAGGACCGGTTCCTAGACGGTTCAACTAGGACAATCCGTACGACTCCAGGCTATATGGCTCTGGCTTGGCATATTATCGGGAACTATCATAGGTAGGTTGGTAACTTGCCGACGGGTGCCATAGCCATGGTGAGAAGGGTGATCCCAAGTTCGAAGCATGAGGGTTCTGGACGAACCGCAGCGGAGCGACGTGTGCGGGGACGTCTCTCATGTGCTTGGGACATTGCTGATCGGGCTACCACTACCTATGACCTGTGAACAGCCTCGTAGTGAGACCCTGCCTACTCACCTTGGAAGTGTGTTTGGGGAGTCATGACCCCGGGCAAATGGGAATCACGACCTGGAGGGGAAGTGTACACCTCTGCGCAGAGTTTGATCAATCGATATATCGTCCGTGCTCTCGGTATGAGCGGCCCAGCGCCCTCTGGATTAGCAAATGGATCTCATGGATCGATGGAGAAGTTTATGGAGGTTGCTACATCGGGTTTTATCAGGATTGCCATCCTGCGTTCTCTGAGATAGCGATCTCATTTATATGATGATCATGTTATGATCTATATAATACAATGATGATGTTAATAAACTCTTAATTCTACTTGAACCTTAATTAAGGGTTGGGCTTTTATACCAAGTTGATTAGTAATAGTTTGCTAATTAAAATATACCTCTTACTAAAAGTGCTACCGCAGTTTACCTTTTGAGCTTTACCTTGTTCAAGCCATGCATATCATTATACTTTCCACCTGTACTTGTTGAGTTCGACATGGACTCACCTTGCTATAGTCTGCTAGCAAGGTGCTGCTGGACATTGAGATGTCGAAGGTGTTCGGCGTATGGAGCCCCCAGTCAACTGTCCCTGAGAAGAATGGTGCTCTGAAGAGAAGATGTAGCCAACGTTCCACGATACTCTGATGTTTTGTAAGTGTTAGTATATATATGTTTCCGCTTTAAATACATTGTCTTTCTGATATTTATCATTCTAGTTATATGTGTGGACTTCCTGGGTACACATATGACGGCCTCTGGTATTCTTTGTAAACCAGGGTGTTATAGAATGGTATCAGAGCAATGTTGACTGTAGGACGTATGCCAAGATAGCACTGGTCAATTTTTAAAGCTTATTTTGCATAAAAAAACTATTTTATTATCCCTTGGTCTTTGATTCGACTACTATCTTCACCCTTGTCTTGTACCCCTTCCTTGAATAGCTTCCTTTGAGCTATTAATTTCTTATTCCCTTGAACTTTTGTTTTGCTTGTTTACTAAAAGTTTTCTAACCTATTTGTTCAAAATTCGATGGCCTTTCATCATCTATCACCTGCCCTTTTAGGATGACCACCAATGTTGAAGGAGCACGTGTAGCATCGATGTGGTGTTGTGTGCCTGTCTTGCTTGTTGTAATGCTTGTGTGTTGTATCTGTTCTCTTGTTCCGAAGGAGGCCTAAAAGGTGGAGTTTGGTGGGTGAACTCGATCTTTGTTAAAGTGGGTAGTTACTTCTATCTTTCCTTCCTTTTAAGCAACCTTGAATTATATCGTCTTACATCGTCCATACCGCCATTAGTCTCCATGCCTTCTTCTTTACCTCATCATAATGGAGGATCTACACACAGAGAACATATCATCAATATTAGATCCTCAAGAAAGACTTACCTTCAACATCATCATCAAGGTGGCACATCGGAAGCGTGGTGTACCCATAACCCACAGGTCCTAGATCTTTGTTATGTGGGCTAATGCTCTGAACCACTCCCCACATCTTGAATAGAAGAAAGTTTGGAGTTTGAAAACGTTCTTTTCTCCAAACCTCATGAGCTTCTTTTCGTCTTGCATATGATGCTTATCAATGCAAGGTCTATACCTATGTCATGTGAGATATCGAATTGGTAGTAAACTTGGTAATGACATCTTGATTAATAACTGATGGTGCCACGATGAAGTCGAAAGTCTCCGGTGGCTGCAGACACACGGATGTATTGCTCGGCAAGCGCTGGTAACGTGATTGTTAATCATGATCCATTATATAAGATACACCGATGAGTTGTCTTATCATGAACCTTTCTTAGGCTATCTTTCCATATTGAATTGGAAAATCACCCCTCATTCTTTCTGCTACTCTCCTCGAATCCCAAGGTGAGATTCTTGTAAGGGGGAGTTATGGGAGTGCTTTAAAGATGAAGTCTCTAGAGAAATCTTTTGAAGATAGCTCTGACAAGATGGCGTTCCTATCAATGCTCTTGTAGACAAGTAAGAATTCTGTTAAGTGGGGTAGCGTTTGCTACCCACCTCAATCAATCTTTAGCATCTCTGGTCATAGGACATAAAGATGCTAAAAGATCCATATTTATCTCTTCACTATCTCACTACACACGATCTGGTTTTGCATCTCATAGGTCTAGAATTAAGGAAAGCATGAAGGCACTATCCTCGTTCTCCTTGTTAATCTTTGCTAATTTGAAATATTTTCACCGTATGTCTCATACATCTCAAATCAAGAATATGCTCACACCGGAGTTAATGTTAAGCAACACTTTGTTAAAGTGGGGTAGCGTCCGCTACTAGCATCCATTTGGATTGTCTAAGTATCAAGGCATGGAGAGCAAATGAGTAAGCCTTATCTATCTTGAAACCTCTCTTGTCTTCCCCATGAACCTTTGGCCTTTACCCCCCATGCATCTGTAATCAATGAAGTGCACAGACTCAAAGATAGTTTTCATCTTTTTGGACAGTTGCATCCACATTATAATTCTTTCACCCTCCTATCTCACACATGTTGATTCAAAGAAGTGTGAGCATCGTAAGATCTAGTTTTATTATCTTCATCGTCTTTTGCTCCTAGCTCTTTCATTCCATGAGATAAGAACCTAAAAAGTTCATCATTAATCACTCTTATTTGACATGCCTCCCATTTGGTCTCTATCCTCTAGTCACTGACCTTTATGTTTATCGCCTTCGATAACCATCAATGCCTGTCTGCACATTGTCTAATGCGAAGACAAAATTAATTCCATCTATCGGCCTAGTATCATTGAGCAATAACTGGAAGACTAGATTTCACTCTTAATGCCTATGAATGTCAACCAGCTATCCCTTACCTGCTCCATCTCCAAAAGTTTTGGAAATAGCTAGGAAGACCAATCCTTATTTTCTAAATCAATCTTTTGACCTATATCTTATAAAGTCTCGAAGAGTAAACACGTGAAGATCAGCCTCTAATTTTTTATCAATCTACAATTCTTCCATGTTATGTCACTAGATGTCCCAAAGGAATCTCAATTCTTCTGGTTGATACATGATGACCTTCAAACTTTTTTCTTTGCACTTCGCGAACCTTGGAACACGGAAGTGCAAATCCTCTAAGAATCCAAGCCTAGTCTCTCCCTCTGAGCTTTTTGGAGGAATCGATGTTCAACTTTGTTGCTAATCCTTGAGAAATCTCAAAGACCTTTATATCATGTCTCATCCATAATTTTGAGTTAACCGTAATCATTTGTTTCATCTTCACCCCAAGTCACTTCGAATCTCGGGACGAGATTCATGTTAAGTGGGGTAGCTCGTTACCCCAAAATTTGTATTTTGGGTTGTTATCAGAAAACACTAAATAAAATCAATGATTTTAAATATTTGAATAAAATTTATCAATGTTAGCTCAAATCTTAGTACATGATTATATACAAATAAAAACGTGTTTTAAAATATTTATAAATTTAATTTGAGGGGGCTCTCGTCGATGTGATGCTTGCTTATTGCTTGTGTTATGTGTCTTTGTGTGCATTAGGTTATCGAAACACGTTTAGACGTCATTCTATTCTTCCAAGGAATTTACTTGGACTTCTGCGGATTATTTTCCCATTCATCCTAGAGCTTTTCCAATTTTTGGAATGCTCTAAAATATTATTTTTATCGGCTCCAAATACTTTATTTGGATTCATCATGTCTCAATCTACTTTTTGGGCATTTTTATATAATTTTGGAGTTATAGAAATATTTTTTCGAGGGGTTTAAAATGATTTCAGCTCCTTTCTCGGAATTATTTTCAAACTAAAAATATTTTATAATAAATCCCGAAATTAATAAAAATAAAAATATTTTTTCCGGATCCAAACCCCAGGCGCATATATATATATATATATATATATATATATATATATATATATATATATATATATATATATATATATATATATATATATATATATATAAGTGTTCCTCTCGTCGCCCCTGATTCCAGAACACCAAACCCCATCTCGAGCCGCCACTCGTAGCTCCCGCAATCGATCGCCGAACTTCATCTCGGTTAGGTTTCCGGCGAACTCTCCGGCGAGCGTTTCCGGCCAAACCGTCGAGCTCCGGCGGAAGCCGCCACCACCGAAGGTTTCCCTCGATCTCCTATACGCCGTCATGTCTTCCTTTTCGCAAATCCATGCCCGTTTGGTCGCGTCCCATTCACCTCTTCATCTTTTCCGGCGAACTCACCATGGAAGCGTTCATCTCTTTATTTGCAGCAGCCCCTGCCGGCCCTTCCTCGCAGATCCCGCAGGCCAGACCTACGCCGCCGCCTCGTGCCTCGCTGCCCCCACTCGCGTGCGCCTGCTCGGGCGAGCAGCGCCACCGCCGTGCTGTGCACGAGCAGCGTGTAGGCAAGCTGCTCGGCCCGGCCAGCCGCCGCCCCTTGGGCGCGCCTCCGTGGGCGTCGCCTGGCGCCCTGCCGGCCAGCAGGCCCCGTGCCGAGGCCCGTCCTCCCCTCCAGCGCGAGCAGCAGCCCCATGGCTGCCTGGCACTTCCAGTACGTGAAGACGAAGATGGAGAAAGGTAGAAGATGATCTATTTATGGTTTTGCCATCACGATATTAATTTACAGAACTGCCACTGATCGTATAATGGCCGCCGTTTCACCGTTTTAACTCTGATTCGAGCGATTTTAGATGCGTTGATCGTGCTCTACACAGTAGCAGTAGATGTCATCATGTTCCTCAGTTGTGATTTTATTTATTGATTTAAATATTAATTCAATCAATAATTATTTAATAGTTTTATAAATAAAAGTAACCTAGGGTTATCTTTTGATCTTTTGTGTTGCGATCGTTTCGACGTAAGTTGCATGCCATCGATGATATTTGTCTTGTCAGTGTTTGTGCATTAATCTTGTTAGCTTGTTTAATAAATGCTTGATGCTCTTTTAATTGTAAAGCATATCATGTGTTTATTTTAGTTGTTCTCTCATGTTAGAGGTTTAATTGGTTAATAATTGCTCAATTCTCGTATGTGTTAATATCATCATACCCTTTCTTTTATGACTTGGTTAGATTAATCTTAAAGCATGTTTTGTTTAATGCCTCACCTATTTTATGTTTTATAATTATAAGTGTTTAAATGGCTTGGGTAATATAATTGCTTATAAATAAATTATGTCTAAGGTTTGACTCTACTTTATAATTTTATATAATCCAACTAATTTAACTTTGTGTTACTCATAAATGTCATTCACCTTGTTTCGATAATGGATCATGCATATAGTTTGTCTCCATGTTTGTTGCAAGTACCTCGAAAGTTGTGTCCCTTTCGACGTTAGCTTCGTTGTCCATCGTTCTTGCGCTTTTATGATCGTAGCATCGAGCTTTGCCGGCCGAGACCGTTCTCTCGTTAGCTTGTTTGAATGATGTATTGTTCTTAGTCCGGTCTTTTTGTTTGTCTTTTGGGTTGCTTGGTTGCTACGACTAGACGAAGAGCGGTTTGTTAATGCCGAAGACCACGAGTTGAGGACCAACAAGTGCGGCTAAGGGTGGAGACTAGAAGATGGAAGAGCTAAAGTCTCATTGAGCAGCTAGACTTTGTATTTAAGGCAAGTGCAGGCATTCCCTTTGATCATATTGAACTTGTGAACTTTTATATAATGCATGCATGAGTCCTAAATGATCAAAACCTAAGGACATACTAGCCACTTATATCCAGATGATTATATATTACCCATGGGGGTTCATAGATAGGATATAGGTCTGCTAGTGCTCCGCTTACCTACTCATTAATGTTATACATTTAAAATGTTGCTTCTTAAGTAAAGCTGATGGTAATGGCTGCGGCCATGGTGGAGATGTTTGATGCGGGATGCATCATTGGTTGGTGAAGCAAGAGAGATGCGGATGCTGGTGTGGAGACTCGTAGCGACGGGGGCATCCGTGTCTGCTCTCCTTAAGGACCGGTTCCTAGACGGTTCAACTGGGACAATCCGTACAACTCCAGGCTATATGGCTCTGGCTTGGCATATTATCGGGAACTATCATAGGTAGGTTGGTAACTTGCCGACGGGTGCCATAGCCATGGTGAGAAGGGTGATCCCAAGTTCGAAGCATGAGGGTTCTGGACGAACCGCAGCGGAGCGACGTGTGCGGGGACGTCTCTCATGTGCTTGGGACATTGCTGATCGGGTTACCACTACCTATGACCTGTGAACGGCCTCGTAGTGAGACCCCGCCTACTCACCTTGGAAGTGTGTTTGGGGAGTCATGACCCGGGCAAATGGGAATCACGACCTGGAGGGAAAGTGTACACCTCGCGCGAGTTTGATCAATCGATATATCGTCCGTGCTCTCGGTATGAGCGGCCGGCGCCCTACTGGATTAGCAAATGGATCTCATGGATCGATGGAGAAGTTTATGGAGGTTGCTACATCGGGTTTTATCGGGATTGCCATCCTGCGTTCTACGAGATAGCGATCTCATTTATATGATGATCATGTTATGATCTATATAATACAATGATGATGTTAATAAACTCTTAATTCTACTTGAACCTTAATTAAGGGTTGGGCTTTTATACCAAGTTGATTAGTAATAGGTTGCTAATTAAAAGGAGCTTTACCTTGTTCAAGCCATGCATATCATTATACTTTCCGCCTGTACTTGTTGAGTTCGACATGGACTCACCTTGCTATAGTCGCTAGCAAGGTCTTTGATTGGACATTGAGATGTCGAAGGTGTTTGGCGTATGGAGCCCCCATTTGATCAACTTGTCCCTGAGAAGAATGGTGCTCTGGAGAGAAGATGTAGCCAACGTTCCGCGATACTCTGAAGTTTTGTAAGTGTTAGTATATATATGTTTCCGCTTTAAATACATTGTCTTTCTGATATTTATCGTTCTAGTTATATGTGTGGACATCCTGGGCACACATATGACGGCCTCTGGTATTCTTTGTAAACCAGGGTGTTATAGTTTTCTGCTGACAACTGCTGCTGTGATGAAGCTTCTTCATCTCTCTCTCCAATATATTCTTCAACAATGAGAGAGTAGCTGGCTATCGGTTGAGTATTGTCCTTTCGAAACAAAAGAAGGGGAACTTTTAGCCGAATGAGTCGATGCTGCTTTCTGAGAATGATTAAGGAGCAAGATATTACCTCTTGTATAAGAGCTTCATCGGGATGAGGCGTCCGGGCTTGCTTGGGGATTCTAGATATCGAAGGTGGACTTGGAGCCCGATGAGAAGAATGTCCTTCTTTTGCTTCTTCTATGGGATCATCTAAATAGAAGGTGATGAGAGATAAATGCAGTGGGTAAATCAGAACAGAGAAAAAAGAAAGTGATGAATTGAAGGTAAATACCAGTTTGGCCAATAGCTTCATGATGTTCTGCAGGACCCTCAGGAGAGTCTACCACGGTTGTTATGTTGGTTGGTCTTTGGGGATTAGCCTGTGGCTGTGACAGGGATAATGAATATAGGGGAATCAAGATCATTGCCAGATAAAGATTGAAGAGATTCATACCTTGGATTGTTTTTTGGCTTTCTTGGACCTTGGTTTTTTGGTGGGTGTAGTATTGTTGCTTGGATCAACAGGAGCTTTCCTTTTGTACTCCTTTAAGGGTGCTGAGTTCACGGATGCGGGGATCTTCATAAAATTTTGCGAGTTGGAGCATTGAATCCCGAGTAGGGATGGGTCCAGCTTGACAATATTGGACCTCTAAAGGAAGGGGAGGTTCAATATCCTGTAGAAGACAAGGCATTCAAAATGACAAGAGGATTCGGAAGCAAAGATCATGATCGCAAGGAAAATTACCTCACTGTAAGAAGCAAAACTGGGTTGCAAATCTTGGCATAGAGGATGCACTGGCACATGGAAGATGTGAGCACGCCATTCCTCGCCACCGAAGTCAAATAAAGGATGGGCAGCCTCTATCAAACCAAGTGGAGAAGGCTCATATCTTTGTGAGATCCCATCCAAGCTCAAAGACTTTGTGGCTTCTATAATTTCTCCTATTTTCTCCCGGGCCTTATAATGTTGGAGAAGAACAGTCTTGGGGGCAAGCTTGGCCACATCCCAATTGTCTGTTTGTCATGTTTGGGTTGTAAAACTCATAGGTGGGATGCGGTAACCTTCCATGATGAAATTCTCATTGGAAGAGTGCAAGGTTTGATGAAAGAATTAAAGATCCCCTGTGGATACTTGATACGGCCAGGACTCATAACTGAACTTGTAGGGGGGGTTAAATTCTCATTTTCCCTATAAGGATGCCAGATCACATTGCCAAAACCTTTGAAGAAAAGCTTGAAAAGATGGCCAATGTCCATGTCAATAATGATGGATGATCTTTGCTTCACCATATGTTTGGCAAGCTTTTTCTGTTGCTTCATCATCTTCGGCAAGATAATTAAGCGAAGGAAAACCTAGGCCATGAAGATCCATAGAAACTATTTGATGCATATACGATTTGCAGCCACATTTGAACCACCACCAAGGGCCATTAACACGGTGTATCTCTCCATCTTTGGCGCATCGAATAGTGATTTGGTGCATCATATGGTAAACAGACCCCTAAGAGATATTTGCCCGGGGGAATTAGTGTGCACGAAGCCAAATCTTCACCATTACCATGTGATTCGAGTTGGTTCATTGGATTTGCTGCAAAAGATAAATCTGCCCAACCACATATTCATGAAGGCTCGTATTCCTTCTCGGCTACGGCACCGGATGACATGTAGGTCCGAATATATTTTGTCCATCCACCTCCCGATTTAAACGCATACAGTTGCTGTTACCCTTGTACTTGAAGGGGTATCTTTGGTTTTGTCACATTCAAACGAGTCATCATGAACACATCGGCTAATGTGATAGACATTGGACCACGGCCGACAATAAAGGCATTAGCAGCATCAGACCAAAATTGAGAAGCTGCTATTAGGAGAGATTCATTCCTAGGCATTTCAGCTAAGGATAATTCTAAGCGTGATGGATATCTTGGGATTCCCACAGCCGCTTGTTCTTGGCTAGCATCCTACGGTACCAATTCCGCCATCCCGAGATTGAGGGGAGCGGCCGGGTCTTGAAAGTGCTCGGCCATCGCTCGGCGGAGCAATTCGGATTTAAATGGGATCCTCAAAGTTTCCTTCTTGATGAATTCCATCGGATTGGGGTCTCCCATCGGGCCGAGAAAGTAAGAGTCAGGATTTGCAACATAAGGAATCAAAATCTGATCCTTGTACTCCTTTAGAAAAGAACAGGGAGGAACTGAATGGAAAAAGAAGCCAAGAATCGGTTTGGAAGTTACCGAATGTGCGAAAAAAGGAGGGTTACCTCTGGAATTTCCTCCTGGGTCACCATTGAAGGAGTGGAGTGAGTTGAAACAATACGGATTTCTCGAGTGGCGGCCACAACTATGAGCAATGTTGACCCAGATGAAGAGGATTTGTGGTCAATTTCAGAATAAAATCACATTTATCCCAAAATTGAGGGGGCATGTGTTAACACCGGATTTTGGTCGGCATTGAGAAGATGACGGGTGGACCCAAACACATGGCAAGGAGGGTATTCGGCAAACGGCGAGCGGTCGGCTAATTCTGGTGCTTCGGCAAATCCCCACGGTCGGCTATTTCGAAGCGGTGATTCCATTCGGGAAAGAGAAGATGGCATGAAAAGACGACTCAAACGGGGAGAAGACGTAATGATATAGAACTCCGAAGGGAATTCTTTGCTTGACAATCAGGAAGTCTTTGCTTATGCTTTGTTTATCTCGACTAGATGGCCGTGCGGCAGGCGTCCGCTTGATAGCTTAGCGAAGCAAGATAGTTATAGGCTCTATTAGATTCATCAAGATCTAGTAGATTCATCAAGTTACCATGTGTTACATTATTTTTAATGTTTTATATATTTGTAACACTCTTTTGCCCAATCTAGATTGATACGTTTTGGCTTTTGATCATACGCTCGTATAGCCGAATTAGATCAATCTAGATTGTTACATGTTGTGGGTTCTTTCACGTTAAGGTGTATTTAACCCTAAGAGAACTAGGTATCATGCGGCAGATGCAGGTTTCATTAGGTTTAGATCATGTTAGCTTGTTGGTTCCTTCGTCATGGACCCTAATTCGGCAATCTTGCCGAATATGGTTGTGCTCACACGAGTAACGAGTATTTATAGATCTGTTTGGATATATGCAATGTTTTAGCCTCTTATTATTAGATTGTATCATGCGGTGGATTAATCTGGTTGTAAGAGGTGGTGTAGATTCATAGCGGCGGTATCATGCGGTGGATTAACTTGCTTGGGTTTATGCTCGACGGGTTTATGAAGACTAGACGTGCGAGACTAGTTGGATTAGCCTATGCATGCGTTATTTAAATAGATTTACATCTACGAATTACCTATTTAAATATTTATCATGCCTTGATTGATGTCATTGATCTAGAATTTATGTTTTTATATGTTATATGATGATCAATTTAGGCTTGTTCAAACATGTCTTCTCATACATATGCATTCGGTAATCAACGTTTTTATGCTTCTTACTTCATATTTGCCAAATGATTTGTGAACATGCTTTGGCAGATAGCTTCTATAGCTGTATGTCATCGTAAGTGGCTTCGGGGCCGTAAATGGAACTGCTGGTCTCACCCGGCATGTTCCGGCTTTTTGATCTCACAGTTTTATCCCTTGTCGGCTTTCAGGTCAAACCGACTGGCATGTCTTCGGATTCCAAACCGTCCGGGCACCCGATTGAAGCCACGCTTATTCTTGTCGACTCTTGATATCCAACAAACACTCTTCCAATAATAATCATGCCAAATTTTCATTCCAAAGGTACCTCTACTGAACCCAATTCTCACATTTAGACGATATTTGCTTGATACTCAAAGCAAAAACATTTTGGTAAATCCAAGGTTATACCAAATTACACATACAATGCATACCCAACGCACATCTGTTGGCAAATCTTAACGCACACCAACTAGAGTGAAGATAATCATGAGTGGCACCTGGTAGCAATGCTTACTGCAAGACTGAACTATTATTAGAGAGAGGGTGTCACAGTTCCTCCTCAGGCAACAGCCTAGGAACGCTAAGCAAGGCTAAACTCTAGTGATGACGCAAGACGTGCCAAGGTTAACTCTGCAAGTGCATAGGTATCACTATAGCACTTCAACCGGGTGAGTATCCACGGTGTCATAATTTATAGTTCGCTCACAGGAAAGCGGACTAGGACTCTCTAATAAATGGGTGGATGGATATCCGTGGTGGTTCTACTCAATCTAAGTTATCAGTGTTGACGAAGGGGATAAGTTATAATGGATAAACGTGATGAACTAAGGGTAATTGGTAGGTAGCTATCTAGGTGGGAGGACAACGAGTGATTATGGACTCCTATGTATATAACTCTAATTCTGTGTTCTAATCCTAATAATGTATGACTCAACTAGACTAATGCCTAAACGAACCTGTGTGATAGGGGAAGTTGACTTACAAATAGGAGATAAAACTCGTACTCAAGCGGACCCTTGGCTTACGGGGAGCCCTACAAACCAAACCCGACACAAATAGAACCTACTAGGAAGCGTAGGTCTGTCACACTCACCGCCGCCAGCTATTATATGTCAGAATGTTGAATGGTAAACCAATCAAGGTAAGGTTGCATCCACTAATAAGCACTAGCCTAAGCACCTCGCCTACACTAGTCTTATGACCTTAGCTACTACGTGGGTCGCCTCATTTTTGTTGGTAGTGAAACACACACAAGTGGCTGTAGACACTAAACTAAGACACTACACTACAAAGACTAAGACACAACACTACTACACTAGTATAGGAGTGCACTAAGTAAATACTCAAAGTAAGTACTTAAAGTAAAGACTTAGTAAAGTAAAGGAAGACTATATTAATATAAAGAAAGTAATACAAGAGAAAAGGTACAAGAGCTATACCGAGACTCTCGAGAGAAGACGACTCCGGAGACCCGAGCTTTGCTCGACTCAACTCTAACTCCCACTCTAGACTAGACTACACTACACTTGATCTCCCAAGAGAACTTGAGCAAATGCTTGTGGATACAATTGGGGACACTTGCTGATGAAGGCCTAGGGGGTATTTATAGTGGGAGGTGGAGTAGGGGCTACTCCATCGCCACATCGGTGATCCGTGAGGCCGCTTCCTTCTTTGTTGGATCAAACCGACCTTCCCACCGCCTTGAATGGACGATTGAGATGGGAGGACACGTGGAGGCCATGCGGGAAGTCGGTGGAAGCAAAGCGACCTTGGGAGGGCCCCACCTACGGAGTCGGCCGACCGGTGTTGGCGACTGTGGGTCCCACTCCCCTTCTAGAAGGTCCGGGTGGCTTTTGGAGCATTGTCCGGGTGGCGGGTCACCGGGGCCGGGTCGGCCGGGCGCCGGGTGCTGCCCACTGCCGGCTTCCGGTCTTTGTCCCCACCGGGTCACGTGTAGTCTTGTCCGAAGTTGGGTTCACTTGATCCTTTGCTTGCTTCTATGTGAATCCTTGGACCAATGTGCCAAATGTTTGGAATGTTTAGAGGTAGCATTCTTGGATCCGAGGTTGAGAAGGACTTCCGGGAGCATAACATGGGTCATGCTAGGAGGCCGGCTCTTGGTGGGTCCAAAGCCAGTTGGTCGACCAAGGTTTTGGGTCCCACGGGGCTCATTTCCATCTTCCGCATTTCACAAGCTAAGAGTACAAGTGGAACTTTATTAGTGATAAATATGCTCATGTGATGCTCATCTTCCTTCCATCGAGGACTCGTTGATGGGTTTCGAGTATACCAAAATGGGTCTTATATCCAGGTCAACAAGATCCCCCAAGCTTAACCTTTGCTCATCCCGAGCAAACGATCAAAACTTGGTTCGATTGGATCGGGTATTATCACTAAGTTAACATCTCAATAGTATTAAGTGCACAACAAAGAACTTCTCCTTGAATGGAAAATTAGCAATGCTAACACACCAATATTACTATAGCACTCATGGGGCTTATGGCATTAACTTAGTCTTGGGATGTTGGAAGCGAATGCTTTGACTAGAGCATCTACTCTTCTCATTCTTTAGCAAGTTTCATGCCGGTGGTTTTTGATATGTTTTTCAAAAGAAGTCTTAATGTTCCTCATATGGTTTCTCTCAAGTCGCTCAAGTGGTGTATGAATCCTCACCAAGGCACATCATGTGTTTGCCTTTTAAAACATCCTACCTCTAATAAGGCTTTATGTGGAGCTCAAGTAGGTATGGCAAGGAATAGCATACTCGCAATGCATATGTTGTCTAGTTAAGAAACTTGGACCACGAAGAGACTTGTCATACTCCCGCATCAAGATGTAAAATGAGATGAATGGAGGAAAGGTAGATGTATGGTGGATGAGGTTGCTCCTTTATTTGATTCTATCTCTTTCTACTTCTATTGAGACAAGGCTAGCTCTTTTTTTTGGGTAAAGGATCTATCTAAGGAGTAGATGCCTAGCCTTTTTGGGGAGTGTCTCACCTAACAATTGATAACTCAAGAGAGGATTTCTAACATTGGAACATGGAGCAACCTACATGATGGAGAAGGTGGATATGGAGGTGCGTACTTCCAGTGTGGAGGCAGCACAAGAATGATGGTATGGATGGAGATGCGTGCTCCCAGGGTAGGAGTAGCATGGTTGCGTACTTTTAGATTAGAAGCAGCATATTTGGTGGTATGTGGAGTTTGATCTTAGGGGCATGACAAACCTCTAACACAGGTTCTACAAGACTTAACCAAACTCAATGCAAGCGAGTAGCTTATGTAGAAGGCTTTTTGATATGCAAAGTGTATATGGTCGTGGTAGGAAATTCAACACCATTGAGGAACAATTAAGTTTTCATTCATTTTCAAAATAAATTCTCTGGCAATCATGTGTGCTTAGAACAATAGTATAGGCCTCTTATCTCAACTATATCATGTCTCACAACAACTTAGACTTTGTTTTAGCACTTGCAACCCACTGAGTGATCAAGTTTATGATGGTTAAAAGTGCCAAGTAATCCAAACTTAGAGAAGTGCTAAGTTGTAAACAACCACTAGAAAAATATTAACTAGCAATTTCATCATCACTTCCAAAGGAAGACTAGCACACATGAAGCATATATACAAAAGGGAAATAAAGCAAATAAATATTTTTGGATTTTTGAATTTTTTTTTAGATGCGAGAAAACAATAACTAAAATGCAATAAGACAAAAATTAAATAAGAGGGGTTGAAAACATACCTTAGCGGGGGAGATGATCTCCCCAAGCTTCTCTCTTGCTCCTTGTGGTGGCTGCCATGCCCACCACCGGTCTCGTCTGGTGCGGTCCTCCGTTTGGAGGCCTTGGGCCATTTCAAGTTTTGTTGCATGAGTTGCAATGTGGCACGCTGCCCGATGTTGATGTTCTCCACCTCCGGGTGAGCGCCTCGATCTCGCACGGTGGGCGGCACCTTCCTCTACCATGAGGGTGAGGGGTGTGTGCCTACGAAGGTGTCTGGTGAGAAGGTGCCCCCATGTGTGTGGAGCTCACCTCCTCCTCCTCATTGTGTACGCATGAGAAGAGCCGGCTTGCCCTTGAGCAGCAGCCTCATGCTCTCATTATCTTGTACCTCCCTACAACAAATTGTGCTCTTCCCTTCTATCCATGCTCATGGTTAGTGTTGATACCATATACAACCAAAGTCTCTCGTTGGGGAGAGAGACTTCGAATGCATAATCCTCATAAATCATTTTAAGTCCACCTCTTGGGCCTCTTTTGAGTAGGCCAACTCGTGTAAGCATGTTTTCATTTATAATAGATCTATCATCGTGATGTACTCAACTTCATTTCCCTCAAGCAAACCCATGGTTTCAGCAATTCTAGTTATAAATGAAGTAAATCCTATGGGTTTCTCTTGAGCAATGGAGGCCTCCCAAAAATGTACTAGCATTTTAACAGGTGCAAACTTGATTTGATTAACCATGGTATAAAGGATTTGCAACTCATTATTGCCTATGGTTTGTAAGCTAGTGCCAAGGAAAAGAGTGACTTCAACCCAATAATAAATGAACCTCAAGGTTCTATTATGTATGTGTTGGGGTTTAGGACTAGAACAATCTTTAGAGCCAGAAATTAATTCCCAAAATTTAGCAAAGTTAAAATCTGATAGAGCATCATCTTCATCTAATTCGTAATCATGGTCAAAGCCTAGAGTAATGCTCAATTCACTCCAAGACAGATTGTAATCCGTATTAAACATGCGAAAGCTAATTCCTTCATTGGTTGATTTTAGTGTGCACAGGAATTCTTGGGTGAGCAAAACTATACCGCGTTCAGGAAACTACCAAAATGAAGCCCAACCAATGGTATTGAAAACATTGGCAAAGTTGGTGCTCATACCTGATTGGTCGAGGAGTTGTTGATCAAAGAGAGCGGTGTGCTGGAAGCCGCACGTGCGAAGGGTGTAGAGCTTCCCTAACTCCTCATGGGTGACCATGAGGTTGTTAAGAGGCTCCATCATCCTGCTAGGAATGATGGCAAGAGGAAGGTGATGCACTTGTTCTTCTTCCTCCCTCTCATGGCTCCTACTTCCCGAGTGGTGAGAGCTCGAGGATGAGCCCTCGCCCTCTTCTTGCTAGACCTTCGGAAGGGATTCTTCATCCTAGCTACACAAGTGAACAAACAAGACCAAGCTTCCTACTACACTACTATGAGAAGGGAAATGTTTTTGGGGTTTTTGGGTTTATGACTACTACTACTAAAGAAAGGGAAATATTTTTGGGTTTTTGGTTATAGCTACTACTACACTAAGCTTGAGAAGGCTTGAAACACTAAGACAAGAGAGAAGGCCAAGTGAGCTCGAGATGATTACGCTGGTTGTGGTGTGGGATTGAGCTCACATTGGAGTGCTATTTATAGGGGTGAAAGGGCAAGGCATGGCCACCCCAAAGGCAGTCGACGACCACCCGTCCGGGCCTCGTGAAGCATGCTCTCACTTTGGACAACGAATCTAGCCTCGTTCTTGCAAAAAAGTCACAAAATTTGGACCAATACCTTGGTCGACTGATCAAGGATTTTGCCCCCACCATTTTGGTCATGTTGTGTTGGGTTGTCTGGTAAAGGTGGTGGTGGTCCTGGTCCACAGATGCTGCTGGTTGCTTCGGATTCCTAAGTCTAGTGTTTGGTGAAAGAGAAAAGGAGAAAGCAAAAGTGGAGACAAGAATGAAAGTGATTCCCATGGACCATGGGGACACTTTAGCATGCAATGCTCTCCCTATGCTTGCTTTGACTGTTGGCATGCTCCCTAAAGCATCCAACATGCTTAAAGTAGCATCCTAGGCTAAAGTCATGAGCAATGGACCATCTCTCCTCAAATTCTGGCTAGTGTGATGGGCATAGGATCCTTGTGTGTCATCATTGGGAGGCAGCAGGGTGCCTGGTGGCACCAAGTCCAGGTCGGCCGACCTGGGCTTGTGAGCCCCAGGGCATCCAATGCTACTCCTTGGATCCCTGCTTCTAGCCAGAGTGAAGGGAGAGGTAGTGGACCCCTATGGCAAGTCGGTCGGCCTGGCCATGGTGGCCCCACCAGCTCAACTTTTCTCTAATCACTCTTCTCAAGTTTTATTACCTGTGTCTAACTTATTTTGTCGAAATAAAATATGCGGTTGTGAAAGTAAACTTGCAATTGAAAGGGAAATGCGAATTGAAATGCACGAAATAAATATACGAGATAACCACCGACATACCCGGTCACGGAGGGCTCCGTGTTTTAGGTCTATAGAGCAGGACCTCTCCATCGGGTTTATTCCGTGGATGCCTCTGCATCGGTCCGGAGATGGGGACCGTGAAGGTGTCTCCTTCTTCCGCCATACTTGCTTGACTTCGGCTTGTGGCTCGCGGGTTCTTCTTTCATTTCGGCCTTTTTGGCCGACTTAGCGATCTTAGTGTTCTTCCTTCGGCGGTGTTGGCAACGAGGTTTCGGGGTGCCGGTTCCTCGCATGTTAGCTTTAAAACCATTGAAAGGCACACTTACGTACCGCCCTTGGATCGACATGTACATCTGGGCAGCCTCCATGTAGATGGTGGCGTCCACCGTGTTCAAGAATGGTCATCCCAGGATGAGTGGGACGTCGACGTTGGCTCCCATGTCTAGTACCAGGAAGTCGATAGGGACATACTCATCCTCGATTCTGAGTAAGATGTCCCGTGCCAACCCCTCAGGAAATCGGATGGTTTGATCTGCCATCTGCAAATGCACATATGTGGGGTGCAAAGGGCTCCCCTAACAGGTTATCATAAGTTACCTTGGAGATGATATTGACACTTGGATCCAAGGTTGCGAGAAGGCATTGTCGAAGATTTGTGGTCCAATCTAGCAGGTGATAGTTGGCATGCTAGGATCTCCTTCTTTGGGATAAACGGTGAATCCATCGTGACCCGAACGTAATGAGATTGAGGCTTACCGAATCTCGTAGTTACCTAGCCTCGACACCCTCAATAGGGATCCTCGAGGCTTTTTGGAATCTTACCTTGCTCAAAGGTGGGACAATTCACCGCTAATTGAGCTAATTGGGTTTCTAACATTTTATTAAATCTCAATTGATTTTTCATAGCGGAGTTAAAGTTATCCATCTTTTCACTAAGACTCTCTAAGATCTTGTCATTAGCCATCATCCTTTTAGTAAGACCATCATTTATTTTAATTTGACCAAAGACAAGTTCTTTAAGGGAAGGTTGGTTACCAAAAGAATTACCAGAATTATTATTGTAACCCATACCTTGGCCTTGGTAGAAAGGGCGTGAACTCCATTGTTGTTGCTAGGGCCGATTCCCGTTGTTGAAGTTGTTGTTGTTGACGAAGTTCACCTCCTCCTGGGTCGTGGGGCAATTGTTGCCCGAATGATCCTCTTCTCCGCATACCTCGTACCATGGGTCAGTGCCCACAGCACAGATAGTGGCAGGGGTCTGGATGGCCTCAACTTCCTTTTTAGAGGAAGACTCCTCTATCTTCTTCATCAGGAGGTCCATCTTAGCGGAGAGCATGTCCACCTCATTAAGGCGTGGACACCTCTCTTCTTGGCCGAAGGCGCTCTTCATTCCAACCTTGGATGATAACCATTTTCTCAATGAGCTCCTTGGCATCCTTGACATTGTGTTGCAAGAATGCCCCTCCCGCCCGGAAGCATCAAGGTGACTACGAGCTATGCCGGTTAGCCCGTGGTAGAAACCATGAATGATGAGCCATTCATCTATCCCGTGATGAGGACAGCCTGAATGTACTCATTGAGACATTCCCATGCTTCGGGAAATGTCTCGTCACACTTTTGTTGGAAGCTTGAGATCTTCCCACGCAAGACACTGGTCTTGCCTGCTGGAAATAACTTCTTGAGGAAGGCATTGGCACACTTATCCCAGGTCGTCAATTCGCTCTTGTTGTCGTAGAACCATTGCTTCGGTTTTCCCAATAGCGAGAACAGGAAAAGATGAAGACGAACGGCATCCACCGTGATGTTCTTGACCGTGAAAGTGTTGCACACCTCCAGAAAGTGTTGAAGGTGGGCATTGACATCCTCATGTGGCTTCCCACAGAATTGATTGGCTTGCACCATGTTGATCAGTGCAGGCTTGAGTTCAAAGGTTGCATCGCCCAAGTTCACGTTCGGACCCGTAGCGACAAAGTCAGCTGACGGGGACGAGAACTCAGCGATGGTCTTCTGAGCCATGACTGCCTCAACAATAGGTGTGGGACTTCCTTCCACAAACGGTTCAGGTTCCGAAATGAACCTCGAGGAGGAACTAGACGGCGTCTAGCTCTCTTTAGCAATCGCTCGGGATCTTCAATGAAATTTGACGGCAATTTGAAACCATTCATGCCTTGTCTAAAAAAATGATAACAAGAAAAACAAGACAAGTGAATGATAAGCCCCTAACTCTAACGGATACTTAGATTAAGAGTAGACCACGGATTCCAATTTACTATAGATTCCTAATGCGGCGCTTTCTCCGGCAACGGCGCCAGAAATGCTTGTTGGCAAATCTTAACGCACACCAACTAGAGTAAAGATAATTACGAGTGGCACCTGGTAGCAATGCTTACTGCAAGCCTGAACTATTACCAGAGAGAGGGTGTCACAATTCCTCCTCAGGCAACAGCCTAGGAATGCTAAGCAAGGCTAGACTCTAGTGATGACGCAAGACGTGCCAAGGGTAACTCTGCAAGCGCACAGGTACCGCTGTAGCACTTCAACCGGGTGAGTATCCGCGGTGTCGTAATTTGTAGTTCGCTCACAGGAAAGCTGACTAGGACTCTCTAATAAATGGGTGGATGGATATCCGTGGTGGTTCTACTCAATCTAAGTTATCAGTGTTGACGAAGGGGATAAGTTATAATGGATAAACGTGATGAACTAAGGGTAATTGGTAGGTAGCTATCTAGGTGGGAGGACAACGAGTGAGTATGGACTCCTATGTATCTAACTCTATTTCGTGTTCTAATCCTAATAATGTATGACTCAACTAGACTAATGCCTAAACGAACCTTGTGTGATAGGGGAAGTCGACTTACAAATAGGAGATAAAACTCCTACTCAAGCGGACCCTTGGCTTACGGGGCACCCTACAAACCAAACCCGACGCAAATAGAACCTACTAGGAAGCGCAGGTCTGTCACACTCACCGCCCTATTATACGTCGAGAATGTTGAATGGTAAACCAATCAAGGTAAGGTTGCATCCACTAATAAGCACTAGCCTAAGCACCTCACCTACACTAGTCTTATGACCTTAGCTACTATGTGGGTAGCCTCAGCCCCAGTTGGTAGTGAAACACACACAAGTGGTTGTAGACACTAAACTAACTAAGACACAACACTACAAAGACTAAGACACAACACTACTACACTAGTATAGTAGTGCACTAAGTAAATACTCAAAGTCAGTACTTAAAGTAAAGACTTAGTAAAGTAAAGAAAGACTATATTATTATGAAGAAAGTAATACAAGAGAAAAGGTACAAGAGCTATACCAGACTCTCCAGAAGACGACTCCGGAGACTCGAGCCGCTCGACTCGACTCTAACTCCCTTTCTAGACTAGACTACACTACACTTGATCTCCCAAGAGAACTTGAGCAAATGGCTTGTGGATACAATTGGGGACACTTGGGGATGAAGGCCTAGGGGGCTACTTATAGTGGGAGATGGAGTAGGGGCTACTCCATCGCCACGTCAGCGATCCGTGTGACGTTGCTTCCTTGCCGTTGGATCAAACCGACCTTCCCACCGCCTTGAATGGACGATTGAGATGGGGAGACACGTGAAGGCCATGCAGGAAGTCGGTGGAAGCAAACCGACCATGGGAGGGCCCCACGTATAGGTCGGCCGACCCGTGTTGGCTGACCCGTGTGTCCCACTCCCCTTCTAGAAGGTCCAAGTTGGCCTTGAGAGCATTGTCCGGGTGGCGGAGGCCACTAGGCCAAGTCGGCCGACCCGGCACCGGGGTGCCCGCCCACCTCGGCTTCCGGTATTGTCCCCACCTGTCACGTGTAGTCTTGTCCGAGGTTGGGTTCACTTGATCCTTTACTTGCTTCTATGTGAACCCTTGGACCAATGTGCCAAATGTTTGGAATGTTCGGAGGTAGCATTCTTGGATCCGGAGGTTGAGAAGGACTTCCGGGAGCATGACAAGGGTCATCTTTGGGAGGCCGCCTCCTAGTGGGTCCAAACCCGTGATCGACCAAGGTTTTGGGTCCCACAGGCTCATTTCCATCTTTCCCCGCATTTCACAAGCTAAGAGTACAAGTGGAACTTTATTAGTGATAAATATGCTCATGTGATGCTTATCTTTCTTCCATCGAGGACCGTTGAAAGATTTCGAATATACCAAAATGGGTCTTATATCCCGTCAACAACATTCGAATTCGGCGTATGGATGATTTGATACAATCCAGGTGCAATCCCAACAGTGTTGCCAACATCTAGTCCGTATAGGGGACCTAGTGCCTTAAAAGCAAGACACATTAGAATCTTGTATTAGGGAAGGAATGATGGTCAAACACTACTAAGATGTATGCACAAAGTAGTGACATTAGTCAGGACAATTCTTGAGACTGTCTCAACCGGTTTTTGTTTGAAGAATTTCCTTCATTGACTCTACTCCATATGGCATTAGAAGATCTAATGGATGTAGAGGAGTTCTAAGTCCTTTCAGAGAAGTATCATGGAATAGAGAATCATTCCAGCGATCGACAAACACCCATAATCCAATTAACTTAATTTAGATGCCCTCAATTACTTCAACATTCACACCGGCGCAGCACTTTTAAAATGAGTAAATAGAATGACTAGACATTAATGAGAATTCAACTAGTCTTAATCATACCCCAGTCCAAAGGCTCTCACTTAGCTCGATGTTCGTCCGAGGCTCATCCAACACATGCACAGTGTATCTCCATTAAAACCATAGAGAGAGACACATATTCGGCAAGAGATAGTGCGATTCGAGGAGTAACACTCGGCAGAGTCCATTGTCTACCATCTCTTGTAGCCTGAGTAATGTTAATGTTAGCAACCTATTCTATTCGAGTTGACTTCTGTCGCACTTCAGGAGAAAACTTTATTATCAATAAGCCATCACTGATTGGTTAACGAATATCAAAAGAAAGTCAAGGTAGGGTCATAAAAAAATGACACATCGATGTAATTCCTATCTTGGGTGTGGTTAACAACCACGATACCAGGCGTACCGAGTAGCACAACCAGTGTCCGCGGCCACAGGAGGCTCTCGGTTTCATCGCGGCACCATCAGTTATTATTCAAGGTGCCATTATTGTCCTTACACATGAGATGCAATTCCACATGATACGAGAGGGTTTTTGCACAAATAGGCATTATGTGCAAGACAAAAGTGAGATAGACAAGGATAGTTGCAAGGCTATGAGACAACAAGAAAAGGTCAACTGAATGAATTCGGTATAACATATACTCGGATACATCTCATACCTACCGTATCCTTTCCTAGATACAAGGCTTACCGGGAAACTCAGCATAGTTATGTGTAATTCTCCCAAAAATCGAAGTCAGTCAATATCACACGGACTAGCAAAAACAATGGTTGAAAATTTTACAACACAGAGTGTTAACACTGGATTTTGGTTAGCATTGAGAATATGATGTGGGCCCAAAGACACGGCAAGGAGGGTATTCGGCAAACGACTGAGCGGTCGGCTAATTCTTGGTGCTTCGGCAAATGCCCATGCGGTCAGCTATTCCAGAAAGTGGTGATTCCATTCGGGAAAGAGAAGATGGCATGAAAAGACGACTCAAACAGGAGAAGACATAATGATATAGAACTCAGAAGGGAATTAGAGCTAAGAGTCGTAGTTTCCAAATTTTGTTTAGTATATCGTAGTCTTTTAGAACTCATGTTCTACTCGGGGTATAAATATAAACCCCCGGTCATTGTAAAGGATATACACAATCAAAATCAATACAACCGGCCCCCGTGCCAAGTTTCGAGTCCCTTTTTTGTCGTGTCGTCGAGTTCTTCGAGAGGAGTCATCGATCCGTCGACCTCCGTAAGTACGGCAACCTTGCTACCATGTCTAGTATCATGCGGTGGATTTAGATCATGGTGCAAGTAGTCTTGTTTGTCTCGGATCGATGATGGCCGTGCACAGCGATGCCTTGACAATCGGGAAGTCTTTGCTTATGCTTTGTTTATCTGGACTAGATGGCCGTGCGGCAAAGCGTCCGCTTGATAGCTTAGCGAAGCAAGATAGTTATCACTCTATTAGATTCGGCAAGATCTAGTAGATTCATCAAGTTACCATGTGTTACATTGTTTTTAATGTTTTATATATTTGTAACACTCTTTTTGCCCATCTAGATTGATATGTTTTGGCTTTTGATCATACGCTATAGCCGAATTAGATCAATCTAGATTGTTACATGTTGCGGGTTCTTTCACGTTAAGGTGTATTTAACCCTAAGAGAACTAGGTATCGTATGGGCAGATGCAGTTTTATTAGGTTTAGATCATGTTAGCTTGTTGGTTCCTACTTCATGGACCCCAATTTGGCAATCTTGCTGAATATGGTTGTGCTCACACGAGTAACGAGTATTTATAGATCTGTTTGGATATATGCATGCTTTTAGCCTCTTATTATTAGATTGTATCATGCGGTGGATTAATCTGGTTGTAAGA
>JAENPR010001171.1:0-202475 GCA_018135685.1 Themeda triandra
ACAAACTGGCTATTCATCACTTTTGCATCTGAGGCCATCTAGGGTCCGGTCAACGCGTTCCTTTCGAAAAACGAAGGTTTGACTTGGTCAACCTAAGTCAAACAAGGCACTAAATGACCTCGAATGAAAGAAAAACTTTTGAATACGAAAAAGTTAGAGCTTATCAAGGTCTATCTTTGATACATGGGACACTTTTTTGCATTTGGGAAAGTTTCAATAACCTCTGGTCACAGGTTTTGAGAATCTAAGGCGAGACATAGTCCTGGATTTTGAGAATCCAAGGCGAGACATGACCTACTAAACTAGCAAAACAATGTTTTAAAACAATTATGCCACTACTTCACTTATTATATACCTTCAAGGTACCCCATAGCTCGTAGCATACCCTCAAGGTACCCATAGCTCGTAGGCTGGAACGCAAAACCACGAAACGCCACCCCTAGCACATGCACTTTTCCATCAAGAGCTTGCAGACTATTGCCATCATGTTGTCATTCCCATCAAGCCTTCCCTAGTGGTGAAAATCATCTCCATCTTCCGCAAAACTCCTGCTTCATGCTCCATTTGTGCCGAGATGACATCCTTCCTTTTGGAAGCCTTGCCCGACATAAAGTAAAATGGAGTATAAAGGCGTCAATAGAGGAGTCTTCACTCTTTTTCCCTGAAACGGACATTTTGTTTCGTGTCTTCCGCGAAAGCCAAGCAAACGACAGCTAGCCCCACAAAATATACATGTCTACCGGCACCTACTTAATCTAAACCAGAAGAAATAAGTCATGATGATACCACATATATGTATGCTAGCACTCTTTTGAATGATTGTCAAATTAAAATAAGGTAAAATGAGTACATTACATATGTTGAACTAGAATACAAAATCTTGAATTTCTCCGAATAAAGATTATTTCTTCTCTAATTTTTTATGGCACATGTCCGTGTTAAGAAAAGAAGAAGAGCAAGCCACATTTTCATTAGCATCTAACTAGAGAGAGTATTCTTGATTTATATTTAGAAATTGTCTATCTCATCAACAAATTCGCTCCCACCCTAGCTCCAAGCCAATCTTGGCATTGCCAGAACACCACCGTGACTCTCTCTTTTGCTTGCTCCACCGAACCACCTTTCCCTGCTATTCAACCAGAGGTACCACTAAATATTAACTAATACTTAAAACTCAAAAAATTCTAACCTGTCAAAGGAAAGCTACATAGGTTTATAAACTACAATATAGTTCGAGAGTGGTTTAGATTATATTAAAGAATAGTCCGCTTGCTAAATCTTCTTAACCATATAGTCATTTGCATAAGTAGACATAATATTAGGGTTATATGCATGCATCTATATCCAATAAACGTATCTAGCGCAATACGCAATCCAACCATCCAAATTGATATGATAAAAATATTTGTTCATAGCAGATATAGGAACATGAAGACACCCTAGCTAATTAATACAACAAACGACACTCTAGATCCATCCGTCCGATACAATCATTTATATATAGTAGAAAGTAGTTATATGATGAATGTGCATAGTAATGTCAACTATACTTTGTGAATATGTAATATTTCATATACTAATGAGCTAAATTCAAAAAATCAAGAGTATTGGCTCTTTTGTTTAAAGATGTGTAGTGTTGGGTGAAAGTAATCAAATAAACATGGAGAGACAAAGTGAGCTCAATTGAGTACCCATTTGTATGTATCAGGGGGTGTTTATAGAGGTTCTTGGCCTTCATTAATCCTCCTATAATGTCTAAAATACCCATGATTCCATTACATATAACCCCGTTTGTGTTTAAGGGTGAACTAATCATTATATTTTTGATAAAATGTCTTAACATGTTCCAAGCGATCTTTAGAAGAAGGATCTTTTTTTTATTTGAGTAACAGCCGGAGCTTCATTTACTGATCAAAGTCTTTGTGGCCTGAAAGCAAGTCGATCCTTCTTTACTTGTTTTTGTCTTTGCTTGTCTTCACCCTTCACTCATTGTCTTCCTTCTAGTGTGAAGTAACTCATTGGCTTCACACCCTTCCTTTCTTCCAATACAAAGCCCTTGTTTTGCCAGGTGAAGGCATTCCTGGTGTGGTGGAGGAACACTAATAACAAAATCGTTAGGCGTCAAGGACTATGTTTGTCCAAGATTAAATTCCCATCATCTAGCATTCATCAAGTTCCTATATGTGTGGCTATCTCGTGGACAATCTACTCATATCATTTTGACACACAAAATAAAAACCTAAGACGCATTTCTATGGTTAATTTTTTTTGGAATAGTTGATTTGAAAGTAAAATAAATTTAACCTATTTCGTGAGTGGCGGACCAACTGTTACACACAGTCACACAATGACACAGGTGTCGAAAAAAAAAAGAATGTGCTCAGGTTAGGCAGGTAAGCAAGAAGGAAAACAGGTGGATTCTCGCAGCCAGAAAAAAGGAAATTTTACCTGCCGTAGTCACATGCTCAAAGTCAACGGTCCACGGCATCCCACAGCAAGATCGAGACCGTCCAAGCCGCGCAGTGAGAGCATCACAAGACGCATCACCCAGCGGCACCCGGCGAAGAAAACGCCTTGAGGCGCCAGCTGCTGGGCTCGTGAGTCTCGCCGTCCCGGGCCAACCCGACCGCCGAACCCAACAAGGCCCGCGCCGCGACACTCGTGTGTCCTCCTCGGCTCCTCCTCGTCGTCCCCGCCAGATCTCGCCGGCGGCGGCATGGTCCCCTCCTCCGGCGGCGGCCGGGGCGCGGCCTCCTGCTCGGCTTCGCGCTCGCCGTCGCCGCCCTGCTCGCGCTCGCCTCCGCCTCCGAGTCCGACCACAAGGTGCGTGCGTGCGTGCGTGCCCACGGCCCTGCCGCGCGGCCTCTCTCCGTGCCCCCGGATCCAAGTCTCCGCTCGCGCCCGCCCCGGTTGGGTTAGAATTAGATCGCTCGCGTCGCGCCGGATCTGGACCGCCTCGTCGGTCGGCCGGATCTCACGCTGCTCGGTTGGTGGCGCCGGCTCCTCGCTCTCTCGGGGCTGTTCTAATGTGATATGTGAGGTTCGGCTGGGGGTTCGTTTCCGTTGGAGCTGATGCGATGAGGGAGTTCCTGGTGTTCGACAGTCGACGACGCGTTTAGAGGATGGCTACGGCTTATACAGTACTGAGACTCGATGTGGGAGTGCTGGTGAATGGGCATGCCGCCACTTTGTGACGAAAGCTAAATAGATCATGGGTTTTGAATTTCGAGTAGTGATGGCTGCGGTGCTTCCTCATGCTCTGGGTTGCGATGCGTGGGAATGTATAGCTTAGTGTTGCTAAGGAAATAAATCTTGTACGTTCGGGGTTTAGGACACCTGTTGACTGTATTTCGTGTATGTCGTTTACCTTCGATTGCTTATATATTTTTTTTATTTTTTGTGTTATATGCTCCTATCAGTGATACCTACATGTTATGTGCTGTCCTGAATCTGTGGATCTGTTTGATCAGAATGGCTTCGATGCTCACTTAGCTTTATCTTTGTTCGACAAGAATGCTCACTTCAGACTGCTATGCACACTCACCTATACCTTTGTTGAGTCAACTTTAATATTGAGTTATCTTGGAATTTTTTTGGTCACAAACAGAAAAACTCCTTGTACCCTTTCTTTTGAATTCAAGTCACATAAAGCTATCCTCCATATCACACTGGTTCAAACATCCTTCACATTTTTATGTCTCGCTGCAAATGTTAACAACTATTAGTGCGTTGTGTTATATATGAGGTGGGAAAAACCTTACCCTAATTAGGCACCTATACGACCAAATTACAACTTGCTGACTGAGCATAATGCAGCACTGGCGTAACAGTTAATGATGTTGCATTGCTGCTGATAGCTTGATACTGTCAGGACTGAGGGCCACTACATTTTATCTTAGTTACTTAGTTATGCTGCCAATTTGATCCGTCATAAATTCATAATGGTGTTTATATATCGCATAGCTTTTCAATTTTGTTTTTTGAAGGAATGCTAGAACTAACTTGTTCAATGCAGTCTGAAGTTTGGACAATTTATGCTAGCCCTTGACTTCTATTCGAAGAAAGACAAACTATTTAATTTGTACGCAATCTAAAAGTTGGATTTTTTATTTTAATTAAACAGATAAAAGACCAAAATCTGGAAATATATCACAAGTTAGAAGAATCATTATCATTATTTGAGATGCTGCAATTAATGCTGTCATTCTTGAGTGCTAATAAACAAATTGTTTTCTATAACTTAAAAAGTCTCAATAACAGCCAATATCACTTATCAGGAATAGTTACTAATAACTCAATGTTTTGTTGTGTCTAAATCTAGATGGAACCTTACAAATAAACATCGATCTTTCAATCCCTGAGAAATAAATCACCACAGAAATTCAAAGCAGCAGTACCTGACTGATCTTACTTATCTGCTGGAATGTTGTTTTCTTTATGCTTCCTAGATGCAGTGCAATTGTGCAAATATGTTCCGAACTCAAAAGTTCTCATCCTTTTTAGTGCTTCTTACATGCAGTACAAAACTGAAGAACCAGTTAAGCTTTGGGTGAATAAAGTGGGCCCTTATAATAACCCTCAAGAAACTTACAACTATTACAGCCTTCCATTTTGTCAACCGTCTGAGAACCCCACACATAAATGGGGTGGTCTTGGAGAGGTCCTGGGTGGAAATGAGCTGATTGATAGTCAGCTTGACATCAAGTTCTTAAGTATGCCCACATTGTTCCCATTTCATCCTTGTTTTTTATTTACTGTTTATTGGAAAGCTTACCTAAGTATAACAGTTTTGTCTTACTGACTGTATAAATGTTACTTTGGTCTAGAAAATGTGGAGAAGGGCTCGATTTGTACACTTGAGCTAGATGCTAAAAAGGTCCAGCAGTTTGCTGATGCCATTGAAAGCTCATATTGGTTCGAATTCTTTATAGGTATGTGGATCCACCTTTGATCACCCATGCTCTATGGCATTATGATAATTTGGGATGTATTTCTTATTTCTAACGTTGTCATTCATCTTTGTGGGTAAATTGCTTTTTCGCTGCCTGCTGCCATATTCTTCTAGATGATCTGCCTCTTTGGGGTAGGTTCTTCTCAACATAGTATTTTCTTTTCTCAATGTGTCTACCTGTTTTGCCTTATATTATATGATAGTTGCTATATGTTTTAAACAGGTTTTGTTGGAGAGACTGACAAGAACAGTGAAAACAAACATTATCTTTACACACACAAGAACATCCTTGTTAAATACAATGATAACCGGGTATGCTCTATCTCGTTTTCCCAGAACTTTAACACATAAATTCGGATGCAGCTAAATAACATGATCTGATGTGATTTTTGTTTTAGATAATTCATGTAAATCTCACCCAAGAGTCTCCTAAGCTTCTTGAAGATGGTAAGAAATTGGAAATGACATATTCAGTGAAGTGGGTAGCAACAGATGTATCATTTGCACGCTGTTTTGAAGTGTACCTGGATTATCCTTTCTTTGAACACCAGGTGATACTTTGTTTGTAGGCAACCGACAACTTTCTAGTTTCTGTTCAGCTGTATCTTCCATTTTAACTAACTATTAGAAGTCCTAAGCTCTGTTCATATTTCTCATTTTCAGATTCACTGGTTCTCCATTTTCAACTCTTTCATGATGGTTATTTTCCTAACTGGTTTGGTTTCAATGATATTGATGCGGACTTTGAGAAATGATTATGCCAAATATGCTCGTGAAGATGATGATCTAGAGTCCCTGGTGAGGATCTGAATTCTGATGCATCTACTGTTTAACTTAATAGCTAGAGAAATGTTTTCACTAGATTTTGTTGACTTCCATTCCGTTGTTGCTTAAGTTGATATTACCTTTGTAGGAGAGAGATGTTAATGAGGAATCAGGATGGAAGCTTGTCCATGGTGATGTATTTCGGCCTCCCCGAAGTTTGATGTTTCTTTCTGCACTTGTTGGTATCGGCACTCAATTGGCAGCTCTTATCCTGCTTGTGATTGTTTTGGCCATCGTTGGCATGCTATACATTGGGTACACTCAACATACACCCCTTTTCTGTCCTCCTTGCATGCACAACATATAGCTTGAAATATCTGAGGTCAATAATTCATTAGCAGAAAAACATATCAGTAAATGCACAATATAGGACTACAGGGATTATTTGAAATTTTGTGGGGGACCTTTCCTTTTAACCAATGTGATGAATTATAAGACAGATTATTTCCTCGAGACATTTGAACAATTTAAGAAAAACATAATCCTTTACACAATGCTTTGCTCTAACTTCAATTGGATGGTGTTTGTCAGGCGAGGGCTATCATCACAACCTTCATTGTGTGCTATGCTCTTACATCATTTATTTCCGGATATGTTAGTGGTGGTCTTTACTCAAGGAATGGTGGTATGGTTCTCTACACAATTTTCTGTTACTTCTCATTTTTGTTTGCGCAATCCAGTTTCTTTGCAATCTGTTCCCATGTTGTACATTCATGTTCTTCTCTTTTAAAAGAGACTACAGTTAAAATTATCATGTATGGAATCCTCACCTTACAATTTATGGCTTATTGAATGGTTCTTGAATTCATGGCAGGCAAAAACTGGATTAAAGCGATGGTTCTTACAGCATCCCTCTTTCCGTTCTTGTGTTTTTCAATTGGCTTCGCACTAAATACAATTGCTATCTTCTACCGCTCATTAGCGGCAATACCATTTGGCACAATGGTTGTCATGTTTGTACTTTGGGCTTTCATCTCCTTTCCCTTGGTGCTTTTGGGAACTGTCGTTGGTAGGAACTGGAGTGGTGCTCCTAACAACCCCTGCCGTGTAAAGACTATTCCACGGCCTATTCCTGAGAAGAAGTGGTACTTACGCCTTCTGTCATCTCATTGATGGGTGGCCTACTTCCCTTTGGTAGCATCTTCATTGAGATGTACTTCGTGTTCACATCATTCTGGAACTATAAGGTAAACAAGCAAGTGTTTTTTAACATTTTTGTACTCCTTGACATTGCTTCTTTTACCACTGTGATCTTGTACTGGAAGCTGTGCATGATTGGTTACATTTTGAATATTTTGAGTTTCCTCTGGTGATTCCAATGATGTCCATGCTTCATATTCCATCTCTCTATTGATCTATCTGAACCATATTTGAATTTTGATTTGACCAAGTTTGCAACCATGACACAATTTTGGGCCTTTGCAGGTGTATTATGTTTATGGTTTCATGTTGCTGGTGTTCGTCATCCTTCTAATAGTCACCATCTGTGTCACTATTGTGGGTACTTATTTCTTGCTGAATGCCGAGAACTATCATTGGCAATGGACGTCGTTTGCATCTGCAGCATCAACTGCCTTGTATGTGTATCTGTACTCCATCTACTACTACCATGTGAAAACAAAGATGTCAGGCTTCTTCCAGACAAGTTTCTACTTTGGCTACACACTGATGTTCTGCCTTGGTCTAGGCATACTTTGTGGTAAGCTTGCCTTTTAACCAAAGATTGTGCAATATATATGGTACTATTTTTGATTTTTGACCTTTGATTTTTGTTGGTGATTCAGGTGCTATTGGGTATCTAGGGTCAACCCTTTTTGTAAGGAGAATCTACAGAAATATCAAATGTGATTAAATCCCTGCTACTTGCTAGCAGCAGAAAGATCATATGTATTGTCAGTGGAAGCAAGGCCTCAAAAAATGGATTTTAATGGTACACCCTGAATAGGTTTTTGAAACTGCTGAGGACTTGCTCCCCTTTGTTGGCTGTTATACGCATTTTTGTTTGCCTGCTTATTCATGTAAAACCGTCCTCATAATGTATACCTGTGGTAGTTGAGGATTAGTCTGAAGCACCTGTTTTTTTCAACATTTTCTTTTTCTTTTGTTTTTATTACTTCACTCGGTAGGATGTAATCAGTGAATGTTGATGCGGCGTGAGCCCAGTTAGGACATTTGTTTAAATCATTCTCTATACGAGGATCGTTGGGGTTGAACCTTTTTTTGCCACCTCAATCGTCCAATCCTCCAAACCGTACAAGCTCTTAAGTTTTAGCACTCCAAATTTCGTCCCAGTATGTGCACTGGAAGGGGGAATTAAACAAAACTTACACCAGTCGAAATGATGAAAGACAGGTTTATTCAAACTAGGCAACGATCTAAATTTTCCCTCCAATACATCGTGGCATCCATTTAAAAGGTTTCATCTTTTCAGAACTCACGTATATAAAACATTAATCCCAGATTACAAGGTTCGGTAAGCAATCATGATTATAGCACCAAAGCTTAGCCGCCCAAGCACATATCAAAATGTCAACGGGCCGGGTCGACCCACTAGGTCGTCGACCTGACCCACGGGGCAAGGCCATTGGGCCGGCCTCAAAGTAAAAACGGGCCAAGAGGGCCCGTCCCTGATGACCCATCGGGTAGGACGGGGTCGACCCGGCTCCTTCTTTCGTCGTCGGCGTGATCCCAGCTCTCCGTCTCCATGGCTCTCTCAGGCGATTCGTTAGGGTTTGCGTGGTAGGCAGCGGCATGCGTGGTGGCCACAGCGGTGGAGTCCAGCGCGGAGTCTCCTTCCGGCGGTCAGTCGACGGCTCGACGCCATGGCTCTCCTACGGACGCCGACACAGCTCCCCACCGTGAGTCTGCATCCTGCCTCTCGTCTTCTGGTCTTCCCTCCTGTTAATTTGTGCAATCTTGCTAGAGGCCTAGAGGGGGTGGGAGTAGGGAAGGTGAGAGGCGGTAATGAGCAGGTTGGTGCTGTGGAGGCTAGGGCCCTTCGAGTTTCTTGGCTGCTGTGATGTGTGGGAGTGTCGAGGTAAATTTGACATTGGCATGGCTGAGATTGTAGATTGAGGTGTTATGTTCATGAAGAATATTATCAGGGAAGAATATTAGTAGAGGCAGTAGTCGATTGCACTTAGATGGCTCATGATTACGTTAATTGAACATGCTGCCCTATAATAGGTTCAGTTTCAGGTACCTGTCTGTGGCGTTCGATTTGGCTTCTGCAAAAGGTATGCAGCCACATGTTCGGTGCCCAGATTGCCATTTTAGGGGTAATTCGTTAGGGATTTGGGGTTATATATACCTCTTGGATGCCGTCGATTTTTTTTTCCGCTTCTGAAGTTGCTATAGGTTTCTAATTCCCCTGTGTATGTGCTTGCACCTATATTTGAGTTCAGTTTTTGAATGCTTGTATGCGCCATGTTATATTGTCTCCATTCCATCCAATTTACAAGACCTTTTTGATACATATCTTTGTGACTTGTAGGAATGCAATCTTCGTGTTTTGCATGGCTTGCTCTAATATAATTTTGTTGCCTCTTTTAGATCTCAAACATGGATGACGAAGAATGGAATCAGCAGCTGTCCCAAGGCGGCGCCTCTTTCTCGACACCTATTGCAACAGGGACAGAATTTGTACCACCACCAAATTATCCTGCTAGGCTAGCAAGGCTTTTCAAAGCTCCTAGTGGTGAGCATATTAGTCTTTAGTTTATATATGAATGCTGCGTTAGAATTGCTAAGTTAATTCATGATTGAATGTTCACAAATTATGTCCTTTGTCTACAGTAACTTCACATGATACAGAAATGCTAGATGATGAAGAAGATGTTGATTATGAAGAAGAGGAAGAAGAGGAAGAAGATGATGAGGATGAAGAAGACGATGAAGAAGAGGATTATGTTGATGGAGAAGATCAAGGCGCTGAGTCAGTTGACATGGGATCATTTTCTGAACCAGGGAGAAAGTTTATGTCAAAGGTATGGAAAGAATACGAGCCTGTCAGGGTTGATGGAGTTGTCACAGGAGCAGAGTGCAAACATTGTGCAAGGAATATTTGTGCTGAGCGTAAGCATGGAACAAGTTCATTGCGGAAATACTTGAAGAGATGTAAGGAAAGGAGGAAGGCTATTAGAGTTGCTGGCCAGTTAAATGCTTCTATCATGTCTCCAGATGGAGTTGCATTGGGGCATTGGACCTTTAGTCAGGCTGTATCACGTAAAGAGCTCATGAGAATGATAGTGTTGCATGAGCTGCCCTTCTCACTCGTGGAATATGAGGGCTTCAAGAGGTTTGTCTCTAGTCTGAACCCAAGTTTTAAGATGGCCTGCAGGAATACAGTGCGTAATGATTGCCTAAAAGAATTTGCAGAAGAGAAGAGATACAAGGTCTGTTCAGAAGCACTAGCTCCAAGGTTTCTTTGACTAGTGATATGTGGACATCAAATAGAATGGTGGGGTACATTGTCATTACAGCTCACTTCATTGATGAGAAATGGCAGCAACAAAGAGAATTGTGAAGTTCACGCCTATGGAGACACCCCACAGTGGCATTGCAATGTTTAACATCATGACAAAGTTCATAAGAGAATGGGGATTGAAGACAAGCTATTTGCAGTGACTTTAGACAATGCAAACAATAACGGTGCCATGATGAAGTTATTGAAGACCCATTTGTTGAAGAAGAAGATGCTACTTTCTAGTGGTAGGTTGTTCCACCAGCGTTGTGCTGCCCATGTTATTAACTTGACATGTCAAGCAGGACTGGAATTCCTTAGCCCAATGATTGATAAGATACGTGACAGTGTGAAGTACATCCGAAGCTCAGTATCCAGAAAAGAAAACTTTGAAGAGATTGTTGCACAGTTGGGCATAACATGTAAGAAGAGGCCTTGTCTTGACGTTTGCACACGTTGGAACTCTACTTATTTGATGCTTAGCACTGCAAGAGAGTTTTGCGCTGTTTTTGACTCATTGCACGTTCAAGACATAAACTACACCTTTAGACCATCATATCTGGAATGGGAAAAGGCTGATTCTATTTGCACATTACTGAAAGTTTTCTATGAAGCGACTAATGTGATATCAGGCACAAAATACCCTACCTCAAACTTGTATCTTCATGAAATGTTGAAAGTGAAGTTGACCTTGGACCAGCAACCTTTCGAAGAGGGATCTGAGATGTACCCTGTGCTGAATTACATGAAGGAAAAGTTTGAGAAGTACTGGAAGTTATCATGGTTGGATATCTGTATTCCTGTGATCTTAGACCCCCAGTTCAAGTTGAAATACATTGAGTTTCGATTTACCAAAGTATTTCAAAATGATGCTACATGGATGGTCAACAAAGCAAAAAATGTGTTTCAAGGTTTGTTCAAAGAATACCTCAAATCAAATGACAACGATGCAGATCCTATGTCACAAGGTGATGTTGAAATTAGTGAACTTGACAATGATCCTTTGGCAAGTTGGGACCAGCATGTTACTCACAGTGCCCAATCTAACAATGAGGCTTCTTTAGAACTTGAGACATATTTGAAAAAGGTGCCAATTCGTCGGAGTGACAAATTCAACATCCTTGCATGGTGGCAGATGAACTCAACTGAGTATCCAACTCTGAGTCGCATGACGAGGGACATATTAGCCGTTCCTGCATCTACAATAGCATCTGAGTCTGCTTTCAGCACCGGGTCAAGAACAATATCGGACTTCCAAAGTCGATTGGCTCCAGCTACCGTTGAAGCCTTAGTGTGCTTACAAGACTGGATCAGGGAGTAGACATGTTCTCTGAATGACTAAATTCCTCACTAATGCTTCAAATATACAAAATGATGAAATTGATTGAAAGCAACACCTTGTTTTATGCAGCTGTTACTGAGCGCAGCATGGAATCAGTTCATGACATCATCTTGTCATTGGAAGGTATATGCTCCTATCTAGGAATGTTCAGCTAGTATTTACTTGAATTGAAATGACTAATTCATTCTACTTGCAGATCAGGACGAGTCTCAGTAAAGGGCGCTCCTATCAAGTTTACTGGAACTGAAACAACTGATTCATTTTACTGGCACATGTTGCAACAAGGCCAAGATTTGTTCCACCACTAGATTTTTTTGCTAGAGTATCAGTAGCAAATGCAGAATGCATTTTATTTTTCTAGAGTTTCAGCAGTACAATGGTGTACTTAAGTATATTCTGGAGAGCAGGCTGAAGTGGTCGGAGTTGTTTGCTCATTTTATACTGCAATCAAATCAAGTATTATTTGTTGTTTAACTAATTTTCGGAGTTAGTACCAATCGTTCATATTTGCGTTTAAACTAAAGAAACAGTGTCGTCATGTAACAATTTTGGGTTGGCCCCAGGGTACCCAATGGGCCAGCGAGGCCAGAGCCTTCTGGAGATTTGGGTCGGCCCGTGGCCCTGAAAATTGGCCTTGAGGCCACGGGGCCAGGTCCAAGGCCAGGTCCGGGCCGGCCCATTTACATTTTGAAGCACATAATGACAGAATAAAGAAAATTGCACAAGATATGTTAGCTTATTTTTAGCAGTTGCAAGTATAAATGGCCAAATGGGCTGTATTTTGTTTTAGAAAAAATGGGCTGTCAGTAGCACGGTTTGGCCCAACGGACAGTAGCACAGCCTGGCCCAACGGTTGTAGTACTGGCAAGGGCACCAAACAGGATTATTGGACCAAACCAACACACATTTTGGAACACCGTGTATGCATCTACGTGATGTCAAAGCATGTATCTTTCACGACTTGTATATGTATATGTTTTGCACGAATCTTAAAGCAGCCGGTCTGGATCCCGCCTGGGCCTCAGCCCGTCCAGCAGAAACCCGAGACCAGCACAGTTCAGTTACGAGGAAACGTCTGTCACCACGTCCGTGACTCACGTCGCGAGTTTCCGTCCGCCGCCATTTCAGTTCCTATCGATCGAGTCAACGGCGCGGTGGACGCATGGAGTTGATCTAGCCGGAGATGAGTGCAGCCGTGGCACGTGGTGCGCTGCACGACACCGATGAGTCTGGCCTCAATAACCTGGTGGCCATGGATGCGGAGGGCCGCACGCGTAGGGCCATCCCGCTGCCGCGCCTCGACGTGGCGGAGAAGGACCAGCACTCGTGTTCGTCGCTCGCGGCGGCGGCCGTGGGGGCGTGCAGTTGTGCTACGTCATGTGCGTGCGCTGCCGCACGGGCGGCTGTCGGAGGAGGCGCCACTGAGGACTAGGACGCCGGGAGTGGTGCTCGCGCACGCCGTCGGGATCTCGGAGCAGTTCGGGAAGGGGAGGATCGCGTGCTAGTTCCGCGTTGAGTGTGCGATAGTGACATCGATGTTGAAATTTTCGTTTCATCAGTGTGCTCTTGGGTTAGAAACTTGGCTTTGGAAGTCCGAAGTCTGAGCCTGAACTACAGAAGAAACTCTGAATCTGAACATCGAGGAAAGGCAGAAGGAGGACAGCTGAAGTGGCATATGCATCGATTTTACTGATGTCCGATGAAGAACCATAATACGGTAACATTAGATGCTATGTTTCATCGCATCGATTCTCGAACAAGTAATGTCCTGGTGGGTTTGGTATAGCATCTTTGAAGCCCCGTAAGGTATATGCCAAATTGGTAATAGCCATAAGACCTTCTGCTAGTTTATCGTACACATCACAGGCACCGGAGTAATTTGCACTGGCATCAAGTAAGCATCAGTTGCACACCCGGGTCATCATACAACTCTCTGCCCAAACTGAAAGCTCGCATTTCTGTAACTTACACCTAGTATTGAACACAGTTGTAATGGCTGACAGGTTTCAGGCAAACAAGACAGCAGCTTTCAGAATTTATAAACGGTCTATAATTTGTGAACTCATTCCCTCTTTGATTTGTTTATCTATCTGTTTCTTTGAATCTGCATGTTAGTGTGATGAGTGGTGTGGGTTCAGATTAGATTGATGGGAATTTCTGCACCTCATTCTTTCTAAACTGCAAATGAACAATGGGAAGTGGAACATATCTTCAAATGGAGTACCTATGCAAATCCGGCGGCCATAATTGAGTCCGGTGCTAATTTTTGTAGCTGTAGATTTGTCAGTTCTTGTATATACAAGTTTTTTGGTCTGTGTAATTTACGAATGCACAAGACAGTTCTGCTGCCCTGTATATTTTTCAGCTGCGCTATATGCTTATTTGGACCATGAGATTGTTCCTCGAGGCGCGGCAGCGGGATGGCCCTGCGCGTGCGGTCCTCCGCGTCCACGGCCACCAGTCGTGCAGGCGCCGCGCTCCACGGCTGCGCTCGTCTCCGGCTAGATCAACGCTATGCATCCACCGCTCCGTTTACTCGATCGATAGGAACTGAAACGGCGGCGGACGGAAATTCGTGACTTGGGTCAGGGACATGGTGACGGACGTTTTCGTCTTTACTGAACTGGGCTGGTCTCGGGTTTCTGCTGGACGGGCTGAGGCCCAAGCGAGATCCAGACTGACTGTTTTAAGATTCGTGCAATTTTTTAAAAAGGGAGTACCGGAGCAATTACCTATATATTTTAAGATTCCTGTAGCTACGTATCTTTCACGATCAGTGGCGGGCGCAAGATTTTAAGGGTGGATATTCAAAATATAGAAGGGTAAATTTTTTATTAACAAAGTCTAAAATTTGACATGTATAACACTGCATAGATATAATTGTATACTACTCCGTATATGGCAACATTTTTAGGCTGAAATCCTCACATATAACTCATTTACTCTTATTTTTTCTTTTTTTAATACATATACATATACATACACTATATATATAATTTTTTTAGCAGGAAATTTGGGTATTAAAAAAAATACCCTTGCTTCTACATAGGCCCGGTAGCTATGTGGAGATGTGAAAAGATGTATAACACGTTGGGGGTGTCATCATTTGGAAAGTTAACAAAGTATATGGTTTAAGGAATGCGGTCTTCTCATTTATCATGAGTTAATTTAATTAAACTTCATTGAGTAATATGATATTTTGATCTATTATCATCTTTCGACAACATTTAGGATAAGTTAATACCACAAACCAAACATCCTCGTAGGTCATTTTGATTATGCCAAGAAATTTAATTAATAGCTAGCCAAATGAAGGTTACCAGGTATATACTGACTGTCAGTGGATGCATAACGACATGTTTATGTCACCGTAATATACAAGTAACTACGTACAGAAGCATCTTACAAAGAAAAAAAAACTATTTTTCGATCAGTTCAACAACGCTGTGACACATGCAATAGATTTTCTTGATAGGTGCATTTATCATTTAGATATTGACGTGCCAATATGACCCGTCCACGTAATGTGAACATATGGAGATTCCATTTTCATATAAAATCAAGAAATTGTCATTATATTGTGTTCGTGTCCCCTACCTATAATGATGACGACGCTGGTGAAAACAAGATGACACGATCCATCATATATCTGCGTGACTTGTCACGGCTATGCTCTTTTTTCTCCGTTAATTTCCTTGTAATTTCTCAGAGGACAAGCCTATAGAACAGCTGGCCTATTTGCCTAGCTAGCATCACGGCATGCATGCGCTAAAATAATCTGTACACAGTGGAGATTTATAAGATACTTCTTCCTCTGTTTTTCAAACTATAGGACATTTTGAATTTTCTAGATACATAGTTTTTATTATACACTTAGATATATGATATGTTTAGATACATAGTAAAAGCAATATAATTAAATCTAAACAGACCAAAAAAACTTATAATTTAGAAAGGATTGAGCAAGTCTTATAAACGACGTCATATCATGCTTGTGTCGTATGGCACATAATAATAACTACATGTACTATAAGTGGCGACATATATTCAACAATTAAGTGTCATAGATATACAAATGCTGGATTTATGGGCATACAAGAAAGAACCAAGTTTGGAACTACACAGTACACAACAATCGTGTGTTGCAAATTGGTAAATTTCTGGTTGCAAATATTCTTTGAGAAACTTCAGCCTCTCGGTTAACTGTCTGACCGGTCACCATCATCGTATCCGGTGGTTCTCTTTACATCCGTTATATACTGTCTAGTGAATACCACTTGTTTTGTTTGCGTCTCTAGGGTCTACGAAAATATACCTAACTCATCTTATCTTATTCCTATTAAATTTCGTTTCATAATCACCAAAACCACTCTAGAATTAGGCTCTTCAACTCACAATATACTCTTTACACTCTATCATGCTATCTCTGACAGTCTTATTCGCTTGAGCTTATCAGCCGAATCTAACACCTACTTAATAGTGTTTTATTCTCATAACAAATCATCATCAACATAATCAGCAAGTCAGAAACGATCTAGCAAACAGGGCTTAACACAAGTTCTTGGATGAGTTTCCCTGATTTCTTGACGACTTTTAGCACACGTGGAAGTTCCTTGCCGATCAATATATAGTGTCAAATGTGTGGGTTAGTTGCAGCAAAGATGTCGTCACAACTTAGAAGTACAGGACTTGTGCCGCGCGCATCGCCATTGTATCGCCAAACGATTCCTGCCACAGCATGCCTCTTGAATTGAAACTCCAGACCCTTAGGTTTGACAAATCCCAAGCCTTCCAAAGATACAAGGTACGGTACGGCAAAACGTGTAGCAAAAATTCGAAAACCCCAGTTGTAGTTTTCCAAATGGATGCGTGCTGTACTTACCTCGCTTGCACGAGCAAAATTGGAGGCAGCCATCTGAAAATCTCTAAGGCCCTTGCAGGATGCAAAGAGGCAGGGGATGATAAAGATTAACTTGTATATATCCCTCTATCTCAAGTCATGTGGATGGTCTTTTTCTATATATAAATTTGGTCAAACTTAAAACAAAGTTGAGTTAATTTATCTTGGATAGATGAAGAAAGTACAACAAATAAAGCTAGCTGCATGTTTTTAGTGACACCCTTTTGTCTATATAAAAAACATGTTCCGATCAGTACACTGGATGATGAAAAATGCTGAAATGGTCTACTCGACTTGCCAAGTGGATGACGTCCACTGATTTTTTTAATGAAAAATACGTCCACTTTTAGTTTTTTATGAAAAGGCGTCCACTTTCAATTAAGCACGAGGTAGCTGCTTGGGGGTAGTTGGCAGGCCTTCTAGAACACCCAACATGCACAACCATGGAACTATCGAAGGACCACGTACGCGTATGACACAATGCATGAGAGCTACACATGCCAGCAAGACGCCACGCACACAAGCTTCAAATTCCATGTCGCTCCCCAACTCATAACAAATTTACCTGAACAGGCAACACTGCCTCCTGTCCCGATGCTAGCGCAAGGGTACTTAGCAAAATGTCTAGACATACATTGAGCCCCCAAAGCTTTAGGAAAAACCTCATGCAATTTTCTGAGACTATCCTCAACCTTCTTTTTCATAAGCTTGATCAAGGTATTATTACTTAATTCGACCTAACCATTGGCGTGAGTACAATATAGGGATTGAAAGTATCTCTACTAGGCCTCTAATTCAAAAATGACAACCTGATGATTTTACTAATGTGAGTTTTGCAGTGGCATCACTTCTTAGTTAGGTCACAATGATCTTATTTGGTTGGGCAATTATGGTTTTCATGTCCCTTAGGTTGGATTTCATTTAGTCAAAGGATATGCGTGAAGGCTATGGACTAGGTAGTCCTAAGTGTCGATTGAAGTCGGGAGACACTTATAGTAGTAAAATGTTCTTTTTCTCCTTTGGCCATACTAATAAGAGCGGTATGAATGGGTAGCTTGACTTAATTTGAGTTTAGTGAGTGTATGCAAAGCACACTTGTCAAATCTAGCATCAAGTAGCTCAGTTGAAGCCCAAATATGAACTATAAGACAAGAAATTCACAAATGTGTTTGATTTGGATGACATTGAGCTATTTTAGCCACTAGACATCTTCGATGGGTCACTAGAGGGGACCGTAGCAAAGGATATGTGTTGGCTGGCTAGGAGGTAAGCCTGCAAAGCATCTTATAGTGGTCACCAAATCGGTATCACTGGGACTTCAATACTTTGATGTTGCATAATAAATAAGGCTTCTAGCTAGGCTCACCCACTACTACAGCAACGTACTACAGGAGCGGCTGGTGATGCTCTGTAAGGGTGGCTAGCCCAGCTGCCTTTGTATGCTCTGTAAGGGTGGGTAGCCTAGCTGTCTTTGTATAAGCGCTCTTACAGTGAAATCCACTGTAGGGGCGGCTGGCTTCCTGGCTGACGCCCCTGCCATTGTAAGTGCAACTTCAAAGCCAGCCACCCCTACAGTGGAGGGGGGGAGAGAAGGGGGCATTCCCTTAGTAAGTTTTTCATGTAGCGACTAGAACTGTTCGATGGGTCACACTACTGGAAACGGCTTCGTTCCCCATGGCTAGGGTCTTTGCCGATGGCCAGGGAATAAGCCATCGGCGAAGAACAGCCTTTGCCGATGGCAAAGGACCGCCATCGGCAAAGAAGGGCCATGGGCAAAGGCTTTCTTTGTCGACGGCCGGGCTGTCGGCAAAGCATGGCCATCGGCAAAGCCATCCTTTCCCGACGGTCGGGCCATCGGCAAAGCTAGGCCATCGACAAAGAAGGTCTAGGGCAAACGGCGGCCGACGCCGTGCCCTTGCCGATGGCCGTGCCGCCGCCGTCGGCAAAAGGAGTGGCTTTGCCGACGGCCAGGCCATCGGGCAGCCGTGCCACGTGGCGGCCTCGAGGGGTTATATGCTATGTATGCGATGAAATGTGGTGCAAATGCAAGAAAAATTTTAAAATAAATAATTTTTTTCAGCTTTGCCGATGGCCGCCCGTCGGCAAAGCCGGGCAGTTTTGTCGGCAATGTCGGCCAAAGCCCAACTTTGCCGACGGCCGCCCACCGTCGGCAAAGTGACCAAAGCTTTACCGACGGCCGGCCGTCGGCAAACACCGATTTTCGTTTTTTTTTTAAAAAAATAAAAAATCTTTGCCGATGGTCTCGGCCATCGACAAAGGATTTTCGAAAAAATAAAAATTCTTTGCCGATGGCCGTGCAACGTCACTGCCGTCGGCAAAGGCAATGCTCGCCCGATGGCGCGTCGGGCGACGTGGCGCTTTGCCGATGGTCGACACGTGGCCATCGGCGAACCCCCCCTTTGCTGATGGATTCTTTGCCGACGGGACTTTGCCGATGGAAACGTAGGATTGCCATCGGCAAAGCCTTCGCCAATGGCTTTCTGGTCTTTACCAACGGCGGCTCGCCGTCGGCAAAGAAGGCCGATCTGGTAGTGTCACTAGAGAGCACCTCTAGAGAGTACAAAAAACAAGTGCTTGGTCTCAGGCCAATGAGAGCTTCCCAGACCCACAATAGCTCTCCGGTGAGAGCCTCAACGAATCTCATCACCGAACCTTCGGTTGTGCAATAATTGCTAGTTGCAATATAGCCGCTGGAAGGGCACCAGACAATGGTCCACCAGTTCTTCTAGTGATTTCATCTTGGGATAGGAAGGAGTAGAGTACATTGTTTTCGCGACTTTTCATTCCTACCAAGTCTGCTCCATTTTGACAAGTCTGCTCTAGTGTTATGTCCTTTTGCATGTACAAGTGCCTTTCAAAAGATAAAGGGAGAAGGGTAGGTAAAGGGCTACCATGCGTGCAACCGGACATCCCAGTAGTAAACTAATGTAAAAAATGTTGCTTAACAATATATTCCCTCCGACCCATTGAGATTGTCATTTTTGATTTTTGGATATTGTGTTTGACCAGTCCCTCCATCCCATTGAGATTGTCGTTTTTTTATTTTTGGGTATTATATTTGACCATTCGTTTTATTCAAACTTTCTATGTAAATCATAAAATAGTAAATTATAATCAAAGTATCTCTTATGATAAAATAATTTATAACAAAATAAATATTATTTATATAAAAAATTTGAATAAGACAAATGGTCAACTAAGATGACATGGAGTCCAAAACGACAATCTCAATGTTACGGAGGGAGTACTATGCACATATGTATCTTGGAGTGTGAGGAATTCTTTTTTTCGCAAGCAGGCATATATGTGAAGAGTTCTAGTGCCCTGGTATATTCTTCTACTGTATGCGACCAGTGAATGACTGAGAAAAGTAGCAGAGAGTTGTCAATAAACAACACCAACTCAACAATGGGAAGGGTAGTTAGTTCATAAAACAACTAAAATCAGCTTTTAATTCGCTTGTTTATTTCATAGTTGCTCGTTTATTCTTCCTTGGATATGTAAGTAATGATTGTGACATCTTCAGGTAGCTTCTAGAAACATTAGAAAACAATATTTATTTAGTGTTGTTATATTAACACAAAAGGTGTTTGGAACTCGGTTGCCAATTTTTAGTCCTTGAGTAGGGTCCAGATAGGAGGATTAATGAATGGGCTAAAGTTTAGTCACAACTCTAACTAATTATTAGTACTGGTATTAGCTAACAAGAGCTAAAAGTACTACAGTTATAAAATGTCACATGTTTTGTCTATTCTCTCTTTGATGTCCTGCCTCCTCGGGCATGAATTCCGCCATGGGCCTGGGTCCATGTCTGCCTCCAAGCTTGCTCTGTCTTGACCATCGATCCGACCCCACTTGTTGACTTTGTCTGCCTCAATTCCGGCCATGGACTCACGTTGATGCGCCCTGCTTGGGGCTCCCACGCCATCGATTATTCCAGGCGAAGAAGGTCGACTAGGCACTGAATCAATGCCATTGTCAAGCCCTAGTTGGAGGGCGCCCGTCCTCCAGTCAACCGAGCACCGAGCGGCACCATCGTAGTCCCGCATCGACCCCAACCGCGGCCCACGTCGTCCTTCGTCTTTTGGGATTCGATCCGTTGAGCGAGCGCACTACGGAAACAACAACTTTGCTAACGGCCGGATCCTTTGCCGATGGCCAAGGAATAAGCCGTCGGCAAAGAGCGGCCTTTGCCGATGGCCATAGCTCGGCGTCGGCAAAGGAAAGCCATGGGCAAAGGCCTTCTTTGCCGACGGCCGGGCTGTCGGCAAAGGGCGGCCATCGGCAAAGGGGGCCTGTGGCAACCACCTTTGCCGACGGCAGCGGTTCAAATTTGGAGTCACCGAAAAAATTCAAATAAACGAAATAATTAACGAAATATAGCAAAAAAACTCAAAATTGTCCCAACTTTTGAACCGGGATGTATTTATCGTAGGAAGGCACCAAAAAATTGGGAAGAAAAAACAAAAAAAAAAATTGTTCTTTGCCGACGGTCGGCTCACGTGGCCATCGACAACCACCTATCTCTTCCTCACTCTCGCCGCGCCCGCCCCGGACCCGCATGGCCTGACGCCCGCTGCCGCGCCGCCGCCACTCGGTCCCGCGCCGCCGCCACCGCCGGTCCCCTTGTCCCGCCACCGCCATATCCCCTTGTGCCGCCGCTGCTCCGGGCGCTTGCCCGATCCCCCGCGCCGCCGCCGTCTCGGGTCCTCTTGGGCCGCCACGCAAGATCCCGTTCGCCATCATTGCTCCGGCGCCCGCGGCCGTGCCTCCGCCGTTGTCGGCGCCTTACCACCGCCGCCGTCATGCGGACCGCGCCCGCAGAAGGGGATGAGAGCTCGGCGGCCCCGGCCGGCCCTCCGGCGCGCCCCTCCCCCCGCGCCGGCCCCCACCCACCATGCTCGGCCACCGCCGCACCGGGCGCCCACCCGCCAAGGTGGCAGAGGGTGCTGTTGGAGGGAGGAAGAAGAGAAGGGGAGGAGGTAGGGGAAGAGAAGGAGAAGAAGAGGAGGAAGAAGAAGAAGTAGGAAGAAGAAGAAGGGAGAAAAAAGAGAAACAAGGAGAAGAAAAAGGAAGAAGAAGAAGAAGAGGGAGAAGGAAGGAGGAGGAGGAGGAGGAGCGGAGGAGAAGGGGAGAGGGGGTGAAGGAGGTGCCTCGGCGGTCTTCTTCGCGTGTCCGTCGCGCCGACTCCCTGACCGTCATCGAACCGGCTACGAGAGTAAAGTATATGAACTCGTTTCTCTACTTGTTGGCCTTCGTTCCATTGTGATGTCGGCCTTCGTGCCGCTATGGTTAGCGACCTTCGTGCCACCGTGGTTATCGGCCTTCGCGCCGTCGGCTGGTTATCGGCCTTCGTGTCGTGGTGGTTATCGGCCTTCACACCGTTGTTTTTGCGAGTTTTGGAACCTCCCGTGCGGGGAGGCGCGCAAACTTTTTAGTGGATACTAACCATTTTTCTCTTTTTGTAGTCCGAGGACCTGTGGGAGGTACTCGGTGACCCTGACCGTCTTCGTGGGTGCTGTGGGTCTTCCTGCACCGCGTCGACTCTCCACCGGCCCGCTACTCACCTCTGCGCCACCACCCTAGGCATAAATCACCTCTGTTCCTTATAGTTGTTGTAAGTAGATTGCGTAACCGAGTTAGGCGTCTCCCATCCAAAAGGGATACACGGTCGTTGGTATGCGGATCAGTGCATATCTACAACGGTATCTCTTTCGGATTGTCCACATTTTTTGGACAGCCCGAGGATGTGTAGATGGATTAGCTTCCATGTTCCACCCCTGTTCGAGTTGGAGTTTTGGCAGCACCTTCCCGTTGTTCTCTAGATACACACTCTACCTATCGGGACGTGTATCGGGAGAACGGCGGGGAGGTGCTGCCGCGAAATTCCATCTCGGATGGGAGCGGAGCATGGAAGCTAGCCTCATCTACGCATTCCGGGGTGGGATTAGGACCTGTCCTTCACCTATTAGATGGTAGGAATGCCTTGTAGATGTAGATGTTGGTTTTATTACTCGCTTACATTGGCGCATGACAGAGGATGGTTGACCATGAGTGAATGTACACAGGCTTCGAAAGCAAGACCGACGAATGGGTTAGGGGGACCAATTACATCCTAGAGCAAGCATTTGGCCCAATTGCTAAAGGAGCGATTCGGATGTGGTGTCATTGTAGCAAGTGTCTGAACGAGAAAAAGAAAGAGTACAAGCCGATGTACAAAGATATTTGGGCGAACGGATACGTTCCAAACTATATACCCGCTGGGTCTACCATGGTGACTGCCATCGTATTAGGGAGGAGGTGGTGAGACCGGACCTCGAGGAGATGGATGTAGATGCCGGGATGGCAGACTTGCCGACAGATGTTCACGAAGCGCAGTTTGTTCAACGAATGGAGGTGGAGGAAGAAGATCCAGAGGAGACCGCAAAGGCGTACTACACCACGATGGAGGTGGCAAAGCACCCCCTTCACGAGAACAATATGATGTTGCAACTAGATGCCATTTCACGCCTAACAGGGTTGAAGTCATCACTGGGCATTAGTCGAGAAGGTTGAAATGAAATGTGGTCCAAATGACAAGTAGTTTTGCCAACTTGTTGGAGGCTATTTTTTGTGGTTTTGGCAAAAATCCTAGGATGCCAAGTGATTTTAGCAAACTGTTGGAGTTGCTCTTAATTGCTAGTAGCCTTTACTTGTCCCCTGTCTCATACCTTGTGTCGGTATATGGGCCCGAGATACCTCGCCGCTCATACATGTGATCTACGCCCTCCTACTAGGCCGAAGACGACAAGCAATACGGCCACACATGTTAGGCACATCGACACACTTGGAGATCAATTTTTTTCCATGGATATTTGACACATATCTAGGCTATAGGATCGAATCATTCTGTTATGCTTACCATATAACACATTAGGAAACACATCTGTTAGCCGATCGGATCTATGTAACCGTACCCTCAGACTTTGTAAGGTGGGGTAGGGAACCCCTTCTCCTCCTTGATTGGAATCTAATCCTTTACATTGTAGCACATGAATACAAAACTTCAAACTGTACGTAGGGCACCACTTGCCTTAGGTCGTATATGACATCGAAGTTGGAGGAGGAGGGGTGACGAGAAGGATGAGTGAAATGGCCTAATGCTCGGGTCGGATCTGGTTTTAGATTAACTTGTGGTTTTTTTTTTTTTTTTTTTTTTTTTTTTTTTTTTTTTTGGGGGGGGGGGATGCGGATAAAAGAGGAGGCAAATAAAAAGGATTTACCATAGAGGCATATAGGGGACGCGAAAAGGGAGCCCATATGTGAGTGCGTTTTTTCAAATCTTGTGGGATCCACTAATGAATTCAAGAGGTAATTCTAAACATTATGGATAATTTAAGGAATGATGTCATATCATTATATTGAACCAGAATTGTTCATATACGTTGATTATATATAGCCTAATAAGGGGCTGATGTCATATCTTGGGCAGCGCCAAACAACTATGAAATTAAAAGGAGCCGCCGGAGCGAAGTATCCCGTCCAAGCATGCGTATACATACATCATACATATGTTATTGTATTCGTACCCTTACCTACCAATTCTAGCGATCTTTTTGGATTTAGCCAGCGCCAAACAATGCTAATGTAGTAGGTGGCGGCTGGCCTCTTTTATCCGCGATAAAAAACATCATACCCACCTCGCTTGATTCCATGCACGCCCACCTCAGCAAGTAGGACCTGGAATAGCATGGGACTCTCATATAGTCACCGATTTTTCTTCCTAATAGTTAATGCCCCATATATAATGAACTATAGGAAAATTCTACATTTAGTCCCTTAATTTAATTGCCTCTCAAATTTGATTGCTTCCCATCATCTTGAAACAAGATAAAATTAGTTGTACTCTCCCCCACCCTCAAATCGTACCACGTCAAAATTTCGACACGGTAAAAAAATTATATGGGTGGTTTTGCACTGGTCCATTCATCGATGTGCAAATCATCCACACCACTATAAATATTTTATTCCATGTAAACAGCCACATTATCTCCATGGTTATTTCCCTCGAAATTCCCATTCATTTAGCTTGTTAATTAGTTTTGTCCATGACTACATACTATTTAGATTATATTCTCAAAAGATAGTTTCTACAAATTTTTTTTTTGACTTTCACTTCATGGCTAATTATCTATTGCTTGCAATCAATCCTTATTCCCTCGTTAGCATAATGTCAAAATGTGCATAAGGCATGTCGTCACATGCATAACATAATGGTTTCTAAGAATTAAAAAAAGACAACAAAATTTCTCATTGGCCGGTTCTGGTCTCTGGATAAAGGAAAGTACCGAAATGGTCCTTATCTCCAGATGCGTCAAGTGTGGATGGTGTCGATCCTCTTGTGCCCTAGTAACTACTATAGTACTACTCCAATAATATTATATTATAGTACTAACTTAATTAAGCACGAGGCCCGCGCGTCATGGGGGTAGGTAGGCCTTCTAGAACCCCCAAGAAATGATCGATGTAGCGATCATGCATGGGACCACGCATGCACGAGCAGCGCAATTGTGCAAGTCACATGCATGCATTATTCCTTGTGTTAGGTTTTTATTGTCGCGTTAGGGTGATATAGGATATAGGAGTATATATAAACTGCGTATCGATGCTGCCATTACTTGCTAGCTAATTTGTCCTTGAATAAAAATTGGGACCTACGGTGACTGATACTAGTAGATCATGTATACGTACTATTCATTACCCCCATCGTCGTTTTTTAAGCTTATATTTAAATATAAAATTTTAAAATATCCAAATTTATTAGTTTTTGAAACATTTGACAACACTTTCAAGCACACAAATAAATAAATAAAAAAATGAATGGAGGATCGATTGAAGCAATACGTTGTGCATATTGTGATATTGTTATTGGGCTCTCGCCAGATGTGTGGTAACAAACACTTGTGGTGTTGTTCTTTTCTTTTGACGGTATTCGTGGTTGTTGACTGGCTACTATGTAGTATGTGTGTGGTGCGGTAGTTGATTGTGCATGCGATAATATATGCATGTACGCGAGCTTCAGGCCAGTACGACGTACGCCATATGCAGCGTACACGATATGTTCACTGAGTCACCACATTTGGGGTCAAAATGACTAAAAGAAAGAAGATTTTTGGCTTAATCCATCTGCCAAAACTGTCATAGATGGATTCCCAAACCGGGCTAGGCCAGTTCTCTATATGTTACTCGCATGGCAAGGCTGACCGGGCCAGAGGAAACCGGCCTAGATGGTTTTAGGGGATTTGGTGAAGTCTGATTTGAGTTCAACTCAGTTTTGACTCATGTTTGGACGTAAAAAACTTGGATATATGTTTCCTACTAAGATAGGACCAACTTCCTCTATAAATCGACTCTATGGGCTTGCTAGTCATTCTTGCTGATTTTGGAGTTTACTCATAGAGTGATAGGTCGTGTGCGACCTTGGGTGAGCTAGCCGTTGTGAGTGTGTGATATAATTTAGCGTCAACAATAATATATGTCTGCTTCTTGCGACACCAAAATTGCTCTCTAGCTATGAGAGACCAGTAGTAGGCAAGTTGCCCTTCCAGCCTTCCCCCTCACACACGCGCACACTCTAAAACATTATAGCTTTCCAATTTTATCTCAAAATATTTGTCCTTCTATGCTTCCTAGTGCACCTTTCTCTTTTCTCTATACACCTTTCTCCGTTCCAATGCATCTCTATCTGTAACCCTTGAAGGGCATTTTTGTTTTTTTGGCTTTAGCAACCTTGGTTTCTATGATAAATTCTAAGGTCAGTCTGAATGGGAGTTCTCAAATGAAGTTCAATCTCATTTAATACTATGTCAATTAGCAAATTTGCTTAGTGGACACGATAAGAGAGAGAGAGAGAGAAAGTTCTATAGAGTTTTATCGAGATGTAACCTATTGTCACAGTAAATTAACAAGGCAAAAGCTGACATGCTAGTCTTGTTAACTATTCCATGAAACTTCATACGAAGACAAACTAAGGCATCATCTTATATGAGACACATTTCTAATGTGAATGTGATGTAGTAGGAGTAGATCTCTTTCAATTCACTTTCTATTACCTACACCCCTCTTTGGCATTCAGTGATACCACACATGCATATGGCGGCAGAGCACACTTCATGTGTTGACCCGACGTCGATCAATAGATAGCAAGGGATGAGATGGTTAGCCAAAAAGGACGGCGTCTCCTTTTCATTCTTCAAGCACATATTATCGGTGTGATTGATTGATCCCTTTAAGAACCCGTTTGGATTCCTAGAATTTCCGAAATTGAATTCATACATAGTATATAAACCATATATATAGTTGTAGAAGAAGAATCCATAGAATCCGATAAATGAAGTCTACAACTTTACTTAAGTTGGGGTGGAGAAATCTATGGAATCCATTTTCCACCTCCCACCCTATGAATTTGAGATGATATGTGAACTTTGAAAAGTTGCGAAATCTCAAATTCTTCTTCCATAACTATGGTTTAAACTATAAATTCAGTTGCGGGAATTCCAAGATCCAAACAGACCCTTAATTTCTTTTCTGTCAATTCTGAATGTTGTTTTTCTCGGCAAAGAACTTTGAGAACACATACAGATGTCAATATTGATGTTATGCATATTTTGTTAACGAATCTAGCTAGCATCCAAATTCTAATACTCATGATCGAGAGAGTAAACTAGATATACTAAAGTTTGATCTTAAGACTATCTAAAGTTTAAAAGTTTGATCTTAATTAAGACCAAACTAAGTAAATAATATGAACAGTGCTCCATGCTGCAAAATGAAGAAGAGTGACCATTGTTTAAGGACGGCGGTGGAAGATGGGAGACTATGATTATGGTTGTCTTTGCGAAGTTTTGCGAGAACTTTATGCAGTTGTATTGAGCTTTAGTGTCTTTCTTTTGCTGCGTTCACTGGTTGGGTTATGGCCGGGTGGAACCATGTTTTTCATTGTTCGGGGGTGTGTAAGTCTTATGATGTTGTTTGTACCATGACTATTAGTTGTGTACCATTCTTGGATAGTAGAGGTCAGAACTTTATTCCCTTATTTTAAAAAAAGAAAAAAATAGATAGACTAATATTCATGATTGAGAGAGTACACAAAGACTTTTTAACTCATTTAATCATGCATCCACACAGTAAATGTTACACTTGGTAGTCTCAAGTACATATAACATCATTTAATCATTTCATCCACATAAGCGGTAAATATTATTTTCATTAGTCTTTACATTCAATCTAAAGCAACTTTCTAGTTGTCTTGCAAAAATAAAATCAGAAGAGTGAAGCTGCAGTGCAACAAATGTGAAAATAAAAGTTTAACTACTGCTTCCTAACAAGCCCTTAGATCGTCAATGCAGTAGCTCACTGAATAACCATTCGGCTCGTCCCTCTCTACATTCAAAACAAAACAAAAGACATGAGACTAGTTCAAAGTTGAGCAGATTATACTAGCACAATCACAGCAAGTGTAGAAGTAGAATCTTCTAACTGCATTTCAAATGATAGTTCACATTTAGATGCACATCTAGTAGAACATGCCTTTACATCAAGATAACTGATTTGTACTAAAAAACATGCCTTCACTAAAGACACTGCATCCTAATCAGATCACTGGAGAATATCATCTTTATACCTGATTCCTAAATTAATAAAAAATGTAAAAGAAGAAGAAAGAGGTTACCTGGTTCCAAAACGTACAGATTAGCATTAGCATTAAGAAGACATCCACTGATCACTGTTACAGTAAGAAATGAGAGAAAACTATATTAAAACACAACAGGTAAGCAATGACAACTGATATCAAGTGAAACAATTAAAAAGATTCAGACTGCAGTAAAATGGGGCTGATCTTGTTTTCTGAACTGTTAGCATCGATCAGGAAAAAACAAGCTATAACATGCAGGAAGTGATTTTCTCTTAAGGCAAAACATGAAATTCAGTACTAAAGAAATTCAGATCTTGCTCTCCAATTAGCATCATAGCATTAGCCACTGGACAAGATAGGAAGTAACAAGTAGAACGTTTCCTCACCAATTAGCAAGTGATCTTTACTGCTACGTATACAAAGTCCTGCAAAAAGTGCGTTGTATCCTGGTCTGGTCTGACTGCAGAGAAGTGAATATCTGCATACCATAGATTAGCAAGATTACCAAGAGTACAAGTAAGCTTAAAAAAGAAAGAATATGCACAAATATACTTGGATATCTACCTATGTATATCTAGTATCAAGCCTAAAGAGTTGAGATGATGCTGATGGTTTCTTTTTGACAGATAACAAATTGAATATGTTATCATGGCTACATCAAAACACTTAGCTAGCAAGAGTTGATCATTACTTGTACTGTGGGCTCTAAATTAAAAAAACTGAGTACTCCATTTTTTAGTAACAACAATTCTTGAAAGAATCACATGTTTCACTGGAAATAGTACTGATGAATTCTTCTATGCACTAATTTTCAGTCCTGTTACTTCCAACTACAGAAAATAGTTTCCCAAGTACTTTTAGAACCAAAAGTGCACAATAAATAACTATGCAGAAATCACATATTGCTGAATATACAAAATGCAGCTGAACAGAAGATGTATTCTTGCATGCACACTTACAGTTACGGGCAAGGTTTATTCAAACCAAATTCAGGGTACTAGCATTGGTACTAGCATTCTATAGAAGGGTAAATAAATAACCTAAATCAATTAAATCTAGACTACTACATCATTAAACAGAAGATTTTTTCCTCACGTATATGGTCATACTTAACTATTGAATGGGGAAAATTGAAGATGAATCTCGTGGGCGTCCTGGACTCGCGGTACCTCCATGTCATGGATCTGCCGGATCTAGCGTATGCCTCCATGGGCATTCGACGTGGCCGCAACACCATGGACCTGCGTGGAAGGAACAAGGGCTCACCTCGGCGGATCCGGGCGAAGCGAGTGCGGTGTCGGCCGTGCCTTCGTTGGGCCATCCTTCGTTGGAATCTCGCCGGCTCATGGCCACTGGATCTCGTCACATCGAAATCCTCCCCCATGACCGGCACCGTGTGGGAAGCGGAGGGAAGCCATGAGAGGGGGATAGAGGAGGGGGACAAGGGGCTTGCCTCCACCGGATCACGGACGACGCAGCAGCGGCGCCCTCGCCTGCGCTGCGCCGCGCTCCTCTCCGTCCGTCGAGAGAGAGAGAGAGCGCGAGTAGAGAGATGAGGAAGAAATTTGGGGGAAGAGTGTCCGGTGAAAGGATAAGGTTCGGGAAACTTTCGCGTCCAGTGCCCCTCCACCGCGCCATTATTTTCGCCCCCCTCTACGGCATGCGGGCCATGTCAAGTCTTAGAGCGCGCGGAAGGGTTTTTTCGGGGGAGTCTGGACTGTCCCTGACGGTGAGGAGTCTTTCGCTTCGGTTTTGTGGCCAACGTCAGGGACAGAGAAACGCGCGTGACGGGAGGTGGAGACCGAGGGGAGTACTGCATGCCGTCAGGAGAGTTGGTCTGGGGTCATGAGTACACAAAGACTTTTTTACCAAGTAGACATATAGCAACTGTGAGGTAAAAGACTTTCCAAAATCGTGGATCGACCATTTCCCATATCACTTCTATATATGTTTATGTGACTTTCATAAACGTGATGTCATCGAAAGAATGCCAATATATACTAAGGTTCTCAAAAACAGACAAACTTTCGATTTGAAAAACTCAAAGCTAAACCAACCAATTTACAAAAGGCAACGTACACAGTACATGTACAGAGATATATATGGTGCTATATATATACCTTGAAAATATGAGTCAAAACGTTTGAACTGTTTTATACTCTCCCTGCATTACGTGCGACTTGCGTGTGTGAGGATCGTCTCTTCAAGAAGAACATTGGGGAAATTTTTTCAAATTTAGCACTTTTTTTTAACTATTTACAAATCTGCCACGGTGAAAAAACTAAGGAGGAGGCAGCGAGTGGCGATTGAATACGCCGCTTATTTTCTTTCACGTGGTGGAGATGCACCTGCCGAATAGGGTATGCAGACAGTTCGGCAAGCTTTCTGGATGCCCACCGATACCATACTCGACACGACGAGACTTGCATGAGTACGTTACCTAATCGAACCACTACTTTTATTTCAAATTGGCATGCGGCTACTAAGTTGTGAAGTATGCAGGATTCAGAGGGGGAAGTACCGTCGCGGGGAAGGGTGGGTCGCGGAGCACCACGTGTACATCCAGCTGTGGGAGAACAGAACACGCCGAGGCACCACCACCACGGAGAAGAACCGCTGCACGATGAAGCTGTCTTCAACGACTACCTAAGGTGGCTGCATACTGCTTCAGGGTGCACCTCGCTACCGCATACAACGACTTGACGACATCGGCGAAGAATCGTGAGGATGCAAAAGAAGATGCATATGACAAGGCCACTAGGGAGGGCGTAGATCCACAAAGAGAAGGCAACTTAGATACATGGTAAGTTTGATCGATGTGCTTAAGTAGTAATAGAATCTTGCTTTAATTACTTCCTTTGACACAATGTGAAAATGGTCTTTATTCGCGGCAGCAAATCGATGAGAGACATGGCCGCCGCGGGCGAGTTTCGTCTAGCCGAGGCCGAGCGGGATGACCGCTTGTGAACTACAAGTGTAGAAGGCACGGGCAGCGGTGTCGGGATGGCGAGATAGGTACACGTGACATTCTCTACCACAGTCACAAAGAGGGACAGGGAGTTCCGGAGGGACGGGGGCATCTTTGCAAGAGGCATCGGGGTATAATTCTTTAGGGCGGCCCCTCTTGGTCCAATACTCCTTACGATACAATTCCATCTATCGAAAAATATGGAACAATATATAGTATGGAATCAATAATTAACCATGGACACATAATTAAACTAACCAAATATCCACTTAGCTACAACTAAGTAACGCTAACCAAATCATCCTAGCCAACTAACTATAGAACCATGGCCACATGATTCAACTAAGCATGTCACTCAAACCAAGAGGGTAAAACAAAGGATCGGGACACTTACGGTTCTCGCCTGTGGGTAGTGAAGCGTGGAGGGCTTCCCCAAGCGGTGGAGATGGCTAAGGCGGCGCCATCCCACCCGCACCGTCCTCGCCCCCTAGCCGCCCTACCCGCCCCTACCCACAAGGACTAAGGGAGAGGCGAGGGGGCAGGGCGTGGTGGAGGAGGGGAAGACCGCGGAGACGGCGGCCCGGGACGGCGAAGCGGGCCGCGGCGGACGACGTGCGGCCGGGCGGCGACGCGGCCGCGGCAGCGGCAGACGAAAGAAATGAACTGCTCGGGCTCGGCCGGACTGTATCCGCCGAGCCGCGCCTTCGATGGAGGCGCGCTAACCGCGCCTCGATGCGTGCGCGGCTTGACCGGCCACGTCACCGGAGCGACGGCTCGGGTTGCCACGTGGCCGCCCAAGCGCGCCTCCATGCAAGGCGCGGTTAAGGTGGAAAGCCGCGCCGTTTCTGGGCGCGACAAAAACTGCTAGATTTGAAAATAGTTATTTCGTGGCAGATTTGTAAATAGTTAAAAAAAGTGCTAAAAATAAAAAAAAATTCACATTGGGTAGGTAGTGAGATAGTAGCGCAGAAACGTCAGAGGGTGCAGGTGAGGAGATTTCTTATTATTGGCCTGCATGCACCTGCACATCTCGAACGTACTCCAAATAAAAATCAAGCCTACGTACCAGCAACTGCCTCATGCATGGCTCATACTATTTACATAGTGGTAGGTGGCCACATACAGGTCAGAGTATTACCGATTGGCACAACCTTACCTACCTCCTGCCTGCACGACAGAGCTAGGGTTAATCAGCTGTGTGATTGATCCAGCACTAGGAGATATAGAAGTTTGTTGGCCTTGCAGTTGCATCGCATAAGCCAAACACATGAGGGTAGCTATAGAGCAGTGAATCCAGTGATAATAATGGGCCATCCATCAATTTTCTACTAGAGCCAACGGAGTACTACGACCATATGTCTGGTAGGGTTTTTTCCCCGCTTCACAAAACTTGTTTTCAACTTCAGTTTTCTTGGTAAAAGTTGTTTTCAGCTTCTCTCATAACACAAGAACCAAGGTAAGCTGAATATTCTAGCTTCTCTCTACTTTCATACTAAAGTTGTTTTACTAAATGTTTCTGAAAATAGCTTTAGTTTTAGTGGTAAAGCTACTTTGTAGAACAGGAGCTAAAAACCTGATTTACGGGTAAAGCTACTTACTCCTGCCAATACCATTATACCATCATCACTATTTCTGATGCATGCAACCGCAGATAGCAGCAGAATGGCAGCATCCAATCCAAGAATGCGAGGCGCAGTGCATTAGCTGCATGGTATAGTACGTTTGGCACCCGGGTTTGACGCCTCTGTTACCAGTTACCAACTACACGCATTTGTGAGGAGCTGCTGTGGCACCCAAGAAAACATCCTGGCTTGGTAGTTGCATTGATGTGTGCATTCAACACGCCAAGTATAGGAGTATACTGTACTCCGTAGTACGTACTCCACGCAGTGGTACGTACTCCCCTGCAACTGCTGCAGCTACCTACCAGATGGTCTCATCTGACAATAGAAAAGTCAGGTTGTTATTCAATAAATAATAATACAAGTACTACACTACTACCTCTCGAAAAATTCAATATCTAGCTAGCTACCAAAATCCAGCAAATTCCAGGTATATATACTTAAAGGCCGATGCAATATCGATCTCTTTTCTCCAACAATATATCAAACTTTCTTCTTCTCCCAGCACCATATATCTGAAAAGTACAAATATCAATTCTCACCTTGAAGAAGCAGGGTAGACTTGCTAGTCTTTATTTGTGACCATTTCTATTAATTTCACTAGTTGTTAACCAACCCATACTTCTCTGATATTATTCAAATCACTACTACATAATTGATTTTTAGAGGCATCAAAATCACCTCTATAGCCACCTCTATGCCTAACGAGACCCTAGGAACTGATCCGGAGGCGGTTGGAACCATCCGCATCTGAAAATATAGGGGATATTGTCAGAGGTGGCTAGAAATTCTAAACGGCCCTATAAAAAGTATTTCTAGAGGCGGCTATATTTCTAGCTAACTCTATAAACAGTGCCCAAAATATAAAGCACCACTTCCTTCTACAGACATAATTGTATATCTCTCCCAGGGACAAATGAGGAGGGAGCTCCAAGATTAACCCTAACATTTCACATCTAATGGTGAGGATTTGTTCTTGATTTCCTTGGAGCGACTGTGGAGATTAGTGACATTCTTAACATTCTTTTGAAATTTAGTGCTAGATTACTTGATTAGTTATGTTTTGAGTTCTTCTCTCTCTCTCTCTCTCTCTCTCTCTCTCTCCTTGCACGGTTGTGAGAATCAGAAATAAAATTGGGCTCAATCTTTAGAGTGCTTAGAGTATATTGTGTAGTCGAACAAGTTTCTCCAATTATTAAGCCCCATATGTCTATAACGATAGTAGTGAAAATTACTTATTACTCCCTCTGTCGAAAAAAGATGTGTAATTATGAAAAACACGCCAATCAAACTATTTCAAACAAGTTTATAGTAAATAGTATTAGCATTTATGTCTCTAAATAAATAAATTTATAAAAATATATTCTATAACTAATCTAATGTTACTCCCTCTGTTTTAAATTATAAGTCGCTTTGACTTTTTTTTATTTCATCCATTTTACAATTATCTAGACATATGGTATAACTTGGATTGATAACATGGAAACTCTTTTAGACCCTTTAAAGTTAAAATGACTGACAAAATGGCTGACAACTATACATATAGATAAATTAAACACACATATTATGCAAATATGCAAATCTCTCACACTAAAGATATATATTTTTATATTAAACTAAAACATTTGACATATCTATATCTATACCTTCTATATAAACAAAACCCCACTAAGGCGTAATTATCTCATCTCTCCTCACGCCACATCAGCATTTTCCTTTTTTCAGCCATCGACGGATCCAATCGTAAGACCAAGTCATCGTACAATAAATTTCAAACCCAATAGTTCCGAACGTATCCAGCATTCCAGCCACCTCCACCGAATGTCCGAATGCATGCGGTCGCCATTCTCGACCCTACCTCTTCCCCTCCCCACGAATCGAATGGCGCATTAAGGCATGGTGAGAAACTGTCATCGCCTGCTCATCTATATACCCACAATTGGATATGCAGCCGCATGCATCGGCAAGCGCAGAGTGGTCCAAAGAAGCATCGTGGCGGCCTCTGACTTCTCCCCGCCTCCGTCGCCTGCGGCCACCATCGAGGCCAAAGCACTACACGCCAAGAGCCAGCACATCTAGAGGAACACTGCGATCTCCGCCACCATCAGCCGCCTCGAGACATTCTGTCTGCGCCGGCGTACATGCAAGGAACAACGCGATCAAGAGGCCAGCATGCTCACGACAGGTACTCACTTAGTCTTTGGAATATATAGAGATGGACAGGACGACTACGTGAGCGACGACCATGTTCTCCCTGGGCAGCTCCGCCTCGGTCATGCCAGCGCACGCCCCTTCCATGTATTGTGTTGCCTACATCAGCTCTTGCGCGCCGCCGTACAGCCCTGCGGCAACGAATCCCGCCACCCACTCCAGCGTCGGCATGAAGCCGTCGTCGTACAGGTTCAGGCACGGACGCCCTCGCGGCCACAACAACGCTGTTTGCTTAACCATATGGAGCATTAGCCGTGTTTTGTTTCTAAATAGTGGATGCCACTATGCCAGCAAGAGAGACAATGTGTTTCCTATTTATCCATGTTGTCCTGTATATTTCCTAATTAGCAGCATTGCTGAGTGAGGAAAAAATACCAAGATCTGATGATTGACTGATGCGTGCAGGACAACTGAAAGTGATAAAAAAAGAGAGTACCAAGACAATAAACAACCCTAGGAAGAAAAAAAGACTAAAACCTATAAACTTTTTTGTGCTTTATTAATATTAGAACTAAGATAATTATTGCTAATTTCCTACAGACTGCAAATATACATATATACATCTTCAATTTCTACGCGATTAACATTTTAACTCTTTTAAATTCTTTTTCATAATGCCAACGAAGCGGAATTCTTCTAGTTGATAATAAAACCACTACTACATAAAATTTCGCTGCAAAAAAACTGAACATCTTGAGAAGTGAGGATATTATTACTCCCAAAATTCTACTTATAATTCACTTTGACTTTTTGGTACATCAATTTACTTATAATTCACTTTGACTTTTTGGTACATCTATTTTGCTATGTATCTAGATATAATGTACATACATAGCAAAAATATATGAATCAAGAAAATAAAAGCGATTTATAATTTGGAATTTGAGGGAGTATATACCGTAGGTTTCTATGGCTTTCCCTCAAAATCTCACACCAAAACTCAGAAATCAATATATACTATAATTAAGAAATTGTTTTCTATTTAAAATATTAATTACCAATGCCATCAAAAAAATAAAAGTAAATAGTAATGTAAATATTTACTTAAAGTTCGCGGCGAGAGCACGGGTTGATGGACTAGTGTATACAATATAGACCTGAAATTACGATGTGAAGAAAAAATGGTACCTTTGGTGATGATGCTGCGTCTTGAAAATAGGAAGCGTATGTTAATTACCTTGCTGGAGGCAAGAGCTTGAAGCGGCAGACATGACACTAGCAGCAGTAATAGAACTGATGCCAAAACTGATCTTCGGTTCATCTTTGACATTGAAATGGGATGCTTAACTATTTTTCAGTGATTTATACCATGTATAGCTATTTATACATAAGCAGGTGCCGGCATATAGCCCTGTTTGGCACAGCTTCACTGACAGCTTCACGAGCTGTCGTGAGCTGCTTTTTTTACCAAACATTTTTTCTAGTGATGTGCTTAGATCAGCTGGGCGATGGTGTTGTGGGGCTTTTTTTACGTTGTCTTGTGTAATTAAAAAAAAGTGCTTGTTTGGATCATCCATTCCTCATCTCGTGGGCTTTGAAATCTTCGACGGGGCCCCTCACCTAAGCAGCCTTGTCTCTAATGCCCAGAATGCACTTATCAAGAAAAGATTAAGTTATTCAGCTATGCCAGAGAGTGCTAACAAATATCGCACAAGAAAAAACAGCCGGTTCCTTTTTTTATCAAGCTTGATATTTTCGAGGCGTTTGACTTCATTAGCTAGCATTTCGTCCTAGAGGTGCTCTCGGCACTAGGTTTAGCAGGAAATGGCGGGATTTGATGACCTCCCTGGAGGACAGCGTCATGCCATCATTTAAGTAAACTAACGGAAAACATGATTAAGCATCCTCGGAGTCTACGTCTGGGAGAGGGAGAGACCCGCTCTCTCCAATGCTTGATCCAATCATAGCCGTCGACCGCTTAGGATTACATGGGCTTTGTGGATGAGCCGAAACAAGATGGCAATACAAAAAGTTATGCCCAAAGCAACTACTGATGTTCTATACAATGTCCTGCACATGCAGAAGTGGAGCGTTGCACTCAAGCCTGAAGACCAGAGACTTTCCAGGGACTGAAGACGGTGGTGATGGACGGCATCAAGAACTTCAAGCCTTCTTCGAACAACCTGTCTTTTGTAGAGGAGTTCTGAGAGTTGTTTAGCCAGCCTTTGATGAGCCCCTTTTTGAGTTGTACTTTCTTTATCTGTGTTAGCTCTTTGAGCCTGGCTGTAGGGGAGGTTGAGAACTTTGCTGGTCACGCTAGTATCCCCAGCTTTTACTTTCCTGTAAGGTGACTATGGCTTTCAATAAAAGTCGAGTTCGCTCTTTTAAAAAAAAAAAGTCGTCGACCGCGTTCTTGAACTTGCGGCTAAACAAAGGTCTGTTGCAATATGTCCTTCCATGCTTGCTGTAAGAAGATGATGGTGCTATCTTTGCTAACCCCTTCCCATCAAAATTGGACACCGTAAACAAAATTCTATAAACTTTTTGGGAATGCTCCAAACTCGGAGTTAATTTATCCAAAATTGAGATCTTCCCTACAAATTAGACATGATGGCTCTACCATCTTTGGTAACAAATTTTCTAGAAGAAAACAGCAAGTTCTCTGAAAAATACCTTTTTTACGTGGTGTTCAACTCCATTAGCTAGCCTGCAGTCGATCGTGGTTAGCAAAGATATGATGGCGCCCTCTTGCTAACCTCTTCACATACCTGCATCTTTTTTAAGATTAAAGGCATTCTCCGAAGCTTTATTGAAAGCTTAATGAAGCCAATGAACTGTTTGACTGGGGTTTCGGTTTACATTGAAGGCGCAAAACATCTACTTCAATTCTTAAAGCTAACTCCTACTGCTCGCGTCAGCGACACCGTCGGGGGAACTCTTCACCTCGAACCTTTGCCTCTAACGACTAGGACCTCAAGTTTACCGCCACACGTCTCAGCAAGCCAAAGGAAAGTTACGCTTTGCCCAGCCTTAACAAATGAAGATTACATTATCATCACCCCGGACAATCTCGCAAAAAGACATCTTCTCTCGCAATACTTCTTCTTCATCCCGGGCCGAATGACCTTCGATGTCGCATCCCCAAGAGCTCCTCCGCCTTCGGCTTCAACTGTTTGAGCAAAGGGTTTCCAAGACTTGGAAATGCAGTCGAGTCTTGAAAACGATCACGATGGAGCCAAAATCACCTTCTTGTCAAAAATTGCTGCATTTCTTGTCTTCCAAAGCGTCCACATAGCACCCGCACACATATGAAATATGGTTTTTTTGGTCGCCTCCGCAATCTTCAAGTATCTCTTGTAAGCAATCTGAACAATCAAGAAGAGCTTTGCTCCAACCAAAAGCATCTCTAAGAAAAGACCAAAGAAAAATAGCAATTGGGCATTGAAGAATATGGTCGTAGTTTCTACAACTCCACAAATCATACACTCGGCTCCCCGACCACTTCTTGTGTTTCAGCTTGAACTCAGTTGTATCCTATCATGAAAGACCATCCAAAGAAAGTTTTTGACTTTCAAAGGAATATTACTCTTCCATATAAGCATTATCTCGCATATTTCTCACTCCACTGTTTGTCATGGCCTTATATAGGGATTTGGAAGTATATTTCCCCGTTTTTTCTAGTGCCCACCTCACTTTATCTCTTCCTTTCCGACAAATCCACCTTTGCCAACTCATTCGCAATTCCCGCCACTACGCAGAAGTTCCCCTTCGCCATTCTCGCATCTTCGATTGTGGTTAGCGAAGAGATGATGGTGCTACCTTTGATAACCTCTTCACACACCCGCATTGACTATGGTCATTATTACGTGTAGCTAACCTTCCAAATCGGTTGGATATGCTTGCTACTACGCGAGATGATGGTTGCTAACCCTTCATATTGAATAATTAGACAACTTCAACAAAAGTCTTTAACTTTTGGGGAATGCTCTAACTCGATTAATTTATCCAAAATTGAGATCTTTCCCTATAAAATTGTACAAAAAGGCTCTATCATCTTTGGAAACAAATTTCTATGAAAAAAACAGCAAAAGTTTCTAAAATACCTTTGGTGCATTTTAAACTTAGGATGCTAAAAGATCCTAAATGGCTAGAGGGCTAGGGTGAGTAACCTAACTAAAAATTCTACGAAGTACTAGAACAACTTGGGTAGTATGACAAATGGCGATAGCAAGTTTTAATTTTCTCTATCTCTAATTCCCGATGTAAGACACTTTATCCAACAATTCTAGTGAATTACAATCTCTATAATCACAAAGTCAATGTCAGTAATTTACACAAGTGAGCTAGCTAGTAAGCAACATACAACTAATTACCACTAAGCTACTCAACTACACAAGTATAACAAAGTAGATGACAATGCTAGACAAGAGAGATATATCAATCACAATTTATGAATGCCAAGAATCCTAAGGGAGACAAGATGACACCGTTGGTGTTTCTTAGCGTAATGCGGCAAAGTCCGCAAGCGCATGGAAATACCATTATAGCACTTCACCCGGAATTATTCAGGGGTATCGTATTTTCCATTGTGGGAACGGTGTGTAAAAAGTCTCTTAGCTAGTTTTCCCGTAGAGTGAGATGAAGAGCGGCTTGGGTAGTGAGGTTTTCTAAGGATAGTTCTTAGGTAAAGGTAACTTTGCCACTACAAGTCTTGCTTCGGGCACCGGAGCACACAGTCCGGCCAAGCGATCCCGGCCTACAGCTCTACACGAACCCAGACGTGGGGGATACAAGGGACGGACAAAGTAGCCGCCACCACCCGCCGCCTACCCTCAACCGTATGAGAGCGATGCAAACGTGGTAGTCGCCACCCTAGAGACCACGTCTAAGATATTGCCTACTACTCTAGCGTGCCAGCAAGTGGTTTACCGTCTTTATCGGGCCCCCTCTACTAGAGCAAACACCGCAAAGGGCGAACGTCAACTCCACAAGAATAAAGTGACTAAGGTAACTTCACTCAAGAACTTAATATGAAGGGTAAACACTTTAACTTCTTACTCCAAGTAGCAAGATGCCCGTAGAGGTACAAGCGTGAGAGCCGACAAGTCCTAAGACTCCGCCACTTGGAAGACGAAGTGTAACATCCTAGATGTTAATGACAACTAAAACTTAATTAAGTACAAGTTTAAAGAATAATAATTCAGCATCATGGCATAATATGCATTCATACTTTTATAATATCTTTAATGTGGTGGTTTGTTTATCACATGAAATGATGATTGTTTATGTTTTTATTCAAGTTCCCCGTCATTTAATGTGATTCTGCAAGTAACTAAAACAAACTAGTGATGCTTTGCAATTTGTGTGAGTTAGGTCGACCTTGACATGTCCAACTAAAACAAATTTACTTTCTTAGGTTGTTTGTGTTTCTTGCTCTCGACGTGACTTGAACTAAAAACCATATTTTTAATGTCATCTTAAATACTTGGTTTATGAACTATTTGACTTTGGTCAAGTGTGGGGATAAACTCAAGTACAACATTTAAAAATGAGCTCCAAGTTTGAAGATGAATTTGAATTATAGGGCTTGTCCCTAACTCTTGCACTTCAAGTTCAAATTCAAACTAGGAGATTTATTAAAATGATTTTTACAAATCAACTTGGTCAACCAAGGGTGTCTTTGGATCTTTGACCTAAAAATGTCCTTGCATGATGTCCGTGATCTTTAATAATCAACCAATTAATATACAAGTCGAATCAAGCTCAAACTCCTTTTAAAACCCTATTTTCTAGAAAACCTACTTTTACCCTGTTTCATTTATTCAAAATCTACAAAGAATTTTGGGGTTGGTTCCAAAGGAAAATTGTAGATCTTGATGAGATCTACACGAAGCTTCCGAAAACTTTCAAAGAATGCTCCGCTAACTTGCTCCTCTCCCTCCCTCCCTATACTAGTCTAGCTAGAAGCTAGTGGAAATGTGGCTTGCTCTCCTCTTCTCTCTTGTGTATGCTGAATAGAATGGTGAGGGAGAGTGAGTGGAAAAGAATTGTGTGTGTTGAGAGGGGAGAGGCCATCTACTTATAGGTGGAGGAGAGGGAATAATCCTTGGAATATTCCTCCACTTAATGCCTCAAACCGACCTCAACTTGGCGTCTAGGTTCACCGAATCAAAAAATCCACACCGCCTTTACATTTGGGTTGTCAGCGGTCAAGTGTGCCAAAGCTAGGCCCGAGTTGAGTCACCTGGGGGCGACCGCACCTACTCCTATGGCCAAATGGGCCCAAATTTGGTGTACGTGCTTCTTTTGGCCTCCTAAGTTGGCCCCTTTGTGGATTTGTCTAGTTGGGCTGATTTGCTAAGAGGTCTAGTTCAATCCCCTTCCGTCTGGCCTCTATTTCGTCCGCGACCGGGCCTCTTCCTTTCCGCTTTTATTTGTTTTGCTTGAAACATGTCATAATTTAGTGTGTTTTGATATAAGTCCTGCAAAACAAGTGAACTCACCAAAACTATGGAAATGGTTAGCTCAAAACCCTTATCTCGATGGTTTTGGTGATTTCTATATAAATGTTGGCGGTATAAATAAGAGTTAACGACCGCCACGTACACGTCGATGTTTCTCCCGAGGTTCACTTGCTTGCCGACAAGCTACCCCTTTTGTGTCAACAACACATTTGGTAGTTCGGCGGCTAATTGTTGTTTCACAAACCTAGCCCACATGTTGGGCGCCGCCACAAGAACCTACCCACAAGTGAGGGTAACTTAATGACACGATCAATTTACTAGAGCTACCTTGTGGATCTTCGCCGAGGAAGAAGCAATTAATATCCCAACAAATCAATGGGGAGTGGCCACGTAACAATCTCCAACTTATGCCAAAACACCTCTATCGCACTAAGCAATCTCGGCAACCACAAAGAGTAACAAGAATACCGCAACAACATCTATCCCCGAGTGCCACTAGATACAACCACATATGCAAATGCACTTAGAATCACTTAATCTCACTTTGGATTGGCAATGAAGAAAGAAAGATGAGGGCTAATAATGCAACCATAGCCCCTGTTTGGCACAACTTCACCGATAGCGCGCTTCACGAGCTGTCGTGAGCTGTTTTTTTACCAAACAATATTTTTAGTGACGTGCTTAGATCAGCCGGGTGGGTTTCATAGAGGTGAGAGTGCGTGCGTGTTGTGGGCTTTTACTTTGTAATGTGTAATCTAAAAAAAAAAAGGTGCTTGTTTGTATCATCCATTCCCCATGGCGTGAGGTTTGAAATCTTCGACGGCGTCCTCACCTAAGCAGCCTTGTCTCTAATGCCCAGAATGCACTTATAAAAAATTTAAGTTATTCAGCTATGCCAGAGAGTGCTAACATATATCACACAAGAAAATATAGCCGGCTCTTTTTTTTTTTATCAAGATTGACATTTTCGAGGCATTTGACTTCATTAGCTAGCCTTTCATCCAAGAGGTCCTCTCGGCACTAGCTTTTAGCAGGAAATGGCACGATTTGATGACCTTCCTGAGGACAGCATCATGCCATCATCTAAGGTATTTACTAATGAAAACTAGGGGAAAACATGATTAAGCATCCTCAGAGTCTACATCTGGGAGAGGGAGAGACCCGCTCTCTCCAATGCTCCCATCATAGCCATCGACCGCGTTATCGAACTTGCGCCTGAACAAAGGTCTATTGCAACATGTCCTTCCATGCTTGCTATAAGAAGATGATGGCGCCAGAAGAGAAAGAGCTCTGGTTTTTCCCTTGTAGCGGCATGAGAGCCCCCGCATCGCCCACCCGTATAGCGACTCGGGCGGCGGCAAATCCCTAGCCGCCGCCGCCGCCCCCACACCACCACTCCCTCCCCTCGCTGCTGCTAGAGGGCACCGCCGGGAGGCCAGCGCGGCCCCAGGGATGGTGGCAGCGAGGCTCTCGGCCAAGTGGTCGCGAGCGCATGCTGCGGGGCGTCTTTCCTCCGCCGCTACCGCTCCGTCCACCCGCCGCTTCTCCTTCAGCTTCCTTGCTCTTCGCAGATGGTAGTTGTATGATGTTTGCAGTGGGTGTGTTCTCGTCGGATGCATGAGCATGAGCATTAAGAAGTCCGTTATGGACATGCTGGAGCAACGCGTCTGCTGGGACCTCGCGGTGTACGACCCCCTGGCCCGGCGGTACCTGATGTTGCCTCCCTTTACTAACGATCTACTCGCTTCCGTCGACCTCCATAACCATGACATGTTGTATTCCGATGTCTTCTTGGTCCCTTCTAGGGGCATGGAGGAGGAAACTTCATCTAGTGTGATCTGCTGTATGATTTCCAGATCTGAGCCAAGATTAGGGTATTTATCTTCTCTCGCAACCACACAAGAAAATGCACTTAGAATCACTCAATCTCACTTTGGATTGGCAATCAAGAAAGAGAGATGAGTGGGAGGCGCAAGCTCGATCAGCTCAAAGAAATGCCAATGCCCTCTTCGTTTGTTCGTTTCTGGGCCGATTCTCGCCGCGCCGATTTGTTGTGAGAGAAAAACACCGCCGAATCGCCGACTAGTAAGTGCTAGTAGACCAAACGAACAAGGCGCAAGTATGTAAAAATGCCAAGAGGGATCACCCCGAACAAATAGTCATTGTTCTTCAGGGTGACCAAACACGCCGACGGCGTCAGATCGGCAGAATCCGGTCCGTCGATGGCCGCCACATGTGTCCCTTGTGTTTATCCGCAGCTGCTTGATCCCAATGGCCAATAACTCACATGCGCACGTTAATATTGCACCATTCGCGCTAGGGCCTTGTTTAGTTTACCTCAAAAAGCTAGAAATATGACTCTCTCTCCATCACATCAAATGTTGTGTCGTATGCAAAGATTAAATGTTGGTAAAATAAATAACTAATTACATAGGTTAGTTGTAAATCATGAGAAATTTTTTTAGTCTAGTTAGGACATAATTGGATAATATTTATTAAATACAAATGAAATGCTATAGTAATTTTCGGGCTAGCAATATAACCATCTAAACAAGACCTAGGTGCAACAAACCATCGCTGTCCGGTCGCTACGCACAGAGCTCCTGAGAGCATTCAACTGTGACTGGACATGTCTGGTTTAGGTTGAGCGGACATGTCTAACACACTTGTCTCGTGAGAGCATCCAACCTAATTAATGCAAATGATAGTTACATGAAACTCCTACTAAGCTAAGAACTTCACTAGACATGCCTTTCTTTCTACATAGATACCAATAGTGTGACACCAATAGTATTTATTTGCACAAAGCTGCCGGGCAAGAATAGGAATCATCTAGGACACATCACTTCAGTTGTTAGAGAGACTTTCACGTGCAACAGTAACACATACCATTACTGCCTTTGTCGAAGTAGCTCTGGTGGCAGCCTGGGAGTTGTAAAAAATACGAAATGACAAAGTCTTTTAGAGACATGAACCAAGTATAAATAGATAGATGTCCAACTTCAAGAGCCAATGCTTCCTTGAGTCAGTTAGATTTAAATCTGAGCTGCGATTAGATTTTTGTGTATGTCTTGATGCATTTAGTTAAACTATGTATGTAAGAACCTATGCACCCTTTGTTTAAATTAATGAAAATGGCTCTTACTATGGGGATCTCCTTCACAGTTTTGTTGTCAAAAAAATAGTGTTCGTGGCAAGGCACCCTCGCCCAGATGCGCCTCCTCGGCCAGCCACACCTATGAGCTCCGCCCTGTGGCCGTGTGTGCGCCACTAGAGAGGATGCTATGGCCGCACACCTGCGAGCTCTAGCCTTGGCCGCACATGTCTATTTTGTCCCCATTGCACACTATAGCATCCTCTTGGTTCTTTTTTTAATCAAACATACTACTGAGTTAAGGACGTACAAACATATGGTCAAGTACACCATACAAGGATACGGAAAACACAGCACCCACCCGTCTTAGACAAAGGGTCTCCGGAAAAAGAAATTACACATAGGTCCCCGAGCCCCCTTGCCGGTCGAAGACGCGAGAAGTCCCGCCGTCGGAGACCGCCAACGCCGGCCGACACCATTTAACTTCAGATCCAGGGAGCTCCATCACACAAACGCTGCGAGAGAGCCACAGTTGAAGACACCATTGGTCACCCATCGGCCAAGGTCGTGCCCCGATCACCCACAGATGAGGAACAAGACTCACCTATGACAACAAGCCGCTGCGAAGCACGATCTCGATCCACCATCCAAGCTTCCGCAACACCCAAGGAATCCTTCGTATCTTGGAAGAAGAAGACCGGCTCCAAACAATCGAACCGAGAGAAGGTAAAATCACCAAGCGGCCAGCTCCTAAACGGGGAACACTAAGATCTTGGTCGGCAACACTACCGGATCTAGAGCTCACCCTCATTCCAAGCTGCCACCAAGAGAGGAGACGAGGCTGGATGAGCTTATTCCCGAGAACTAGCTCTGCCTCCTCCAAATGGAAACCACAAGGAAAGACATACCTCGACTCCTCAACGAAGAAGCCACATAATACCACAGCCACTGTTGGTGAACACTCCACCAGCGGGCACCCAAAAGATATTTACACCGGCCACCTCAACCTCTGTTCCCCATCCTCTCCAACTCCAAAATGATAGCCGGAGGAGAGGGACGGAAGGACTTGACGCCGAAAACGACTCACCCTCCTGTCGCCCTTGCTTAACTGTAGCAAAGGAACAGTCGAGAGGAGGGAGAAAGACTGGATTTTCCTTTTGCTCTGCTGTCGTTACGCTAGGAGACAAAGGAGGAGCATTATGGGCATTTGGTCTTTGAACAAAAACATTAATGGTTAGTAGTCTACGAATTCAAACATGGTAGGGACTAAATGATCCAAACTGGTTTTAAGTATCACGAACGAATAATAGAAGGATTTTTTATTAAAAAATAGTGTATTTAGAGTATTTGTGTGTCTACTCGTAACTCGAGTGACCTGACCCAAGTGGTCACTCGAGTGGGCAAACAGAACTGCTCACTCGATTAAAAAAAAAAGGAAAGTTACAATCACTCGATTCCTGTAGCCCATGGATCAAAATCCAACGAATCAAATAAAAGAATCAGAAAATAATTTAAAAAAAAAAAATCCAGATTCTAACAGATATTAGTTATGAAAGGCAAATTTGAAGAAGATCAAATATTCATATCAAATCAAAAAATATAAATATTCACAGATATTTTCTATGAATGGCAAATTTGAAGAGAATAAAAAATCCACATCAAAACAAAAATACATATTATCAGATATATTCACAGATTTTAACAATGAACCAAAAACTTACTTACATACCTGAAACATAGAATTTACACTTCATTAACATGTGTAAAATTGGTGACCATAGACTGTCAATACAATTGAACTTATTTACATCATAAAATTGCTGATATCTTTGAACTTATTTATATGCAGTAATAATGAGCCAAAAATTCTAATATTCAAATCAATCTTTATTTCTAGTCTCACTTTCGAATCTAATGACCACAAGATCGACATCCAATGAATAAGAAAAAAAAAAGAAAATAATAATAATAAAAACAAATAGAACACACAAATATTTATAGATATTTTCTATGTATCTTTATTTCTAGTCTCACTCGAATCTAATGACCACAAGATCGACATCCAACGAATAAGAAAAAAGAAAATAATAATAATAAAAACAAATAGAAAACACAAATATTTATAGATATTTTCTATGTAAAGAAAATCATAAAATGATAAAAGTTTCAGAATAAATAAGAAATAAATATTTATATAAATTAAAATCAAACAAATGAATATTTAAAGATTTAAGAAAACAAATAGCCAAATAAAAACTTTTTTCTAAAAAAACTTACACCCATTAACCACAAAAATTACAGCACATTTACTGTGTAAAGTCTATAAAGATAGATTGTAAATACAAGAGTGGATATCTTGAACTTAAATTATATGAATAAAAATAAACATTGAAGTAAATAATGGGGAGTTTAAGCACAAATTAACAGATTTAAACAAAATGTATAGGTTGATCTGAAATAAAAATAGACAGAATGAAGAAACCAGATTTAAGCTCGAAATACAATGCAGTATCGAAATCGGGAACGGAGGGCAAAAATGGAAGAACAATGAACAAACTCTAGGTCATCGCCTCGAGTCACCGGAAGTCGCCCGCGTCCTCGGCAAAGTCACCTTTGCCTCCCCGGTGATCGAATCCGCGCCGCCACCAAATCGCCGGCCGCGCCGCCACCGCCAAAGAATAGAACAGAGAAGACGAAGCGGGAGAGAGAAAACAAATAAAGAAATGGGCGCCGAATTAACTCTCCAATTCGAAATAAGCGAATAACGCGCCACCCGAAATCAAAACAAAATGCGCCGACCTAAGGGACCCACATGACAGATAGACATTAAACATTAAAGAAGCCAGACGGACCAGATGAGACGACGCCACATCGTACGGCAAAAAAATCGAGTGAATGGAACATACAGTTTCACTCGAGTGAAACGTAGATTTACCGTATTTAGGGTTTGTTTGGTTCCACAAGACTAAAACTAAATTGGACTTAAATATTTGAGTCCATTTTAGTTCATCTTGAGTGACTAGAGCGTATGCATACAGTGTTTTAATCCTATTTTAGTTCTTGTGTTTCATTTCTTTACCATAAAGTTTAGTTCACTTTAGTTTTAATTCTGTAAACCAAACAGATCCTTAGATGTAGATGTAGCTAGTATTGTAACAGCAGATTTGGTCAAAATAGACGGTAATGCTAATGCCGTCTATATCGTGACAAACATACAAATCGGATGGATTGCTTCGCTGCTCATGTGGCGAAACCTTATCTCTCTCCGTCGTCCCAACGACCTTTAAAACCTCGCTCCACCTGCTTCCCTCCGGCACTCATGGCAGCAGCAGCTCTGCCACCGCCATGGCCTACCTCTCCACCACGCGCTTTATCCCCACCGTCTACCACCGCTGCCTCTTCTTTTCCTCATCCTCCTCTTCTCCCGTCGCCGCTCCACGGTGCCTTGTCCCTACACTGTCATGCCACGGCCGCGACGTGCTCGACGTAATGCCCAGCAGAGACAGCAGGTCCCCAGGAACGGCGGAAAGCAGAGCAGGAGCACCGCGTGGCGCAAACGGACCAACTGTGCTGCGAGGAGACGCCGCGGCACAGGAGGCACATACGCCGTTGTGGAGGGGAGGGAGCCGTGGCGCGCCAAGGACGTGGAAGAAAGGGGACAGGGTTGTTCTACAAGAACGTGCGGCCGAGAGTGAATCACAAGAAAAGAAGAGCTGGAGGCGAGGGCTGACACGGAGTTTGGGGTCAGAAGGGCGCAGCGCGGGGAAGCGCTGGACTAAAGACGGAAATGGAATGCGGGCAAAAGAATCTGGGCAGGTGGGAAATTCAAGAGATGAGGGTGCAGGAAGAAGAAACGCGAGTAAAAGAATGAAGAGATCACAGGGTGGTGAGCGTGCAGGCAAGCTGAGAGTTGAGCTGGACATGTGCTCCAAGAGAGGAGATGTGATGGGGGCGATCGCGCTGTATGACTCCGCAGTTGAGGAGGGGGTCAGGTTGGGGCAGCATCACTACAATGTGCTCCTTTATCTGTGTTCTTCAGCTTCTCTTGGTTTTGTGCAGCCAGCAAAAAGTGGTAATACCGGTAGCGGTGTCGCCAGTATTGGTCCTGCGCAGAAGCTTGATCCTTTACCCAGCAGAAGCTTGGGAGGTTCAGAGGGAGATGATGCACCTGAAAGTCAGGTTCAAGATCGGGGGAAAACAAGGCCGATTTGCTTCCAGGTGGTTCGAAGGCACAAACAGTTGGCATACCAGTAGGAAATGATCTCAGAGAGTATGCGTGTGCACGAGGATTTGAGATATTTGAGAAAATGTGCTCAGAGAAAGAGACAGTTCAAATGAGTGAGGCTGCTCTGACTGCAAAGGCACGTATGGCGTTGTCCATGGGCGACAGTGACATGGCCTTCGAGATTGTGAAGCAGATGAAAGGCCTGGGTTTAAAGCCAAAGTTGCGCTCCTATGGTCCTGCTTTAACAGCATTTTGCAACAGTGGTAATGTTGAAAAAGCATTTGAAGTAGAAGCCCATATGTTGGAATCTGGAATCACACCGGAAGAAGCTGAGTTGGAGACACTTCTGGGGGCTAGTGTGGTTGGCCGACGCGGAGACAAGGTATATTATTTGCTGCATAAGTTTAGGACTACTGTCAGACAGGTATCCCCTTCCACAGCTGAATTGTTTGAGGCTTGGTTTCGGAGCCCAACAGCATCCAAAGTTGGGAAGAGAAAGTGGGATGCAGGTGCTATAGTGAAGACTATTGAGAATAATGGAGGGGGCTGGCATGGGGTTGGTTGGTTGGGGAGGGGGAAATGGACAGTGACACGCTCAAACATCAACAGCAATGGTGTCTGCCTTGCTTGTGGAGAAAAGCTGGCTATTATAGATCTTGACCCAAAAGAAACAGAAGAGTTTGCCAGATTTGTGGCAAAATTAGCTATCAAGAGAGAGAGGAACTCGAACTTTGAGAACTTCCAGGTTATCTAACTCGATCTTTTATATTTTGCTTTACAAGGTTGCACATAAGTCAAATGAGTTTTGCCTATACAACACATTATATTATGTTAAATATTTCTAAAACCACTGATTGGGACTGCAGATGAATGCCTTAGATGAAAAATAAAACGAATACATTGGTTTTGAAAAAATGATATATGCTCAGAACAAGTAATAAAATGAAAAAATAACACCAGTCTGCTAAATCTATCTATAATCTATAATGTCTCAATTTTACATTTTATCAAATCTATCAGCAAGCTTCCTGCTACTATCATGGAGAAGTAATTATTTTTTACCTTCATATATGCAGTAATTTTACCTATTGTTGATAAGTATGATTTCATTAGGACTTCAATTGTGAACCTCATGCGTCAGAGATACATATTTGGCTTGTTCTTCCTAGCTTATAGCTTCTGTATGCAAGGTTATATTTGCGCTTATAATGCGTGAAGTTGAGGTCCATTTTGTTTATATTTATTCTTGGAGCCCCTTTATCCTTCAACTCTCACCAATCATCTATTTAACTTTTGGACCCTGTTTTCCATTTTCAGAAATGGCTTGAAAAACATGGGCCTTTTGAGGCAGTTGTGGATGGTGCCAATGTTGGACTGTTTAGCCACAGAGATCTTTCTTTGAGTAAGGCATGTGTACTGTGCTACATCTTTCTTAGATATTCCTAAATTTTCTTCTTTCTTCTAATTGTGAAAACTTTCTGCATGCTTATTTTTCTTTTATTCTTGTTTAACTGGACAGGTTAATGCTGTTGCTGATGCAATAAGGCAAAGGTCAAGAAAATGGCCTTTGATAGTTTTACATAACAAGCATCTCACTGGAGAGCGTGTGAAAAAACCTGGTCATCATAAGTTGGTAGATAAGTGGAAGCAAGCAAATTCAATATATGCAACCCCTACTGGCTCAAATGATGATTGGTAAGATTTTTTATGACTCTTTGCAGCAACTATCCCTGTACATATTGAATTAGTCATTTGATGAAATTGTGCTAAGGTCACCAATTTGTGCCGTTGGTTCAAGTAGATCACCTAAGAACTCTTAAAATGCTGCCATGTTTATACCTATATACAAGTAATCCCCACTATCCCAGTTAATATCTTTTGGTCTTTAATCCAGCTTTGTCTCATCATTGATCATCCTCAGATTTTGGTCTAGCCTAGTAATAACATTAGATAAAGACTTTTATGTTTGGTGCAAACAATGTACAATTTGGAAGTACTAGTTCAAACCTCTTGTACTATCAAACAAGTTTGGTCGTCCGGTGGAATTTACTTAATTAATTCCAAAATTATCAATTTTTGTTTTCTAGAAAAAAGAAACTCAATTTAGAATTCTATAGGTGTATATAAGAGGAAACAAACTCTGTTATAAACTTGGTAGATCACTTATATTCATTATCTGTGCAATTGTTCCTGCAGAGTGGTTTTTGCTACTTGCTCCATCCTCACCTTTGCTTTCCCTATTATTGCTGTCCAAAAGTTATTCCTGTTGAATGCTGACCTGCTACAGTATATAATATTTCGGCCATGTAGTTCAGGTACTGGTTGTACGCTGCTATTAGATGCAAGTGCTTGATCATTACCAATGATGAAATGAGAGACCACACGTTTCAGATTTTGGAAAGACATTTCTTCCCCAAGTGGAAGGAAAGGCATCAGGTGGGATCATGTATTTTACAAAAGAGAAGTTTCTTTGCTATATTCTACCACAACGTTGACTTACACTGTTGGAGCTGATCTTTTGCAAATAAAAAACTAATATTTTAGGCAAAATAAATCATTTTCATCAGAAAATTTAAACATGTTGAAGGCAAAACAGAACATGAAGGGATTTTTCACGTGTCATGGATTCAGACACCACTAAGAAACTAGAAAACATATCTTTGTTCTATATGTTTTACAGAATATTTAGACACAATTAGCATGAGACTTTGAGGACAAAAGTAGACAGAGCAGAAGCACATTACTACCTAATATTTTTTAGGCACTATGTAATTCATGAATCATTGTTTGACTAACATAAACACATATATGAAATGACTTTCCCTCTGCTCAGTAAGCCTATATTTCATTGCATTTCACCACAAATTTTATTCACAGTATCATTTTCACTAACAGGTACACTTCAATTTTGAAGGCAGTTGTGTCACATTTCAAATGCCACCTCCATACTCAGTTGTAATTCAGGTCTGAGTTTACGATGAAATAGTGTATCAGTTGTGCAATAGATCCATTCGAATATTATTTTGACACGGTTGATTAAAAACTAAAGTTTCTGGGTGCTTAATTATTAATATTTGAATATGTTCCATGGATTGAGTTATAAGCTTATAGCTAAATAGATCATATGAACTCAGATAGTGTGACACTTGAATGAACACTGATAAAAGGTCTTGTTAAACGGGGCTTTGAGATATCGTTGTTTCCATTGAGTCTTGTGTCATTTATGTGGAGAGGTATTTATGATTATTCCACCAATTCTCTGTGAAATTCAGGAATCTGATAAAGGTCACTGGCATATCCCTGTCTCGGAGGAAGGTTTGCTAGAGAAGGAGCGAACCTGGCTATGCGTTACACGGCAAAATTCTCAACCACAGTAACTAACGAAGCTGATCAGACCTTTGTGACATCCTTGCAAAGCCAAACATTGAACATTTTTTACCCCTGAACACTCAGGTCAGTATATCATCCTCTGTCTCTTCGTCAGTCTAAGAAACTCCCTCTACTTTGAATGGTTATTATTACTTGATACTTATGATGGGTCAAATAATTAAAAGAAAAATTGATGTTAAGCTCTACGATGGTAAGTCCTTGTTATGGTTTCTAGATGGTCACCGATTACTGAATTGCATATGTTGGAGATCTATCATATTAAGTTTTGAGTTGGTTCTACATTTTCTAGTAAATTGATTTGCTGATAACATGGTTCCCCACTACTCGAAACAGGATCTCTGCTATTTCCGTTATTTTTAGCTCATCCCAGCTGATGAGAGGCTTCCCTACAGGATCAGGAAATAACCACACAGCTGTCGAGATATGGTGACATAGTGACTTTGCTTCCATTGGTGAAATTTCTACCTCCTTACGGCATGCGTGGAAAAAGAAGAGGCCTTCGGAACATCAGTCTCTAGTTATTATGAACTTATTATTATACACGATTGCATTCTTTTGCTGCCCCCTCCTCTTCGTCTCAATATCTCATTATACATGCTTTGATTGAGAGGAAAATGCATCATTCAGTAAATTGTTTTGGAGTTTGCAAGCCTCCTCGGTACAGTAGGCACTATAGCAGTAGCAGCAGCAGATGACGAAGGCCATTGGCCATCGGCCAAAGGCCTTCGGCCATCGGGTAAAGGCCATTGGCCATCGAGTACGCCTTCGGTTCTCGTTTTTCTTAATTTTAACCCTTTTACAGTATTATAGATAATAATATTTTAAAATAACCTATCCTAAAATTTATTTTTAAATCTAGCTATTCTGGCTGCGCGAATGCACATGGCTTATGGTGTGGAGTGTGGTGCATTTGCCACGGTGGCAAGCCACGCTAACGTGGCAAGCTTCTGCCGAGCGACAACATCTGTACGGGGCGGCAGCGCTGCCGTCAATCCTTTGGAGATATATTTTCTTTCTATGAACAGATTATTAGTATTTAAACTCTATATTCCACGAAACTCAGACATGTTTTGCGTGTATGTGCATACATTCCATTGCAATATCATGCACATTGCCAAGCCCTATATATTTTGAAATATCTAATTTCAAAGTGTGGCGTACACTGTTATTTTGACGAGAGCACTGTAGTTTGTAAGTCTTCGCCTCTTTGAAAATAAGTTAATTTGGTCTCCTTCTCTCAAATTTAATTAATTAATAAGCCCCAAATATTGCAAAACTTTGATAAGGTGTTGTCTATTCTCGTGTAAATATTTTTATTCTAGTAACTTGCACAATGCCAAGTGCAATATTTTCGAAATATATAATTCCAAGAAGGAGGCTATATATTATTACCCGATGGGTAACATAGCTTTGAAAATTTTAAAAACTTGTTATAATTTCCAAACCACTAAATAAATTAGAATAAGTAGCCAACTTTGGTTAAACAACCTAAAACAGATAAAGAATAAGACATGTATTTCATTTTGCTAACATATCCAATACTAATTTAGATATATCTATATATCATGTAAAGTTAATCTGTAATACAAATTCTATCTCAATATGCAAGCCATCCACATCATCTCCCACCAACTAACCATGGCATCTCCCTCTAACAACCATGTCATTCCTCTAACTTTCAACCTTTTAATGCAAGTTATCTATATCATCTCCACTAAACACATTACTACTTTCATTATATATTTGTTATTTGTTTTGTCATTCAATCATCTTATAATTCAATCCAATTATATTACCCTGGAGTAGTTTTTTATTGGATTCTTTGATTGCCTTTCCAAATTTTAATAACAATAGATGTAGGAACATGTAGGTTAACTCATACACTTCATTTTACTTCTAAAACAATTTGGTAGCAATAGGGTATCCTTCCTTCTGTTTATTGTTGATGGTCACTAAGTACCAAATCTAACTGTCAATTACCTTGGAAATAAAGAAAATTAGCATTTCTTTCATGCATATTTGGTTTCAAATAATTTATTCCCACTTGTACTTGGAATTATTTGCATATAGGAGCATTACATCAAAACACAAAGACTGCCCATGCAAAACAGTGAAGAAGCTCAACCCTGGTAAAACAACGATCGCCTTAGAGACACATACAAGGACGCAAAGACCAAGATCACTCATATTCGTCCCAACACAAGATGGCGTAGTAAGATCTACCGTCACAACCGACAGGTGTACCAACATAATGAAGTTGGGCCCGAGAGAAGCCAGGCCAGGTTTATTCAAACATGGGCCTCTCAATGGATCGGTCAAACTCCAAGGACTCCTCTTAATCACAAACTTTATGTAGATCTTGTAACCACCTGCTAGGGAAAATCAGGAGTGTTGAAGGTAAGCTTGTGCATCAGTTCGGTCAAACCTCCGTTGGGAAATTACTCCTCCGGATTTGCGTCACCACCTCCAGGGTCCTCTACAACTATAAAAGGGGGTGCAAGACCTCCCCATTCTACACACACTAAGCACAAGCTCCTCTCCTCCTACACCTATAACCCAAGCGTTGAGTTTTAGTGGACATAGGCGTTAGCAAGTTAGTAATTTGATATTAAGTAGTCTTGGTGAGTTGACATATAGTTTTGTATCTCATGCTATGACACCGATTTAGCATACCTTTGGTTTACTTTTATTCTTTAGGGTAGAGTAAGTGTAGTGTTTACTAGTGTAAACATACCATTTAGGCTAGTCAACACTGTTAAATGCAGACATACTTCACGAGTTGTAGAGGTAGATGCCAGATGGTGAAAGCACTATATGTCCTTTGCAATCATGTCTGAGTATATGTAACATAGGCAATTGATAAATGTTATTGTTCTCTAGCTACCGCTATTGGGTATGGTGATCTCCGGTAATGTCTGGGGACGTGAAACTAAGTCTTAACCATGCATTTTCTCTATGTGCACATGTGTAGGTTGTAGAAACCTAGCTTGGGTATATTATAGGATTCCTAGCTTTATTGTGTCAATCTCTACCTAAATTAGTGTTATCCTTTACATTTCTGGAGGCAGAAGCTTTGTACGTGTCAAAATAAAAAACAATGATTATAATTACCCTTTACCATATATATTCTCACTATAAAAAATCAATATACCACAAAACAATCTTATCTCTCTCGGATTTGTCATACTGCATCTAACCCTGGTACCCTTAGTCATAGACTCTCTCCGTCCCAAAAAGAAAGAGGTTTTTGACTTTTCACTCATCATGTTTGATCATTCGTCTTATTTAAAAATTTTATATAAATATTATTAGAAATTTTGTTATGTGTTACTTTATAATTAGAGATACTTTAATAATGATTTATTTTCTAATTTACATATGATGAACAATCAAACACAAGTGCATGAAAGTAAAAAATGACATTATATTTGGGACGGAGGGAGCATGAACTCATCAACATGATATATTCACTCTCCAACTAAAAAAAAGGAGCTTCACCTACTTCCAATTGCTCGGTGAGAGGATATATAACAGACAAAGAAAGCTCATCTATACCCCACGAAAAAAATTGCGGGCTATCAAAAATAGCGGCGGCTGATTCTGGCAGCTACGCGCCGCTATAGCGCCGCTATATGCCATAGCGGTGGCGCTATGGCGCCGCTATAGCCCGCTATTTAAATATAGCCCGCAACAGATTAAAAATATAAAATTAAACTCACAAGTGACAAGTAACTCACAACCTATGATTTAATAGTCTATTTATTACAATCCAAATTCAAAAACAAAAGGCATAAAGCCACAAGTGCCATAGTTCGATAAGCAACTGAAAGTCTGAAACATAAATGAAATGACAAATCAGCACACACAAGTTACTGGTTCTCTTCATGCATAGGAGTGTCATTTTCTCCATCAGAAGATGAAGCAGATAACTCATCATCATCAGTAGGAATCAACCTCTTTCTCTTCCTGCTCTGGTTACCTCTCTTCCTTGGTGGTGGTGCAGCTGCAACCCCTTGTGAGGTACCTCTAATTCCTCCTTCCTCATCCTCTTCCATTTCTGTTGGCTCGACACCTGTGATCCACTCGTTGTCTTCATCTTCTAAGGCATCACTAACAGGTTTCTCAAGTGGATCTCTATCCTTGTTGTCCTTCTTTTGTCTCAGTTTTGAGTTGAATTTGACAAACACAAGATCCCTCATTCTGTCATGCAGCAGCCTATTACGTCTCTTGGTGTGGACCTACACAAGCCCCTACCAAAGTCTCCAATAGCCTCAAGCATGTGATCAAAGCTTGGAAGTGTCAGAACATTGTGTGGGATGCTAGCCTCATAAAAAAACTGACAGATGTACTCACATGCTCTGTCCCTCTTCTCTTCTCTTTTTTCAGTTGATATCTTGGATTGAACCTTCTCAGAAAGAACACCTTTGCCCTTCCTTGCAGCCACTATTTCTTCTGTTGTTAGTCTACAGAACTTATCAATAGGACCTGAAGAAGTACCTTTGCTAGTCACCTTCTTCAACACAATAAATGAATTTCCTTCTGCATCACTGTGTTCCTCTCCTTCAGAATGACTCAAATCAACTACAGCTCTATCTTCTTCTTTCTCCTCAGCCTTCTTTTGCTTGTTATCTGACTTCATGGATAGCACTTGAAGGATTTCTTGTTGCACATCAGATGGAACTTGTTTGCACTTTGCAACATTGGATTTAGGAACTTTACCAAGGTGGAACTTGATTCTTGTTATTCCACCATGATAGATGCCGCTACAGAAGGTGCACTGGAGAGAACCTTTCTTGTTCATATCTGGCATTGTGCAGTACTTCCAAGCTGGGTCAGTTGCTTCATTTGATTCAATGCCCGTGGATGCAGTGCTAGATAAGCCTACAAAGTGGACATAACAGGAATAATAAGTGCTTGCTCATTGTCTCACTGTGATGAGCTGATGTTCTGATGTTCATGTATCAAATTTGATAACAAACTAAGACAGTAAGACTAGACATCAAATTTGATAACTAAACTAACTGAACTGCCGACAATAACAAACATACAGTACCAAAAATGTTCTGATGTTCATGTATCAAATTGTAACAACAAACATACAGTACAAAAAATGTTCATGTATCAAATTGTAACAAACTAAGAGTCTAACACAGTAAGACTAGACATCATGTATCAAATATTCAAATTGTAACATCAGTTACATACATCACACTGGAGAACAGGGGAGATTCGGGAGAAGAACTTGCCTACTGTTGGTGCTGGCGCTGGCACTGGCGGCGCAATTCGGTCAGGGCTTCGGTCGCTTGCACCTGGGGTAGTCATGGCGGAGTCAGTCCTGGCAGGGGCGGGCCTGCGTTGCTCGGTCCTGCGCGCCGCTTTGCTCGGTCCTGCGCGCCCTTGCGGCCCTGCTTGCTCGGCAACTGGAGAAGGCAGGAGGGGCGGAGGAAGGGGCGGAGGAGCTGGCGGAGGTGGCAGGGCGAAGGCCGCTGGCGGAGGAGCGGGCCGCCGCGGCAGGGCTGAGGCGCCGGTGACCGCGCGCTCGCCCAGATCGCGCCGCCACGAGGGGAGTTGGGGGAGGAGGGGAATCGGGGTCGGGGGACGAGTTCGGGAGCAGAGAGATTTAGTGTTAGGGTTATGTATTGGGCTCGTGTTTGGGCTGCAGTTCGGGCTCAATGGAAAAATAGCGGTGCTATAGCGCTATTTGCAAATAGCGGCGCTATAGCGGCGATAGCGCTGATAGCGGGAAAATGAGTGAAAGCGTCACGGCGTTTAAAATATCCCGCTATAGCGGCGCTATGGCGGAAAAATAGCCCGCTATTTTTTTCGTGGTCTATACCTAATAATAAAACACTGTTAAGAAATCGTATTCTCAGCACACACAAATATAGTCACAAATACAAGGATGAACACAGACATATAATATGGAGAGGGATAGGGAGCTCTTTATTTCTTAGTATATGCTCATACATGTACATATGCTCATCATCGTTCCTTTTAACTCTCCAAAGCATCTCCTTTTATAGAGGGAAGAGACTCATACTGTTCATAGTCTCCCAAGTAATTTCTAGGAAATTTCCCTCTCATAAATTGGCCACCATCAAAGTCTTGCTTTCACATTTGTTTCTTGACTTTGATTTCACAACACTCCCCCTTGGCCAATTTATGCAATGCATATGCCTCATTAAAAACTCCGCCCAAAAACCCAGTGGGAAAAAAGGGTTGGAGAAAAGAGTGCATCACATGCATTGCTTATGCATCTCTTGTTGCCTCGTTAAAAACCTCGCATGAGAAAACCCAGTGGGAAAAACTCATCAAGGGAAAAAGAGTACAACAGGTTGGTTCAAGTCTTCGGGACCAACCAATGCAACTTAGATCTTCGGGACCTATTGGTCTTCGTGACCAACTTGTAATCTGAAATTTTGTTCCATATCCTTTTTAGGCTTTGATTCATATATTACTCCCCTTTGGGTGATTCGTGCTTGTGTGCATGTCTCGTCAAAAACTCCACCAAAAACCCAGTGGGAAAAAAGGTCGGAGAAAAGAGTACATCACACGCGCAAGTTGTGTCGCACCTGTTGCCTCGTTAAAAACCTTGCGTGAGAAAACCCGGTGGGGAAAAACTCACCAAGGGAAAAAGAGTACAACAGTTTGATCTCCAGGATCAGGTCTTCAAGACCAACATGCAATCATTAGGTCTTCAGGACCTACTAGACTTCAGGACCAGATTATGATCTTCTTGATCACAACTATGGACAATTACTCAGGGAGTATTCTCCCCCTAAACCCAGCAACCTTATAAACCGTCTCATGCACTTTCCATGGATATATTCTTGGAAGCAAGAGGGGTAGAGAGACCTTGTAAACAAATCTACCGGATTTGTTCATGACCAGTTTGCAGAGCGTCTATTCTCTCGCTCTTCTGGAGCTTACAGAGTTCAAGGAATTTAGTGCCATGTGCTTCGCGAGATCGCTCTTAACATAGCACATATGTGTCCGTGCAACACAAGTGGTATTATCTTCATAGATGACCATGGGGAGCTATCAAATCTTAAGCCACATAACTTCAAGATGTGGCCAACCATCCATTTGAGCCGAACACACATTCTTGTATGGCTTTATACAGGGCAATCATCTCTGATGGTTGTTGGACCACCATAAAATGGTTATACCATCATAGAGAACTATGTAATCAGTCTGGGATCCGGCATTATGCAGGTCAAACATATAGCCAACATCTACATTCCTGCCATGGATGGGACCTTGTTCTTCAAGAACCATAGACCAAGGTCTTACGTACCAAAGGTGTACACAATATAAAGCTTTCACCAAATACATAGGTACTTGAGTAGGAACTTCAGGTCCCAATATTTCCTCATTATTACCCTTGGGTCTAAATGGGACTTTTCCACTTCTGGGGATTGGTCCACCACGGGAACTTTTAGAGGTGGTGTAACATAACCGACCAATTAACATAAACATAATGTACTAATGATGTCGCCTAGGCAACTTAATTAGCACATGACGCTTATATCAACCCGGTAAGTCCGTGAAACCACGCAGATTTCAAACTTTCCACAATGTCTGACCGAATTAAGTTCAACATAAAACTGTTCATAGTAATACATAAGTTCACAAGAAATTGATTACATCGGAGTTTATGAAATAGTTATTACATTGCCAAGTTGAAAACCAAACTGCGGAAGCAAAATAAAGTGTTGTTTTACAAACGCACACTTAGTTAAAAATAGTGCCTGGTCCATCATCAAATCCGGCAAAAGCATGGAGGAATGAGATATAAGAGATGACCTTGCCCAAGGTCTAATCCTCCCGTAGTGGGATACAGGTCCATCTTGTTGCCACAAACAAAGGTCTTATGATCTCGCAACAAGTGGGAATAGAACCCTGAGTACAAGAAGGTACTCAGCTAGACTTACCCGTCATAAACCAAAAATAAAGTGACACCAAGGAGTATGCAAGGCTTTATAAGTGGGGTAGCTGACTCATTTAAACTTGCGATAAAAGATGAGCTTATTAAATAATCATTTAGTGATAAAGGACTCTCTAGCTTATCATCTTTTAAGTAGGATCCCGGCATCACTAAATTAGCACCGTACTACTCCAACTCCGGGGTATGAGCAAACAATGCTATCCTATCCTTCAAAGTTGAGCATACCAACATCAACATCATAGAACCATAACCATCCTATTTTTCACAATGATTTGCGACGGTGCATTTGCTCGGTCAAGTGTTCACGTCTGTCCAGAACGATGGCGATTATAATCGATCGCAAACCAAACCGGGCGGGGTATTCCTCACACAAACCACACGCCTCCCGTCGGAGTCGATTAGATCACCTTGGTCTATTCGGGTGGAATCGAGGATTTCAGCAAATACGATTGCACCAGGGCATGCCCGGCTACCAGGTCCCTCCGGCGCGACCGGCCACTGGCTTTAATACCGTGCCTGTGGGCAATACACTCAACTCTGCTGAACTTCCGGCCCAAACATCCTCAAGGCTTCGCGGTCGGATGATCGCACCCTTCCAGCTATCTGTGAGGCATTGTTCAACATGATCCGAGGACGTACAAAGCCATAGTCCCTTAAGTGACATCGCCGGAGTTTCCGTGGTCTAACACACCACAAGCTCCGACTAGTCGTGATTTAACAAGGCCACATGGTTATGTTCTCTAACCAACCTCCATAGTATCAACCAAAGGGTAGTAACCACCTACCTCGCGGATGAGGGTCAATCACCCGTCTTCTACCGATCTAATTAAGCGGTGCTAAGCATAAGCGCGATCCGAACTTAATAGGGTAACGGTATTTAGGTGGATCAAGGTACTCATAATGCAATAACGGTTCCAAGTCAATGCCTATTAACTTAATGCATCAAAATAAATAAATGACTCAAGTAAAATATTTTGAAAACTGTAGGAGTAATGCTCTGGGGCTTGCCTTCCTAAACGAGCGACGTTGAAACTCCCAGCACTTGATCACTCCACGTCTGGTTCCTGATTCTCGATCACCTCACGTGCCGATGTTCCCCTTGGTGACTCCTCTTTTGGATCCTTATCCCATGTCACGTTCTGTTCCCCTAGCGATCCTGTATGATGCGGGTGCATGTATGAATACTGAGAATGCATAGTGTATGGTAATGCAGATGCGTGCTTTGCTTACTCTTTCTACAAGGTAGTCAACATCATCCAAGAACATGTACCATACGCACATGTCATCTACTACATGTTCTACTACAACAAAGTAATCCTAGTAACGACATCCCTTTCTACTATCACTAGCAAACAAGTCAGTAAAGCCAAAGAGACTACACTCAAGCATAATCATCCTAATCAATTCATCATGATCTACTCATCCTAGTACACTACTTAACCACTCATCATACCACTAATCACCTTGAACACTTGACAATCAGCCTAGCACACAACTTTACTCATTCAAACATCAATACTAGTCATAACCATATAGCTAATAGATCAATAAATAAATCATAATTAAATAACCATAGACCCTATGGATATGAATAAAGACATTCTGGAAAGCTTATGAAATTCTCCATCAAACATCTGAAGACATCATAAACTGATTCCCAGGTTAACTACACCTAAAACACAGAACATCAGGACTGATTCTGGCAAAACAGCCACTAAAACAGCCCAGGTGACCATCTTGTCACACCCATAACTCCTAAACCATCCATGTAATGACCATGAAACTTTAACAGTAGATGGTCAAGCTAACACACTAACTATCATCTTTAGACAAGTTAATCAGAAACCCAACTTATAATTAGATTAGCCTAGCATCAATGGACTTAACCCCTAATTTGAGCATCCAAGAGTTGAACAGGAACACCAAGATTGGTTGCTCCTAAAATCCTACCAAAATTACAGTAGGTAACACATGTCAAATTCAGACCATCATCCAAATTTCACCCCGTTTGGATGAACCCACTGTCCTACACAAAAATCACAAGTGGCATGGCAGAGGGTCACCTAAAAATACTTTGTACTACGAAGTTAATCAAACCATGCATTTCCTTGCACCAGGGGCTACATCATTACATATAATGAGCCCACAAAAAGTATCAACCCCATATCATACCTATATAACTCATTTATGAATTATTTCCCACATAGCCTTTCTAGCACACTTGAACTACAACTCCTAATTTTCACACAACAAGCATGCATGATCTACTCACCATGGATATAGCATGTCAATATAAGATCATAGCAACAGAAACCACATTTTTCTAAGCTATCTAGAATTACCTATGAATTTCCTTAGATTAATTCCTATCCAACAATTAAATAAATCTACACAGAGAAGTATCTCAAACATGCAATTTCATATTTTCTATGCATAGTTCATTCCATAACAAAAATACTGCAAGTTGAATCACTCAAAACGGACAAGTATTCTAGGAGATATGAATTTTACAATCTTAAAACTATTTTTGGAAAATCTATTACAAAATTCATATAGGACAAGCACATTTCAGAAAGGCCCCGAGGTTTTCCCGAAATTAACCGAGCCCTTATTGGTAACCGGCGTGCCTCGGCACTTTTCCACGAAGGCCCTCACCTTTCGCCTAATTCTAAACCGATGGCCCCGCGCGGAGGAGCAGAGAAGTGGCGATTTGGCTTGGGGCCGGCCGCTATGGCGGCTCGCCGCGCCCTGCATGGGCGGCGAAGGCCCGCGGGGTCCCGGGGCGCACTCGCCGGTGGCCTCGGACTCCGCATCGCGGTGGCTCGTGGCGCCGGACGCGTACGCCGCGCGGCCCGGCGGACGGCGTCTCCGGTGGCAAAAGGCCCGGCGGCCGCGACGGCCGGGGAAAAAGGCGGCGAGGGTGGAGTGGACCGAGGCGAACACGATGGCGCGCGTCGGTGGCGAAACGGAGGAGCGACCGACGGCTATTCGGTGGCGTTCCGAGCGGCGGCCATGGCGAGCGGCGCGGGCCGCCGGGCGGTGGAGAAGAAGTGGAGGAGCGGGGCGGCGAGCGAGCGGGCGAGCGAGGCGCTTATAAAGGCGGCCCGGCTCTTCCATTTGGCCCGGAGGGCCACGGCGGGCGGGACGTGACGACGACGATGGCGCTCGGCGCTGTGCCGCAAGATCTCGCCGAGCAGCCGAGGGCGACGGCAGACGGCGCGCGCGTGGGTGCTCGAGTGTGCGCGGGCGTTGCGTCGTCGCGACGCCCTTGGCGGCTCTTCGTGGCGGCAAGCGGCGTGCGTACGCGGCGACGGCGAATGCGGCGAGCGTAGCGGCCAGCAAGGGCAGCGAGGCGGCAGCGGTCAGCGGGACGGCTGATAAGCGATGGCGTGCGCACTCGAGTGCTCGCGCGTCGCCTAGCGCGTGGGCGGTAGCGGCGTGCTGAAGCGAGCGGGACGGCAGCGAGGCGCGCGCGCTCTCCGGCACGGGAAGCGAGAGGAGAAAGGGAGGAGGGGTATGACGGGTGGGTCCGGTGGGGCCCACCCCTTTAAGTTTGAACTGCGAAGTTTGACCGCCTGTAACTCCAAAAATATTGCGAATTTGGAAAAACTCAAAACATGAAAGTTTCTCCATTTGATGAGAGGAATAACTTTCATGAAGGAAGTTTTTGCTAATTCGGCCTAGATTTGAAGGTGTGAATTAGGGTCAAATTAGAATTATAAAAATATTATTTTTTTCAATATTCCCCTTTCGTTTTTGCCCTTTTGAAAGCCTTAAACCCATTTTCATGACTTGGTGTAAAAACAAAGTTTTCTCCAAATAATTTGCTCTAAAACTCTATTCAGGTACCAACTTGATCTGAGCAATGTAAAACAGGGCTTTTTGGAAAAATTTGGAAACTAATATATATATATATTTACCAAAAAAAATCTATTTCACCACAAAGAGACAAACATCAAGCAATTCAGCCAATGATGAACATGTTATGCTTATGAGCTGCTTATGCTCATGATGTGCAAGGTTTATTATGCCAAAAACCGGAGAGGTTACTGCCTACCCTTAAAGAAATCTCGCCCCGAGATTTAAAGCAAGAAGGGGGAAAAGGGGAGAAATAAGAGCTTTATTCATAGATCTGGATTTACATCGAGGATTACACGACTCTGATACAAAGCCTCTCAAGATTTGAGAGAACAAGGCTATGAGAAATACACGAGAATCATTAGCCTAATCCAGATAGCGACTGATACATGGACAATGGAGACAGAGGATGAACACGACGCTCCAAAACGTCAAGAATGTCCACAAGAACCAGAAAACCTCAAGGGTAAACTCAACCATAGTGAACCCAACCAGCAAAATCAATCCAAAACAGATCAGGAGTTCCTCCATGAAATACATATCTTTCTTCCCCTTCAAGTTGGCGACTCTGGATCCACGAACAAACACCGAATCTTACCACTCTGCTCCTGATTGCTCCCTCTTTCCAAAGCGATGGCTTTCTCAAGTTTTCTTCTCTCAGAGCAAGGTTTCAGATTTGGAAATGGAAAAGAAGAACAGATGCACAGGAGGGCATCCACGATGGAGTGGGAATACAGAATGATGCAAAGCACTAGAGCGGAGGCAGGAGGAAGAAAATGGACGACGAGTCACTCACGCACGGGCGAGAAGAAGATAGAGGAGAGAATAGATTCGCTCGGCGAGGAGACGGGCGAGTGACCGTCTTTGAAGCCGGGAAGGAGAGGAGGGGTCCGGCACGAGAACGAGGACGAGGCGCGAGAGCTGACAGGCGACGGGATAAAGGAGGGTACACGTGCGTGTCTGCCGCGAGTGCGGCGATCACGCGAACACAGTGCACAAGTGGGTCCCCTAGGATTGCAACGGTTCTCTTCTGGTTGACTTGTTGTGACCATTCCAGTTGTCCACATATTCATTTTTCCACTTCCAAGACCATTAGAGGACATTCTTCTACTTATCCCATTCTTCTAATCCGATGTCAAATCCTTTTTCTTAATCTGAAGTATGAAGATGACAGGAATAGTACGATGTACTCTCTCATTAAACCCCAAGATTACTACACCGTAGGGCAGGTTATCGTAAAGCGTAACCAACAATTACCCTATTGGAGACATCAAAAGGTTTAATGTGAGAGAATCGCTACTCACATCATCAAATACATCAAATGGTGCTTCAACCCTCAAAGAGTTTACCACTACGAAGCAGGTCAAGCTGAGGTTTGCACATCTGTCAAGATAAATCCAAATCAAGTTTGCTGTCAATAAGAATAGCACCTGCAATACTTTCTACAAGAGTAAATTGCATTAGGAGTACATGAACTATACACGTGGGTGCAAATTACCCCAATAACTATTAATTTGCTCTTGATGAAACAAGAACTTATCATGTTGGTGCGTATACGGTCCAAAATCCATTCCCTTAGCTTGCACGGCAATTTAATCTACCATTGGACTCGTACCCCACGTATACGGCTCGCTCGGCTCGTGCAGCTCGGACTCGTACCCCACGTATACGGCCGCTCGTGGCTCGACGTTGGACCCATAGCCGGCTCGTGTATATAGCGGCTAAATCAACTCTCGGAGCACAAATGAAGAAGCCCATCTCCTCAAAACGAGGAGCACGACCGTTGTATTCTTGCTCTTTGGAAATGGAGTTCGACCACCTGTTGTATTCTTGCTCTTTAGAACAACGGGGAGGAACCAGAGCAGAAGAGGTTTTGAATTCTTGCTCTTTGGAAATGGAGTTCGTCACCCGAGCACTACTCAATCTGCTTCGAAGAGCCTATTACACAAGATGAGCCACTTCCGGGAGACTTAAATCTTCACCTAAGTGATAGCTACTCAATCGCATGCTTATCCTTAGTTGTTAATTTCAGTTACAAATTATGTTTCGTCATTTGAAAACCGTAATGCACATTTTAGATTTCTTGTACTTAATCACTTAATAGAAGCTTTGGAGTGCGGCATCTTCTTTCTACTTATCCCTTTGCCTCTCAAGGTTGCAAAGAATCGTGAAAAATCTTACTTTGTGTTACTACACACGTAGGGAAGAAAATGCGGACCAGCAGACGAGCACACCGATGATGATGTCTACGAGCTCATCCCCGTCGCTCGAGCCTTGTATGACCGAGCCGCAAGCCGCTATGCACGTAAATGCATGAGCCGTGTACGCGAGCCGCAAAGCCGTATAGATTAAATTGCCGTGCGTGCTAAGGGAATGGATTTTGGACCGTATACGCACCAATATGACAAGTTCTTGTTTCACATAGAGCAAATTAATAGTTATTGGGGTAATTTGCACCCACACGTATAGTTCATATACTCCCGATGCAATTTACTCTTTCTACAATATCACTTAGGACCTGTGTGTGCAAAGGACAAGCTGAATTTGGTATCATCATTGGATTCCTTGAGGTGAGTTAAACACTGGCACATTCCTTCATAAGAACACATACTAACGTATGCTACTATCATCCAACTAGCCTGAAGAACTCCACTCTTTTGCATGTAGAAGTCTAAGTTCTTAGGTCAAAGACATCCAAATCATCTCATGTAGAAATCAAAATTCCTAGGTCAATGATTCTCTAACTCCATAGAAACCAACCAATTGCCTCTCTTATAGGACCAAAAACAGTAACTTGAGCAGATTCTTTGGCAAGGACTCATGATTACCAATTCCTTTCTATAAGTCACGCTCTCGAAGCAGGGATTTGTTGAGTTTTGTTATCCAACCAACATTCATTTCCGATGATAAGCGTGTAAATCTTTCTTTCCGAATGTTGCCTCTACTGAACCAAATTCTCATATTCAGACGACTTTTGTTTGATACTCAAAGCAGAACTGTAAGTTGGTAAATTCAAGGTTATACCCAAGCACTTGTACGATGCGTACCCAATGCATAGCTGAATCCGTCACCATGTAGCTTGAGTACACGACCGATGCAACCCCAAAATTGTTGCCATAATCCGTTTATAAGAAGTTTTTGTCTGAAGAATTTCCTTCATTGGCTCCCATAAAGCATGAATACTCCATAAGGCCTTAGAATACCTAATAGATGTATAGGAGTCCTAAGTCTCTACTGAGGAGTACCATGGAATAGGAAACCATTCTCTTGATCATACAACGACTGGGATAGTCCTTTGTCTACCACCTCTTGTAGTCCGATTGGTCTTACTGTAAGCAATCTCATTCTCTTTGATTTGCCTGATTTTGCTCTTCGAGAGAAAATGTTACAAGAGATTGGATGATGAATATCGAGAGAAAATCAAGGTAGGTTCACGCAAAACGACACCTCGAGGCAATCTCTGTAATAGGTCGAGATCAATAATCGTGATACCTGCTCGTGCCGAGCAGCACATCCATGTGTCTGCAGCCACAGGGTGCTCTCAGTTTCGTCACGGCACCATCAGTCATTAATCCAGACTCCATTACAAATCTTGCGTTTGAAATGCAATTCCACATGATTGAAGGTATTCCCGCACGATTAGACCTTACGTGCAAGGCAAAAGTGGGATGTACTAAAGATAGTCACAGGAACACAAGGTAATAAGAAAAGGTCAACTACACCAATTTGTAGCAACCTACTGTCATAATATCATGGCGCGATTTGGATGTGGGTGGATTGCATTGACAAGGATATGCATAAGCAAACATTCAAGGGAGGTTGTATGACAAAGATGTTGTCTTGGCTTAGACGAAACAACGGGTTACGATTAATAATTACAATACCTGCGTACCCCCTAGTAATCCATCTAGGTGCGTCCACCCAAACGGTCTAGGTTCTTGTCGCGGCACGGTAACTTATTAACCGAGACAATATGGCCATGACTATGACCAACAGAATAATTCGCCAGATAATCGAATTATATACGATATCTTGTACAACTAAGCTCTGTGCACAAGACAAGGTGAAGGAATTACCGAGAATTTTAAAATTGAGGATAGCAAGGAATATTTTTGAACGACATAGCATGTGCTACATACTATTGTCGCGTCGTACCCAAGGGATGATTAATAACAATATTCACTTAACAATTGGTCTAGGCATGTGACAACAAGAGACCAATGTCAACATATCATTATAGACCGAGAGGAATAGAAGTGAATTTACATGGACAAGGATAGAATACAAATTTGATCAACGACTGAGTTTTGATGCCCAAAATACATGACATATAAAACTTGTTCTTGCAGGCTACATAGGACGAATACACCACTTAAACACGCTAAGATTCATAATCACTAATCCTCAAACCATTGTACCATCTGCTTAGGAGTACAGTCATTACAATAGGTCCGCTCAACGGAAAACATAGCATTCCTACTAAAGACTTCTCATCAAGCCTACTCCTCATGGTCATGGTCCATGTTCTCAACACTTTTCGCATTTCCAAAAGATTCGCACTATCAATGTTGGGCACTATCTCGAAGCCCTTCCTCATCCACACCAAGAGAATTGTGGTGAAGCCGGTTGTAGACCCATTGCAGCTTCTCCTTGCAAAGCACCATTGATGACCTCTAACGCAATCACTTGCTCCCTCAGGCGGTATTCCTCATTCCAAGCTTCATTTCGTTGCGGCTCAACTATACCAAAAGCCTGTTGCCACTGACCAAGTAGGGCAAGCAACTCCAGAAACTGACTTTGTGCCACAAAGGTCTCATGGACGGCAGCATTTTCTCTCTGAATAGCCTGATCTTTGGAGATTGTCATCTGCTCAAGCAACATGGTCACCCTTTCAACTTCCTCTTCATATTCCTTCTTCATCTCTCGCTTAAATGAGGTGACGTAGACAAACTCGCGATTAAGGGATTCCAATGCATTCTCCAGGCAGGAGTAACTCTTCATCATAGCAAACATTGCGCTACTAGCAGGACCATTGCTGTTCTCAGCTTCATCTTTACCATTGACAAGTGCAGTCTCACTAAGCTGACGCCACACAACCTGGTACGGGTCACCTCTAGGAAACACACCTGCAGTGGCACGAGCAACCTCTTCTGGGCATCTTTTGAGCAAATCCCGTAGTGCCTTGTATGCAACCACATTTGCACCTTCCTGAGGATTCCTACCTCGAGCAATGAACCGACGTCCACACCAAAGTGACGCTCCTTCACTCTTGGCGGGAATTATTACTTCAACAGAAGCAAACTCATACGCCGATTCTCCAAAGCTCCTTACTCCACCGATAGCGAGGTTCCTTACCCGTGGGATAACCCACTGAGTGCAGAATTCGCCATAGCAATGAAGGCATTCCATATTCCTTTAGAAACTTTTTGGCACCACGTGGCTCACGGGTGGCAAACTGCTGATGCGAAACTTTTCCCTTGGTTGACTTGGATTTGGGGCGCATCAATCTTGCCATCCGTCCAATCCGAATCACAACCCTCATGAGATGGAGATTAAGTTGGTAGCTTTTATCGAAAGAGAGAATCGTTCTTTTATAAGGGAAGAAATAATGCAGTTGCCATGAAATGATTATGTGTCATGATGCATGCACGTTCCGTACGTCCTCACAAATCTGGGAAAACAATAAATTCTAGCGTTTTAGACGGTGGCATACCAACGTGCTCTCATATAGCGTAAACTAGTCGGGCTACACGATCTTGCGTAGTCAGTGTACCTGCAGAAAATTCATTTCAGCCCAATATCCCAATGAATGCAAGCGACGTAAAAATCCACGCACCTTCCGAACAAGGTGAAATCTCCGATTACTTGTACCCATTCCCGAGTGCATACTACCCAACAAGTCATCAGAAGACGACACCCTCACATGGGGTACCTTCTTATAAACATGTGTGAACATGTATATAATCCAGCACCAATAAGCACTCCCCTAGATCGGCAGTGTATCCGATCATGCTCTCACAACTCACACTTACCTGAGCGTTGAACCATTCTTACCTTGGCGTAGAGGCATATTGATCCATACATAACCATTCAAGTGAACGGACCTCATACATATCCGTCGTGTATGAGCACAACAAAAAGAAAATATGATGCAGTAATCCCCCAGGTTAGTACCGATATAAGCCACCCGAAGTCCTTAATTGGGCATAAAGGATATGACTCGGTCCAAGGCACATATATATAAGTTTTGAAAACCACACACTTTTGAAAAGCCTATATATGAGATTATGTGGCTATAAGTTCGTAATTACCGTTTATAAAATAAATTCTTTTTGTTTTAAATATACTTATGAAAAGAATACGCTGAACCCGCTCCGATGCCAGCATGTAATGAACCGACCAATTAACATAAACATAATGTACTAATGATGTCGCCTAGGCAACTTAATTAGCACATGACGCTTATATCAACCCGGTAGTCCGTGAAACCACGAAGGATTTCAAACTTTCCACAATACAAAGCCTGCATCGAATTAAGTTCAACATAAAACCGTTCATAGTAATACATAAGTTCACAAGAAATTGATTACATCGGAGTTTATGAAATAGTTATTACATTGCCAAGTTGAAAACCAAACTGCGGAAGCAAAATAAAGTGTTGTTTTACAAACGCACACTTAGTTAAAAATAGTGCCTGGTCCATCATCAAATCCGGCAAAAGCATGGAGGAATGAGATATAAGAGATGACCTTGCCCAAGGTCTAATCCTCCCGTAGTGGGATACTGTGTCCATCTTGTTGCCACAAAGAAAGGTCTTATGATCTCGCAACAAGTGGGAATAGAACCCGAGTACAAGAAGGTACTCGGCTAGACTTACCCGTCATAAACCAAAAATAAAGTGACACCAAGGAGTATGCAAGGCTTTATAAGTGGGGTAGCCGACTCATTTAAACTTGCGATAAAAGATGAGCTTATTAAATAATCATTTAGTGATAAAGGACTCTCTAGCTTATCATCTTTTAAGTAGGATCCTGGCATCACTAAATTAGCACCTGTACTACTCCAACTCCAGGGTATGAGCAAACAATGCTATCCTATCCTTCAGGTTGAGCATACCAGCATCAACATCATAGAACCATAACCATCCTATTTTTCACAATGATTTGCGACAAAGGTGCCGCTGCTCTGGCCAAGTGTTCACCGTCCAGGAACGATGGCGATTATAATCGATTGCAAACCAGCTGGCGGGGTATTCCTCACACAAACCACACGCCTCCCGTCGGAGTCGATTAGATCACCTTGGTCTATTCGGGTGGAATCGAGGATTTCAGCAAATACGATTGCACTAGGGCATGCCCGCTACCAGTCCCTCCGGCGCGACCGGCCACCGGCTTTAATACCGTGCCGTGGGCAATACACTCAACTCGCTGAACTTCCGCCCAAACATCCTCAAGGCTTCGCGGTCGGATGATCGCACCCTTCCAGCTATCTATGAGGCATTGTTCAACATGATCCGAGGACGTACAAAGCCATAGTCCCTTAAGTGACATCGCCGGAGTTTCCGTGGTCTAACACACCACAAGCTCCGACTAGTCGTGATTTAACAAGGCCACATGGTTATGTTCTCTAACCAACCTCCATAGTATCAACCAAAGGGTAGTAACCACCTACCTCGCGGATGAGGGTCAATCACCCGTCTTCTACCGATCTAATTAAGCAGTGCTAAGCATAAGCGCGATCCTGAACTTAATAGGGTAACGGTATTTAGGTGGATCAAGGTACTCATAATGCAGTAACGGTTCCAAGTCAATGCCTATTAACTTAATGCATCAAAATAAATAAATGACTCAAGTAAAATATTTTGAAAACTGTAGGAGTAATGCTCCGGGGCTTGCCTTCCTAAACGAGCGACGTTGAAACTCCCAGCACTTGATCACTCCACGTCTGGTTCCTGATTCTCGATCACCTCACGTGCCGATGTTCCCCTTGGTGACTCCTCTTTTGGATCCTTGTCCCATGTCACGTTCTGTTCCCCTAGCGATCCTGTATGATGCGGGTGCATGTATGAATACTGAGAATGCATAGTGTATGGTAATGCGATGCGTGCTTTGCTTACTCTTTCTACAAGGTAGTCAACATCATCCAAGAACATGTACCATACGCACATGTCATCTACTACATGTTCTACTACAACAAAGTAATCCTAGTAACGACATCCCTTTCTACTATCACTAGCAAACAAGTCAAGTAAAGCCAAAGAGACTACACTCAAGCATAATCATCCTAATCAATTCATCATGATCTACTCATCCTAGTACACTACTTAACCACTCATCATACCACTAATCACCTTGAACACTTGACAATAAGCCTATCACACAACTTTACTCATTCAAACATCAATACTAGTCATAACCATATAGCTAATAGATCAATAAATAAATCATAATTAAATAACCATAGACCCTATGGATATGAATAAAGACATTCTGGAAAGCTTATAAAATTCTCCATCAAACATCTGAAGACATCATAAACTGATTCCCAGGTTAACTACACCTAAAACACAGAACATCGGGATCGATTCTCGCAAAACAGCCACTAAAACAGCCCAGGTGACCATCTTGTCACACCCATAACTCCTAAACCATCCATGTAATGACCATGAAACTTTAACAGTAGATGGTCAAGCTAACACACTAACTATCATCTTTAGACAAGTTAATCAGAAACCCAACTTATAATTAGATTAGCCTAGCATCAATGGACTTAACCCCTAATTTGAGCATCCAAGAGTTGAACAGGAACACCAAGATTGGTTGCTCCTAAAATCCTACCAAAATTACAGTAGGTAACACATGTCAAATTCAGACCATCATCCAAATTTCACCCCATTTGGATGAACCCACTGTCCTACACAAAAATCACAAGTGGCATGGCAGAGGGTCACCTAAAAATACTTTGTACTACGAAGTTAATCAAACCATGCATTTCATTGCACCAGGGGCTACATCATTACATATAATGAGCCCACAAAAAGTATCAACCCCATATCACACCTATATAACTCATTTATGAATTATTTCCCACATAGCCTTTCTAGCACACTTGAACTACAACTCCTAATTTTCACACAACAAGCATGCATGATCTACTCACCATGGATATAGCATGTCAATATAAGATCATAGCAACAGAAACCACATTTTTCTAAGCTATCTAGAATTACCTATGAATTTCCTTAGATTAATTCCTATCCAACAATTAAATAAATCTACACAGAAGAAGTATCTCAAACATGCAATTTCATATTTTCTATGCATAGTTCATTCCATAACAAAAATACTGCAAGTTGAATCACTCAAATCGGACAAGTATTCTAGGAGATATGAATTTTACAATCTTAAAACTATTTTTTGGAAAATCTATTACGAAATTCATATAGGACAAGCACATTTCAGAAAGGCCCCGAGGTTTTCCCGAAATTAACCGAGCCCTTATTGGTAACCGGCCGTCCTCGGCACTTTTCCACGAAGGCCCTCACCTTTCGCCTAATTTAAACCGATGGCCCCCGCGCGGAGTGAGCAGAGAAGCGGCGATTTGGCTTGGGGGCCGGCCGCATGGCGGCTCGCCGGCGCCCTGATGGGCGGCGAAGGCCCGCGGGGTCCCGTCGCACTCGCCGGTGGCCTCGGACCGGCTCGCGGTGGCCCGTGGCGCCCGGACGCGTACGCCGCCGGCGGCCCGGCGGACGGCGTCTCCGGTGGCGCGCCTCCCGGCGGCCGCGACGGCCGGGAAAAAGGCGGCGAGGGGTGGAGTGGACCGAGGCGAACACGATGGCGCTGCTCGGTGGCGAAACGGAGGAGCGACCGACGGCTATTCGGTGGCGTTCCGAGCGGCGGCCATGGCGAGCTTGGTGCGGGCCGCTTCGGGCCGGTGGAGAAGAAGTGGAGGAGCGGGCGGCGAGCGAGCGGGCGAGCGAGGCGCTTATAAAGGCGGCCCGGCGCTCTTCCATTTGGCCCGGAGGGGCCACGGCGGGCGGGACGTGACGACGACGATGGCGCGGCGCTGTGCCGCAAGATCTCGCCGAGACTGGGGCCGAGGGCGACGGCGACGGCGCGCGCGTGGGTGCTCGAGTGTGCGCAGGCGTTGCGTGCCGTCGCGACGCCCTTGGCGGCTCTTCGTGGCGGCAAGCGGCGTGCGTACGCGGCGACGGCGATGCGGCGAGCGTAGCGGCGCAGCAAGGGCAGCGAGGCGGCGGGCGGTCGCGGACGGACCCGCCGATGGCGTGCGCACTCGAGTGCTCGCGCGCGTCGCCTAGCGCATGGGCGGTAGCGGCGTGCCGAGCGAGCAGACGGCAGCGAGGCGCCGCTGCGCTTTGGCACGGGAAGCAGAGGAGAAAGGGAGGAGGGGTATGACAGGTGGGTCCAGGTGGGGCCCACCCCCTTTAAGTTTGAACTGCGAAGTTTGACCGCCTGTAACTCCAAAAATATTGCGAATTTGGAAAAACTCAAAACATGAAAGTTTCTCCATTTGATGAGAGGAATAACTTTCATGAAGGAAGTTTTTGCTAATTCGGCCTAGATTTGAAGGTGTGAATTAGGGTCAAATTAGAATTATAAAAATATTATTTTTTTCAATATTCCCTTCTCGTTTTTGCCCTTTTGAAAGCCTTAAACCCATTTTCATGACTTGGTGTAAAAACAAAGTTTTCTCCAAATAATTTGCTCTAAAACTCTATTCGGTACCAACTTGATCGAGCAATGTAAAACGGGGCTTTTTGGAAAAATTTGGAAACTAATATATATATATTTACCCAAAAAAATCTATTTCACCACAAAGAGACAAACATCAAGCAATTCAGCCAATGATGAACATGTTATGCTTATGAGCTGCTTATGCTCATGATGTGCAAGGTTTATTATGCCGAAAACTGGAGAGGTTACAGGTGGCACCTGCCCAATCAAATTTCTAAGTGCCCTCTTTATAGACTGATGTGTAAACACTTCTTCAGGGAGGTGCTTGAGCTACTAGCTCAAGCAGGATTTGGTTTTACCCGAGTCCTTCATTATTGTTTACGTAATCCCTCTTCAGGAGAAAATTACTCAAATGGTTGAACCGCATCCTTTCGGATTGCTTCAACCCATACACCAACCGCCGCAGGCGGATGTTATTCATGTTGCAATTTTGATTCGGTCCAGGGATCTTAAGTCCTTCCGGGACTCATGTGGATTTCCGAACCAAGTGACCCATGCAAGTATGTAGCCACAATGTTTTCCAACTGCTTTTATAGATTCGGGTTAGCTGCCATAAATATAAAGTATTGGAACTTTTATGCCACACATAATTGGAGAGAAAGTTTCATCGTAATTGATGATGGGTCTCTGCGTGAACCCTTATGCCACTAGCCTCGCTTTGTGCCATATTTGTTCCTCTTCTGGAGGAAGACCCATTTGCATCCTTCAGGGATGACTTCAAGAGGTGTTAGGGCTGCAGGCCTAAACAACCTCTCTTTCATAAAGCGAGCGCTATTTTGCCTTAATTGCTGCTTTCCATTTGTCCCATTATGAGTGCTTCTGGCACTCTGCCATGGACTTTGGTTTTGGATCCGGATCCATTAAGTCAGCCATTTCTCGAGGCATAATATTTTGTCGACAATAGTGGTCTTTCGATTATATGACTCTCCTGATCTCCTCATGATCGTCCTCCCGCTCATCATGATTTCCCATAACGATTGAGTGGGCGTTCCAATCTTCCAATGTGATGGTGCGCGCGACACATTGGGATTTCCATCTCCAGATGGTGTCCTTCGTGGACTTCCTCAACCGGGTTGAGTTGCCACTTCGGGGCATTCTCGACTTCAGTCGAGCTTCTTCAATTGATTCCTTAAGTGATGCAAGTGGCTCGAGACTTTGTGTTTGCGGACGTCTCCGCGTAACCTTGTCTGAGCACCCTTAGGTCTCCCCCTCAACCTAGGATCGGATGGAGACAATAGAGTTGATAACCTTCGGGCTACTTATATACTCTCCGGCGCACTTACTACGGGTAAATGCGATCTTGTCACTTTTCTCGATCAATGAAGGCATTTGGCGGCTCATTTGCAACCTTTTGCAAATTATCATAATCCTCTCGATCTCCGGTTCGATTGACTAGTGCGTGCGTCTAAGGAATGCATTCCACCATTCCATTTCATGCAATTTCCGGCATTCTTCTCGGGATGCCTATCTCCCCTAATGCCGGGAAATGCAATCAACGTACCGAGCCGTATGAAGATCCCGTCATAGGCTTATCCATCCCAACTTCTGGTGGAGTCTCTTTGGTGTACGTTGATGTGTCGGTACTGGCACACATGTACCGCTCAACTAAATACACGCAGATGGGAAATACTTTGTTCTTTCTCACGCACTAGCTATAAGGGGGATGCAGTTGGCCTGAGACTTTGGGGACTTAGCATATAGTGGAAAAAAACAACATTTTGTGAATGCTCTTCAGGAGCACATATGACCATAACTTGTTACAAGTGCTCTTCAGGAGCTTGTATGGTCAAGCTGTTCATTTGGACATTGCATTATGACTATCATGATATCTTAGGGATTACTACAGGTCCCTGAATATATCAAAGTCATCATCGATCGAGAAGGTCATTCTCACTTCCGTCCATTTGGACGTCTTCACCATTTTCTTTTGCATTGACAAGCGTGTCGCCGCATTCCTAAGCTTCAGGCTCAGTGGTGTGGTAAGGCTGATGTTGGCTCTCCTTGTCCTTGCTTCTAGAAGGACTTTGGTAGAGCTCAACTAGGTGTCTTGGGGTACGACAAATGCGGGACCAATGTCCCGTGCCTCCACATCTAGAGCAATGATCCTGCTGCTCAGATGTATCACCCATGACCTTCTCCGATTTGCTTTTACCCCGGGCTTATCCCTTCCTTAGAATTTGGGCATGGGACCAAAGTATTCTTAGCAACGCCGGTGTGTGCTTCTGTGCACAACCATGAGGTTGGTATGCCGCGCGTAACGATCGTTCGTGAGAACATTTTGTTGCTCCACAATCAATAGTACTATTATCGCTCATAGTACTTCAGGTACTTTTAGCGTTGCTGATTTAGTACTACGTTGTTGGGAAGGGTAGAAAGAGTTTTCTCGATCATATCTGCATCAGTGATCTTCTGGCCACATAGACGCAGTCTAGACACAATTCTATGTAAAGCAGAGTCATACGCTCTTACAGACGTATAGTCTTGGAAGCGTAAGTCGATCCAGTCCTGTTGTGCTTTGGCAAGCATAAGCCGCTTCCGGGGCTAAAGCGGTCCTTCAGGGACTGCTACAATGCCAGTGGATCGTCCTCCTTCACATACTCGACTTCGTGTCCGGGTGTAAGTGGTGTTGCAATAGGTGCAATGCCTCTGCTTTATCATGTTTTGTGCGCTCACCCTTGCCAGCTTCAGGCTGAGCAATGGTATGATCGAGGCCCATGCAATCGAGTTTGATCTCGACGTCAATGGCCCAAGTAAGGTAGATGCTGCCATCCACGGCTAGCTCAGCGAATTCCCTTTTCTCAATGTCTGACATGCCTGCATAATCAATTTGCAGGATCAGTGAATGTCGGCTATGCGTAATCTTCAGAATTACGACTATGCGTAATCTTCACGATTACGACCATGTGTAATCTTCGGATCACATTCATATAGTCTTCAGACTATATTTCCCCAAATATTTCAAATATATAATCTTCGGGATTATATGCTACTCACATCAAAGAGTGTATATATATAATCTTGCAATAAAATAAATCTGTAGGATTTAAATAAATGCAAGAAAGTAAATGAAACAAATAAATAAAGTAATATACAAGTTGCAACAAAATAAATAACCATGCCATGCGAGGTCTTCAGGTTCGAATTATTTCTATGGGCTTGAGGCTGCATAGTGGCATGTCGTGGTGAGCTTCAGGTCACCGTTATATGTCGCATATAATTAATCTCGTCGTATGTGATCTTCGGGATCACTTTGCGACACATGATTGCAATAAATAATCTGCGAAACTTAAATGAGTGCAGAAAATAAATTGCAATAAATATAAAATGCAATAATTAAATCTGCAGGATTTAAATACTATAAAGTAAATTGCAGTAAATAAATAATAGCAATAAGAACATGAATAAATATGGTGGACTTCGGGCCACACATATTTTACGGGCTTCGGGCCGTATATGCGACTTCTGGTCGCCGGCGTGTAGCTGGACACGCCGTGTGAACATGTGACTTCTGGTCACAAATATATATACGCATATTTTAACGATCTGTGTGTAACTTCTGGTTACAAAACAAAGACCAAATGGCTTCGGGCCATTATTTTGTATACGTGCATGTATATGTATATACGTGACTGCAGGTCACGAATTTTGCACGTAGAGACGAGCTGTCGCCGACTGAGCCCAGCTTAATCAAAGACACATGCAGTGCATAGCAGAGCCAAACGAATAAACCCAAGGCCATAGGGTGCAGTGACTTCATGTCACATTCGTCGAGGCCTCGAGGGTACATGACTATGTGGCCATGGTCCCTATGAATATTGGTTTTATGCGGCATGCATGGCTTCTGGCCATTCTTAAAAGAAGGGCAGCATGCACGTTTATGGCCAAGGCTTCAGGCCTTGCTTGTGCATGGAAAGCTCCAACTCGGTCGTCCTCATCCTTGGAGAGTCTGCATACGCTTTTGACCGGCGCGCACCCCTGCCATCCATCCTTATCCTCTCACTTAACTTTCTTTCGTGTGAAACGAAAAGCATGGTTTTGAGGAAGGAGACGGTGGTTGGCCGACAAGGCCAACACCAGCACTCGCCACAGCGCGCGCTTTGCCCGCGACGGCCTTCAGGGCCAGCTCGCTCGCACTCATGGCAGCTGGGAGTGGGTCTGGCGGCTGCAGGGCGCCCGTACCTGCGCGATAGGAGCATCGGTGGTGGGGTTCGCGCTCCCGGCCTGCAGGGCCGGTGCGGCGTCTAGCGTAGGAGCTCGCGCGCTCCTGCGCGGCGCTCCGCCGCCCACGCGCGCGTCCCTGCGATCCGGTGGGGCCGAGCCGGCGTCTTGTGCACAGGGCGAGGAGCCTCCCGCGGCTGCTGGCCGGGGATCAGGTGGTGGCGGCGCGGCAAGGGCCTCCGCGTGCCCTCGCTGAGGTGTCGGTCTTCAGGACCGCACGCCCTCGGGTAAGACCGTGGCTGTCCAGGGCCAACGGCGTTCGGCCGGCTGCTGTGACACAGGATGGTCGGATTGGCTCGTCCTCAGGACGGTAAGCTCGCCTTCAGGGCGATGGTGACCAAATCTAGGCCTCGTGTGTCCATGGCGGTCGCGGCGGCGGCCTGTTGAGGCCTGCTTGTCCACACCTGCGGCAGCGGCCTATGAAGGCCCGCTCGTTCGTACATCCGCTCTGGTGGTGGTCTTGCTTGCCCTCTGCTGGGGGTCGCATCGATCTGCACGCACGTCTTCAGGACGGCGGCTCTTTTCGTTGGCGAGCGGAGGCAGGGCCATCCTTGCTTTGCCATGGTGAGCGGAGGCAGATCCTTCCTTGCATCACCGTGGTCGTTTCCGGCAAGGGACAGTGACGGCGGCCGGGCCACCTTCATGTCACTGGGCACTGCCGATATGCCAACGACTCAACAGGTAAAACGTGCTCGTGATTGTGCTTGTTCGTGTAGGCAGCAAAGAATGTATAACGAAAACAAGCATCTCATGTATCACGGTGAAAGAACCGATTTCCTACCTTTCTTACCCTTAGCTCGGTAGAACTCGTGCTGATAACGTGTTAAAAAATCGTATTCTCAGCACACACAAATATAGTCACAAATACAAGGATGAACACAGACATATAATATGGAGAGGGATAGGGAGCTCTTTATTTCTTAGTATATGCTCATACATGTACATATGCTCATCATCGTTCCTTTTAACTCTCCAGCATCTCCTTTTATAGAGGGAAGAGACTCATACTGTTCATAGTCTCCCAAGTAATTTCTAGGAAATTTCCCTCTCATAAATTGGCCACCATCAAAGTCTTGCTTTCACATTTGTTTCTTGACTTTGATTTCACAACAAACACCAAATTTTCGTTGCATTTTTTTCGTCCATCTCCGATCTCTATTAGGATTTATGTTTTTTAATTTTCGGTGGGTTTTTTCGTCTATCTCTGATCTCTATTCAAATTATATTTTTTATCTCTATCCCTAGCGGCAAAATTTCTTGCAAAATAATTTTTCATTCAACTTAAACTAGGGTTCAGTCTCGGCATTAGATTCGGAGAAAAAGTCCTCTTCTCGATGAGATGGAAACATTTTCCAGAAAAAATCCCCTTCATGAGATGGAAAGCAAATAAAAGATGTTAACGTGTGTCCTTTTCCCGGTCCCTTGCATTCTGTACCTTTTTTAGATAAAGGATAAAAATATCTACTTCTACATCCGTAGATGTCGTACCAATTATGCGGTGTTGTAACATAATGAAAGAAAAGGAGACCCAAAGTCTTAAACCAATCTGTACAGCGTTCTGTACGTGACTTTTGTTTTTCTTTTTTCACTAATTTTTTATAAAAATAAATAATAAATAACAAAGAGTGTATTATGGATATTTGCACTCTTTTATGTTTCTCTAATCTAATATAAATAATTCATGTGTACAATCTTGCATAATTTACATTCAATCGGTTCTGTGACTTTTTTATTTTCGTCGCTCTTGTTTTTTTCATATAAACAAAAAAACAAATTACCAAATAATTTAATCTATATCTATATACAAATAATCACATAAACTTTGCCAAGAAGCTACCAGCGGCAGCCCAATATATGGTCGCCACACCACATGCATGTGCAATGGCATCCTGGTGGTCACCATGGCACAACACACCATCATGATCAATATAGAAGGCCTGACATCTCTGTATCCGCGACGCAACAGTTGCATCAACGATTACATCATGACCGAGATTCGCCATCACACCTCGATGGTAATGTTTGTATCCTCCTTCTGCGTGGAGATGTCATGACATGAGCGACACACATCCCTAGGCTCCATCGATGTTTAGAACGAATGCTATCATGGACGTTCATATCTCATCAACGCATGACGAGGTCCCATTGTTGTGCTGAGAGACCATGCTCATTTGTACAAGAGCCGAGAAGCAAGGTGGACTCCGACCACGCTTATCTCGCAATGCCATTCGGTGTTTCCGCATCGTCTAGAGCCGGTCACACTTGTCGGCATGAGATGGCAAGACTACGGACATCGATCAATGTCCCGCCACTTAGAAGACGAGAGCCCCGACACCATTGACAATGGCTCCTCGCCTATACCGACAACATCATTGCATCGGGCGACATCGGGACAACCATGGAGGCATTGACAATTGCTCCTATGACCTATGCCAACAATGCCGCCACATCAAAGGAGGCAGGCCTGGACGCCATCGTAACGGCTCCACATCTACATTGACATCAATGTCGCACACCGAAAAGACAAGCCCGGACGTTCATGACGGACTACACATCTACACCAACGACAAACGTCATTCAACACTCGTATTGTGCAAGGCGCACGATGCACCTCATGTACTCATTATAAGATTTATATCCTTCAAAATTCATAGAAAGGGTAAACACAGTAGATGCATAACATCCCACCTTTCTTTCTAATAATGGTTGATAGTTTTTTTATTCTGTTGCAACGTACAGATATTTTTTTTAATAAATACTAAAGCCAATCAAAGCCCTACAGAAAGGGGCCTTATCCTCCCTAGTTCGGTCCAAACATTCTGCACACAATGGTGAAAACACACTGTACCAAAGTGAATGAAATCGATCAAGTCACAAAAATGGAAATCGATCGTGGTGTCGGCGTGTGGTGCCACTTACTCGTGCTACGGGACAGTTGGCGCGCGAGCCACGCGCCTCGAACTCCTCGCCATCGGAACCGGGGTCGTGTCACGCTGTATGCTCTGCTCGCACACCATCCCGCTCCTCTCCTCGGCTCCTCCTCCCTCCCCTCCCGCTCCTTCGCCGCCTCGCCTCGCCGGCGGCCGTGGCCTGGTAGTCGCGGCCTCGCTCGCTCCGGCACCCGCCATCACGCCGATAAAGACCACCTCGAGCTCGTCGTCCTAGCGGCTGCTCTCTTCCCGCTCCCGGCGGTACGGAAATGCAGATCCGCCGGGACCTGGATTGATTCCTTCTTCTGTGACCAGTCAATCACACGCGAATCACTATAGCAATTTGGTTGCTGCGGTGTAGTAGTACTGTTACCCCTCAAGAAAAGGAGGAACTGGGGGTTCGATTCATTCGACTGCATCCGCTAGCAGTACTGTTCCACCGTTCTGATCTCTATCCGTACGTTTTTATCCAGGCTTCAGGCGAGGCTTGTGGTGGGATCGGAGCCTCGTATCTGAGCGCAGCCATGGAGCAGAGTAGCGATGGGACGCCGATCAGCCAGCGGTGAGTTTATCCCCATGGGGGAGTTGCTCTCATTTTTTCTTCTGCGCTCAGCATTAAGACTTGATATCATGCTATGGAAGCTCGATTCTCCGAGGTTAGCGTTAAGTTTCAGCAGATTTTTCTCAACTTAAATCTGAGTACAGTCATTTCGTATTACTAGCACTCCCTTTCCACTTCCTTTTATGGGAATATATTCCTTAGTATGTATATATACTTTTCGTTGACCATTATTGAAACACAAGAATCAAAGTTATCATTGCAACTTAAAAAACTTTTTTTTGTGAGTATTTGTGTGGCTTTAAAACTTGATAAGAGGACTGATCACATAATGTTGACTTGATTATTGCTTCCTCTTTTAGGGGGGCTAGCAGTCCAACAGAACATTCAAGCAAGTCAGATGAGGTTGCTCAAGACATGGTAATGCCATATCCATGCAGTGCTACCAGACAGAATACTCCAAACAGTCTTGTTTCCATATATAGACATCTATTGTGCTACTGTTTACAGGGAGCCATTCTTGATATTTCAGAACAGTTTTACTATGATTAGAAAGAAGTGTTTACCTTATAAGAAGTGTTTACCTTATTCATTTATGACAAACTGCCAAGAAAGTCCATTGTCAACTGATGGAAATGGCGCTTAAGGCTTTACTTATTTCTGGACCTAGTGTTTTTGTTACTATAACAGAAGTAACCAGTGAGGAAATTGCATTTAACTTTCTGCCAAACGCTTTTGGTGCACTCTATGTTTATATAGGACCAAACCACCAATGCCATTGCTGCCTGTTTCCTCTTTTACTTTATTCATTAGGAACGTTAAGATTCAAGAACTTTTATAAATACTGATTTTGTTATTCCCTTTTCTGTGATATAGCTGGATCATTAGTTCTTTTTGGTAGTTTTGTGGATCTTGTTAATTGAATGGTGTCATGGTGCTGAGGTCATTTTTTAACTACAGTTGCAGAGTGATATACCACATGAAACTGTGAGGCATTGCCAAAATGCGGAATCAGAAGAGATAGACAGTTGGCTTTTAGCCTTGCAAGCTGATTTAAAGGAACAAGGTCAGCAATATTCTAACTATTTCTTGTCTACATCTCACTACTTCTGTTTAGTTGCTTTGTTAAAAATGCAAATTCTGTATATTGCCTATTTTAGAATGCGCCTTTAGTTTTTAGCTGTTTGCTTGTCCAACTAGTGGGACATTTCAGCTGATGATGACTACAAATTAGTTGGCTTTTTTGGAAGATTCTTCAGTACTTTGACTATTTTCGCTTATACACAAAAGGTTGACTTTTTGTTTTTGAAGGAAAACAAAAGGTTGACTTTACCACTAGCTTTTAACAATAGCAAAATTCATATAAGGTACTAGCTTGTTGATTTGTCGTTAGTTCTTGTGCCACTTGATGATTTGATTTCTTGGAAAGAAAAACACTTCATGGTCCAAATTCCCCCTTACCCCGATTCAAGAAAGACCATGCATACATGTGCTTGTCAGTCCACACACTATTTCTGTTGCTTTCTGCAAGTAAAGGTCAGCTAAGAGTTGTGCTTTATTTCCTCATGCAGTATATATGCCCACCATGTTTCCAGGCCTTCGCTATCAAGGGGGCCTAAACAGTCGTTCTCTTGAAAAGATACACAGATTAGCGACATTTGCCCTAAGTTTCATTCTGTACTTTGGATACACCTAAGTGCTTTGTCATACAATAGTTTACATGCTGATGCTTTCGTCCATCAATATACTGCTCTCCCATTGCATGCATGTACCCTCACCATCAGCTTTTGATTTATAACTATTGCCTGTCTTATTGGTGAAAATTTCTTCTTCTCTACATTCGTATTCATCGAATAGAAGTCTATCTATTATGGATTTAGAATTTTTTTTTTGTTTCAAACAGAAGGACCTCCTCACAAGAAAATCAGATGGTCATCGAGGAAAGTTTTTTAGACTACAGTATTTATTTTTCACATTGTACTTTGTATTTATTCCAGTTTTAGCTAATAGAAAAAAATTGATTTTCCTTCCAGGAAGATGCGGTACTCACGCAAATGGTAAAAAAACATGGGATGAAAACTGGCAAACTATCGCATGTGCTATACCTGGCCGAAATGCACATGCATGCCTTTCAAGGTAAATTGCTTGCACTGTAAGGTTGGTTTCATTTTTTCTATGTTCTATACTTGAGAACCTTTGCCTCAATTTATCATTTGGTTGGCTATTGTTTAGCTTGCATTGACAGCTCAAGCTGCCGCCACCACCATGGCAACAGCCTCATTGTTAGCCTACTACAGTTCTACAATGAAATTGGCATAGCCTGTGTTCACATCATTACATGTTGCAGCCACTTCTAACTTGATTTTATAAAATTGTGTATTCCAAGTAACACACCAGATGGCTGCTTGTCACACAAATCACAAAAGATGTTCTTACCTTGTGCCTCTTCGATCGTGGACGCCCATCCTTTCACTTTTGGAGGCAAAACTTCTTTGAGGAAGCTAGTCTACAAGCCCATATATTTTGTGATTAAAAAAGACCAGCTTTCCTTGTTGAGCCTCTTTGGCTAAGTTCGAGTTCCCTTTCTCGTCCTTCTCTTTGTTTGTTTTGTTTTCCTCTCTTAGTTTGTACAGTTGTTTTGTTGTTTCTCATTTTTAATAAAATCCTTACAGTGGGGGCCTCCCCTGCTGAATTTACTATAAAAAAATATGTTCTAAGGTTTCAACCTTTATCCATGTCCTTTAAGTGGAAATTATAATGCCTCTGCTGTGGCTGTAAATAAAGTATCTTTGCAACACTTCTGCTGCTGCAGGGGTTTTGTAGCTAAGCTGCAAGGGTCACAAATTTCTTCCAGATAAGATGTCCTGGAAGTTTTTTACACTCTTGTTTCATTAATCACTGTTATAAATTGGAAGCCTAAATGAATTAAAGTACTGACTAGTGAGAAAGTCTAGTATAGCATTGCTGATCTGCATTCAGATTCATTAGCCATCTAATGTTTTCTTCACTTATGTTCAGATGGAAATACATTCTAAGACCAGCAATTCTAAACCCAGCAATAAACAAAGAGCCTTGGTCGCAACAGGAGGAACTAAGATTGATTCGTGCACAGCAAGTTTATGGAAACAAATGGTGTAAAATGGTCAAACATTTCCCAGGGAGGTAGGATTGGATGGAGACACCTGTAAAGAAAAAAAAACTATTTGGGAAAAAAAATCTCTTTATGTTGGTTATTGTTATTGTTTATTTTAATTGATTCCCTTAATGAGAATTCAGTATGCATCTACCTGCTTCAAACCTCTTATGAGTGTGGCACTAAAATTGTTGACCGCATGTACAATCAGGACAAATGATGCACTCAAAGAACGTTGGAGACATTCTGTGAAAAGAAAACTGGATTCATATTTGGCCTCAGGATTACTCGAACACATTCCAGACCTGCAAGATGATGTATCCTCTCTACAGAGCAATCAGTCAGATATTCCAAAGGACTGCAAAGCTGCATCTGATAGAAATGGATTTTCATCACATTTATCAACAAACCCCAAACTTAAACAAGAGCTCACAGAACTGGTTGAAAATGCTAATACATCAGGAAGAAAAAGCTCTGGCTTATTCTATGCTAAAGCCCCTGATACCCATTCAGCCAAAATCTCAGAAATGACGACAGCCAAATCACAGAAGTGTGCAGGAACAAGAAAGAAGCTGGCTGTTCTGTCAACCCCAGTGGAGCTCAAGGTGTGAACTATTGCCAAAGCTTTGTTGTTGTTTCATTTATATTCTTTTTTCTTGCCATTCAGATTAATATGCAGTTTTATGTAATTGATAACATGTGTACTGATTGATTTACACCAAATTGCTAAGGACAGCCTTTCTTAACCATGGTTACTGTATTTGAAGCAATAGTATGTTAGAGGAGTCAAGGGCCTATTGGGCCTTAGCCCATTAGGGTTAGTTAGTCGCTTGCCAAGTAAGACCTCTCTATATAATGAGAGGAGATGTATCAATCTAGAATCAAGCAAGAATTAAGAAGGAAAACCATGTTCGCCCGCGGCTGGATTTCTCTCGCCCTCGCAGCCCTAGCTGCCCCGTGAACAGTACCTGCGGGTACTGTAGCGCCGCGGGTACTATAGCGCGCCCGTCGCCGCCGCTCCCCTCAGCCCTCTCCTCTCGATCCCGTCAGCCCACATAACATAGTACTTCTCAACCACCTGTTGTATTACTATAGAAACTAGCAGATATCCCCATGCTTCGCACGGGGCAAGAAGCCAGGAATGTTGACTGTTACAAGATTTTATATGGAACGAAAAGATTACCAAAATTAGATTGAACAATGTTTGAGCTGTATATATAGAGAGAGATTTTTTGTGGCACCCGAGTTAAAAGGGAAATCATACAGTAAGGCTTAGAAGTTCGATCAGAACACAAATGTTGGAACATGTTCATGGAACTCAGTGTGAACAGATGTTTTCTTTCTTGTTGTGGCATTGTATCGAACATCTGAAAGGCACAGTTCATGGATGTATAAGGAAGTAGGAATCGCATGGCTTACTGTACACAGGAAGCAGGGACGACGTGAAGGATGCAGGAACGCGTTGTCGGCGGGGGATCTCGCGATGCCGCCTGGGCTACGCCGCTAGAGGTTGGGCCGGCCGCTAGCACGCATGCCTGACACCTGGGCTACGCCGTAAGGGTTGGGAGGCGACTGGATTCTTGCGTTGCCGTGGTATAGCATTGGGCCGTCGGAGACGCGAAGTGGGAGTGGTGTACTGCCGGCGGGAACGGCGGACCGCGGACCGCATGACCAATCGAGGTGGAGATGGCGGAGCAGTCAGCGGTGTCGTGGCGACCAGCAGCGGCACGCGGATGGCGCTCGGCAGCGCGGCCTCTGCGGCTTCGCTCAGAACTGCGGTGGAGGTGGCAATGGCGGCCGCCAGGGTTGGGAGTAGCGGTGGGGAGAGGACAGGTGCAGCAGAAGTTTCGGGAGAGGACGCGTATCGAAGATGGAGGAGGTTGCGTATAGATTTCGCTTGCTGCCCGGTGGAGTTTATGGCTGGACGCGGTCCATGGACTCCACGTTTACTGTGCTGCGTACAGTGAAATGTGAGGAGGACGGAGATTTGCCGTTGCACGCTCTTTATAGGTTAGTATAGATTAACCAGCAAAGAACATGCACTGTAATTCATTGTCAAAAGCTTTGTGGATGCATTGGAAGCCTGTTTATGCTTTCACTTCACTCATCAGAAAGGTTTGTTTGATATTTTATATGAACCTTGAGTTTGTTCCTAGTTTGTGATCCAACTGAATGATTGTTTGCACTTACTTTTTGATACTTCTGTATTTGTGTTATTCAATGGTATCTAAGTTCTTATGTCAGTTTTTAACTATGGATGCAGAGTGCTGTACCACATGAAACCACCAAACATTTCCAAGATATGAAATCAGAAAAGACAGGTAGAAATTAGAACGCACCTTCTTCCATTTATTGAAGACGATTCAGCTATTCCTGCTTGTGTATACAAGTTTGACTTTACTATAAGGTGCATCTATCTAGTGGAACATACTACCTCCATTCACATACACAAAAATGCTATCTCAAACTTTCTTTCTCGATTTCAGCAAAAACGCTTACTCAAAGTTGAACATGATTTCCCAAGTTTAAATATTATGTTTTATGAAGGTGGGGTTCAACAGCCATTTGATTATACCTGCGCTAATTCCAAACCATATTTCTTGCACATACTGTTGGGTACTTTGTAGCATAATAGTTTGCATGTGATCTCTTCTTGGATCATTATGATTTAATTGCTGTTACAGATACCTCATGGTCAGCTTTCATATATAACTATCATCTGTCATATTGGTTAAATTTTATTTGTTATATTCACATTTTTCTGGAATGGAAGTGCATGTATTTAGATCTTTTTTATATATATCAAGCAGAGGGCCCACTGTGCAAGAGAAATGCCCACTGCATCAAGGATGGAAGTAGTTTAAAAATTCCCGAGAGGACCAAAGGCAAATGGTTAGCAGAGGAAAGTTGTTTGGACCAAAAACTTTATGTAGTATGTGAACTTGAGCTTGTTTCATCATGACTACTGAGAAAAAATATATATTTTCTTCCAGGAAGATGAAATTCTCACTAAAATGGTTGCCAAACATGGGAAAAACTGGCAAACTGTTGCATCTGCTATACCTGGCCGAGAAGCAAAACAATGCCGAATCAGGTAATTAACTATTGGTTTATTGTACTGTAAGGTTGGTTTCTTTTTTATTTGTAGAAGTAAAAATATTTTTATCTATTTTATCTTAAATTTATATCAGTTTATATCCTCAGTTTATCATTTGGTTGCCTTTGTTTGGCTTGTATCGCCACCACAATCCGCAGCAACCACCATGGCACTGTTTATTTGAGCCTCATTGTCTACTTTACTAGTTAGCAAGGCTCACATAGGACCGACCCTGAGCTTGACTCCCTGTGGGAGCGAATTTTAAACAGGCCTAGGTTAAAAAAATACCCCTCAGCAGGTACAGTCCTGAGTTATACGTGCGACCACGTGAGTCTTGTATCCTGGGCACTTTAGGTGGCATGTCCAGGAAAGCCAGCCTTCGGGGTGTTTCTCGGCCTACATGTGAGAAGCTTCTTCTTGATGTAATGCCATGGTGTTAGAGTATTAGGAATAGTACCACATTGCCTACCCATGTGGGATGTTAGTCCTATGTACTCTATATAATCAGCCATAGGCCCAATGCAATATATCCAATATTCCTCCAATTATATTCTCTTACATGGTATCACGAGTCTAGGTTCAGCCCTAGGCCTCCGGCTTCCGCTGCCCTCGCGTCGCCCCCGGGGAGGCCGATCTCCGCCTCCACCGGGGGCAGCGCCCTCGCAGGACGTGCGTGGATCCCTCCGATCTGCTACGCCATCGTGGTCTAATTTTTATTTTCCCGATCAGAGATCGGGTTGCGTCGCCCTGCCGTTCGTTGCTGCATCGTCATCAACACTCCTGAGGATGAGGTTGTCGCTGCGCCCTCCCAGGCTGCAGTGCCAACGCTCGTGGTCACGCCATCACCGCCGGTGTCGCTGCCTTTTTCAGGCAGTGGCACCACCCATGCTGCCGGTCCTCGTCACGTTGGTTCGATCCAAGTCTGCACCCATTGCCGCAAGCTTGCGGACACCGCAACTGGTGTTGCTGAAGGAAGATGCTTGTGCGTTTGTTGACACGTCCAAGCTGCACCGTCTACCTTCGCCATTCAGTCTGCTCATCGTCTTGCTGAACATGCCAGCAAGAAGCTGCTGATTTTGTGCACTCGTGTGCCTCCATTGACGCCTTGGACCCGCACCCTCCTCCATGGCTTCGACCACGTCCACCTCGACCTCGGCTACTTCGGCATAAAGGGCTACCGCCTTGCATAAGGACTCATCGGCTTCTCCTCCAGCCACAGCATACGCGCCGCATCGACTGTTATGACTGCGGGGGGGTGTTCTTGTCAGCTTCTTCTCCAGTCTCACTGTCTATAGCACTCCCGCTGTGACTGCGGAGTGGAGTATTAGGAATAGTACCACATTGCCTACCCATGTGAGATGTTAGTCCTATGTACTCTATATAATCAGCCATGAGGCCCAATGCAATATATCCAATATTCCTCCAATTATATTCTCTTATACATGGGAGCAGTCTTTTCCCTGCAGGTCGAGTTTTTGTAAAGTAACACTGTTCTGCTCTGAACATGCAGTATCCTTTGTTACAAGTTTTCTCTCTGTTAGTTCATGGTCTCAAGAAACAAAACTAGATGCTTGCTGCTTGTGATCAATGTGGTCTGCATTTTTATAATAGCAAGATTCTGTTTCTGCCCATATAATAGGAACCATAAAGTGTGTGACAATACGTGCCCCCCTTTGTGATCAAGAAGATGAGACAATACATCATCTATTAACATCTTGTGTGGTGGCAAGACAAATATGGTTCAAATTACTCATTCCATTGAACCTAGCAGATTCAGTCCCCCGACAAAATGAACTGGGCTTTGCTGATTGGTGGTGCAAGACAATAAGCAGAGTTAGCAAGGAGCACAGGAAAGGAATGAACTCTTTAATTATTCTAGGGGCCTGGGTTATTTGGAAACAAAGGAATGCATGTGTGTTTTGAGGGGGCTTCCCCTTGTATTAGCAGGATTTGGAGTGAACTGAATAATGAGCACTACCTAGGTGCAAGGCTGGGGCGAAGAAGCTTCAAGGGCTAGGATTGACTCTGGCAGACTAGGTCCATTTAGCTAAGGTCGTGTTGTGCCTGTTCACCATATCTGGTCCCCGTATGAGTGAGGATCCTGTTGGGACCCCCACCCCCCCCCCCCACCCCCACCCCCCTATTTTTCATCTCTATAATACAATGAAACACAGCTCTCCTACGTTTAAAATAAAAAGGAACCATAAAGTGAGGTGCCATCTTGTGTCCACATAATAGGACTCATAAATGGAAGATGACATCTTACACCCACATCCTTAAAAATTATGCCTCCGCTCTAAATGTAAAAAGGAATAAGCTATTTGTTTCCAAATTCAGTCCCTTCAACACTTAGGCCTTCTCCAGTGGTTGATCTGAACCTCTAGCACACAAATGTCATGTCACACACCTCGCGATGTTGCAGTCTTCACCAGTGGTAATATTATATTGCTTGCAACCTTTGGGACCTCACAATAGGGAACAAGCTATTAAACTACTACACTGTCTCTATCTCTCTCCGGTATGCCTGTTTGTAACAGCTTTAATTCTTTTTATTGCCATGATTTGAACCTTGATTTTGTGTTGATGTAAAGACTCCTTGCATGGTTCGGTGTCCTCCGGTGGTATGAGCCAACTCAAATAACGTTGACACTATTCATTCGTTAATCATTGTTGTTAATTAGAAGTCTTTATGGTTTGGAGTATTTACTAGCGAGAATGCCCATTATGCATAGACTGTTCAAATTTTCATTAGAACTGCATTTTTTTTTCTTCACTTTGTGCTGATGGGCCTTCAATATAGATGGACACGCAGTCTTGACCCAGCGATAAACAAAGAGGATTGGTCAGAACAGGAGGAGCTAAAATTGATTCGAGCTCATCAAATATATGGAAGCCAGTGGCTTAAAATGGTCAAACATTTCCCTGGGAGGTATGATTGGATGATTTTACTATGCAAAAAGAAAATGTGTGCTTCCCCCATCATCAGTTTGTGCTGCGTCCAATATTCACTCTGTTTTTCAGTTAGTGTCATTTTCATCCTTTTGTATGATTCAGTATCTCTGCACCCTACTGATGTGTGTTTGTTATATTGTGTATATAACCAGGACAAATCATGCACTCAAAGAACACTGGAGAGGTCGGATGAAAGGAAAACTGAAGTTTTATTTAGCCTCAGGATTGGTAGAACAAGTTCCAGCCCTGGAAGAAGATATATCAGTTCCAAAGAGCAGTCAGTCAGAAATTCCGAAGGACAGTGTTCCAGAGAGCAGTCAGTCAGATATTCTGAAGGGCAGCCAGGGTTCATCTGGCAGAAGTCGACCGCCATCAGTTTTACGAACACGGCCCAAATCTAAACAGGAACTCCCAGAACTAGATGAAAATGCTGGTACATCAGGAGAAGAAACTTCTAATGCCCATTCAGCCAAAGGTTCTGAAAAGGTATTGGCTAAATCAAAGCAGCTTGCCAGAGCCAGAAGGAAATTAGAATTTCTGTCAACCCCAGTGGAGCTCAAGGTATGCACTGCTGCAGCAAGTTGTCAAAGGCCTCCCCTGAAAATGGATCAGATGAGTCCAGTGGCCGAAAACATCTCTCCATCAGATGTATGTCAAGACATTTCACAGAATGTTCCATCAGAACGTGTGGATGCCATCATACCGCCGGCTGCTAATAACCACCATTCCAATGATTTCCATTTCCTTTCACCAGCTATCCCAGATCCATTCTCTCTTGAGATGCTTGAGGAGAGCGCATCAGATCTTCTGGACATGTCCTACTGTGATGGCTTGATAATCGATTCTCCTCGTTATCCACATGGCGGTAGCTTCATATAGAAGAAAAAGTTACCGACACAAAATGCTCCGTTGCACACTTTTAGTAGCAAGAGACAATGAATTTGTCTTCCTAAAATCCAGCAGCTCCCTGTATAAAGAGCTCGTTGCTTGTTGGATGGAACGTTTATCTTGTCCTGGCAAAAATAATTATTGCTGTTCTGTTAATATCACTGCCTCACCTGTTTGGGGAGCAGCTTTCCTTTTGCAGGTTTGAAGGGCATTTTGAGGGGGATTATAGGTCATCTCTAGAAATGATTTTTTTTTTTTTTTTTGCTTTTTAGAAAGACAAGAAATCCTAAGGCAACAGAGATTTTCTTATGCACTGTTCTGGGTTGGAAAGGTCCCCAGAACTTTTTTATGCAAACTACAGTACATACCTTATAAACACCATGCTAAAAAATGACTAATGTTGTTGGTAACAGAAATCAATGAAACTGGAGGATTCCCCATGGCAACGATACTGAAGGAGTAGAAATAGGTTATAAGAGCAACCCCAAGTGTTTGCTAAAACTCATTTGGTAAGAGCATCTTCAACAACTCCTCAAATCCACTTGGTATTCTTATTATTTTGGCAAAAACATAAAAACACCTTTCCAACAACTTCTTAAATCTACTTGGTATATTTCCCAACTTGGTAAACATCCTCCCCGCCCGCGGAGGAACTTGCTATCGCGGCTGAGCGTCCACCGTCGCATGCATCAAGGTGGAGGAGGAGCTCGCACGCGTCGCATGCATCGAGGTGGAGGAGGGGCTCGCACTGATTGATTTCGTCCCAAAATAGTCTACCCAAAATAGAAGAGAGAGGGAGGAGTCACGAGAAAGAGGGAGGGAGGAGGGGCGGCCACCATGCGGAAGGGAAGAGAGGCGCAGGAGGGGAGCGCGGATCATCTCGCGCTCCGTGGCGGCGGCGGCGGCGTCCTCGGGCAGGCCGCTGTGGAGGAAGCGGCAGGAGGCACCGTTCATGCAGAACCCGCGCACGAAGTACATGCAGGACCTCCACGCGACGCCCCCGCCGGCGGCGGCGAGCTCGGCGTCGCTGAGCTCGGTCCCGACGTGAGATTGAAGACGGAGGGTATTTGCCAAAATTTATTACACTTTGTGGACTAATATGTAAAACAGCCAAGACACATAAATTTACAGATATAGGCTTCGTTAATTTCATGAAAATCCAGGGTACGGAAGGGTACCGGTCAGTCCCGGGCTTTGTTTTTCTTTTGGAAAAAGTCTAAATAACCCCCTGAACTATCATACCTGCACTAGTTTATGACACCAACTATAAAACCGGTTATTGTACACTTTAAACTATGTCACACAGTCTATTTTACCCCCTGGGTGGTTTGGGTTGGTGGTTTTGCCGACGTGGCTATCCTGGCCCACCTGTTTGGCTTCCACGGTGTACTCCAGCTCAGCCTTGAAGTCGCTCACAGGTCCTCCGCCATCCACGCCGCGTTCACACGGTCTCGCCCCTGTCCATGGCGAATTGCGCGAACTCCACGATCTTGGGTCTCCGGTAGTACACGCCTCGTACGACGCCGACTTGGGGTTGGCACGCCGCCACGCCGTGCTCGCTGCGCGTGTCGACCCCGAGTGGAATCGACGAGCGCAGCAGCCGCCACGCCGTGCTCGGAGGCGGAATCAACGAACGCAGCAGCCGTGGTTCCAAGAAGAGAGCAGCCGCCGCCGCGAGGGGCTATGTCTGTGGCGGCGCAACCGGCGGACGTCGCCGTGGTGGCGCCGCGGCTGCTGCGCGTGTCTGTGGCCCCGACGCCTGCTGCCTGCCGTCCTCGTCCTCGCGTCGACTCCAACTAGAGCGGACACGGCGGTCGAAGGGTGGCGGAGATATCTGTGGACACGACAGCGCCATCAAAGCCGGGCAGCGGCAACAATGGTGAGGGCGGCTTCTCTTCTCTGCATGCCCCCCCGAGCACTCTGTAGCACCTGGTATCACCACCTCGCTCTAACGCGAAGCTCTAGGCGAGCAGGAAGTGGCCATCCCGATCTGGAGCGGCAGGCGGCAGCCCTCGCGGACGTAGGCGGCGTGCACGAGGTCGACGACGGTGGAGTTGCCGCTGTTAACACCAGAATTTGGTCAGGGATATGACAGGTGGGCCTACGAGCAGCAGAGAGAACGATTCGGCAAATACATATGCGGTCGGCTAAATTCCGTATGTTCGGCAAATGGTCAAGCGGTCGGTAACGGCTTCATTTGGAGGCAAAAGAAGGAAAGAGAAAGTTGACCGAGAAAGGAAGGAGTCGTGATAGTCAAGGACTCCGATTTTGGTTAGAATTAGCATATTTGTAGCTTTCCAATTTTGTTTAGACAGTTCGTAAATTCTTAGGACTCATGTTCTCGTCTGGGTATAAATATAAACCCTCGACCATTGTAATAAGGGTTCACAACCAAATCAATACAACCGGCTACGTGCCATCCTTCGAGTCCTTTTAGTCGTGTCGTCGAGTTCTTCGAGAGGGCCAATCGATCCGTCGACCTCCGTAAGTCCCGGCAACCTTGCTATCATGTCTAGTATCGTGCGGCGGATTTAGATTATGATGCAAGTAGTCTCATCCGTTTTGCTTAGTATCGTGCGGCGGATTTAAGCTTAATGATGGGAAGTTTTTGCTTGTGCCTTGTATCGTGCGGCGGATTAAGACATGAGTAAAGATAGTTATCGGCTCTTTTAGATTTGGCATAATCTAATAGATTCATTAAGTTATCACGTGTTGCTTGCTTTATTTAATGTTTAATTATTTGCAACACTCTTTTGCCCAATCTAGATTGATCCTCTTTCGGCTTGTTGATCGCTCCTTTCATGCTTATTCAATATCGAGTAGATCAAGCTCACATAGCCGAATTAGATCGATCTAGATTGTTACGTGTTGCGGGTTCATTCACGTTAGATGTAGATAAGCCTTGACAGATCGGGTATCGTATGCGATGCGTGTCTTTGGGTTACTCTAGAGCTAGTCATCCGGTGGACTAGAGATCGGTTTAATCGATAGGTTTCTTTTACATGTTACTTGTTTGTTCCTTCTTCATGGACCCGAATCGGCAATCTTGCCGATACGGTTATGCTCACACATGTAGCGAGTATTTATAGATCTCGTTAGGTAATTATGTGCTTTTAGCTCTTTATTGTTAGATTGTATCATGCGGTGGATTGACCTAGTAGTAAGGAGTGGTGTAAATTCATAGTGAGTGGTATCATGCGGTGGATTAGCTTGCTTGGGTTTATGCTCGACGGGTTTATGAAGGCTAGACGTGAGACTAGTTGGAGTAGCCTATGCATGTGTTATTTAGTAGATTTACATTTATAAGTTACTTATCCTTAGTTATTAGTGCTTGATGATGCTTTAAACCTGAGATATAGTTTGATATGCTTTAATGATTTAATCTTGTTCAAACATGTCTTCATCTACCGTATTCGGCAAGTTTATTCTGTTTGCATCAGCTATGTCACTTTAGCCGAATGAAATGCAATCTGTTGGCAGATAGCTTCTATAGCTATATGTCGTCGTAAGTGGCTTCAGGGCCGTAAAGATGGAACCGCCTGGGTCTCACCCAAAGACGTTCCAGCTTATGATCTTACCGTTTTATCTCTTGTCGATTTTCGTGTCAAATCGACCGCACGCTTCCGGATTCGTACGCCCGGCACCCGATTGAAGCTAGGCTTTCCGCTTGCTGTGTGTGAGACACAAGGCGCCACATTTTGTGTCAACACACTTTTTGGCACGCCCGGTGGGACCACTTCTCGCCTAGGATGGGATCGGAGATTGACAATAGTCACGTCCCGAACGTGACCATGGACGAACTGCAATGGAGAGCAACGCCGGATGGTGGAACAGTGCAATGGAACAAAGATATCGGCGAAGTGTTTGATGTCTTTCTCCAAAAACAAGAGTGGCAAAGTGATGGTCAAGCAATCATTGCCACGAGTTCTTCTCACGGTCGGGCCGATATTGCGACGAAGAGGAGATGCAGAGGGTAGTTCAAGTCATCTACAAAGCCTGTGGGAGATACCATGTTGAATCATAATACAGCCTTTTTGGGCACCTTCCGCAAAATCATGGTTGATACTTTTGGTCCAGCGGTTGACAAGCACTTTGAAGAAAAATTTGGAGAGCTTGGTGGACCAAAGTGTTCTTTAACACTCAAAGAATCTTCAGGGAAGTCACTTGGAGGAGGAGAGATGATCGGTACAAGCAAGGATGGAGCTGTTCATGATGAAAAAGAGAAGCCTCCGTGACCGAGCAGCTAACTCATGGCCAAGTAGCTTTTGGTGCAACAACAGATATACCCGCATCTCGCTTACAAGATTTCTCCAAAGGGCAAAAGATTGCGAGAAGAGTGTTTATGGAGATGGGTACAATGAGTTTACCGATTACGGTGCCCTTAATGCTTTGCCGAATCCAGGGTATATGAGTGCGTCAGAGTACCTTCGGAAGGCGGGGGCACAAGATGCCAATGATGTTCGCTAAGCGTAATGGCCGATATGATGCAGATCGTTCGGCTCGAAACCAAAGCATCGACATATGCATACAAATCTCCTTTCCCAGTGGTACAATAGAGTAGCTCTTCCACCAAGAGTAAAGCCACCGACGATTTGACTAAATTTCTCGGTCAAGATGACACTAGTACCATTGAACACATTAGTGTACTTGATGCAACTTGGAGAAGCTGCTAGTGACGAAGCTTGGAGAATCGATATTTTCCTATGTCTCCGACAGGCCGGCTTTCACATGGTTTGCTTCACACCGGCCAATTCCATTAGAACATGGGCGAATTGGAGCAAAAGTTCCATGCATACTTTTACACAGGAACCAATGAGAAGAAAATGGTTGATCTGTGGGCTATGAGGATGAAGACTACCGAAACACCAATGGAATATCTTCGTAGATTCAGAGAAGCGAAGAACATGTGCTATTCTCTGACTATTCCCGATGACCAACTCTCACAATTGGTCATTGCAGGCATGCTGCCACATATCAGAGACAAGCTATTTGGCATGGAGTTTGAAGACCTTGGACAGCTTGCACAAAAATTGACGGCAATGAGCAATCAAGCCCAAGGGTTCGAAGAGATGCTCGCTTAAAAACAAGTGCAACTATTGACATGTATCGTGGATTTCTAGAAGAAGCATCGAATATGAAGATGAAGATGAAGTAGTCTGGCGCAGAGTTGAATTGGGCAAAAGAGCCTACTTTGGTGGAGTCATCGATGGGTGAAGCAAAGAAAAGGGATCTTATGATTTTGATGTCAAGAAGGGCGATAAGCTCTTTTTGTATCGATTCAAGAGGGACGCATCAAGCCGCGAGAATGACATCCTATCCGCGCCCGAGGGGGTAAAGGATAAGAAGTACTGTGGGTTTCATGATACAGTTCTCATCATATCAATGATTGCCGAGTGTTCAGAGTGAAGATTCAGAAAGCTATTCAAGATGGACACTTGAGATTTGATGGTAAGATGAAGGTAGACAAAAACCCGTTCCTTTAACCAAGATGCTTGTTGATGGAGGGGCTGCTATCAATATTATGCCCTATGCTACTTTCAGAAAGCTTGGTATGACAAGTGAAGATTTGTTGCAGACTGACATGATCCTTAGAGATTTTGCTGGCAATGCTTCTGATACTCGTGGAGCAGTACATGTGGAGCTGATGATTGGATCCAAGACTTTGATCACTACTTTCTTTGTCATTGATGGCAAGGGGCATATAGCATGCTTCGGGAAGGGATTGGATCCATGCTAATTGTGTGTACCCTCAACTATGCATCAAATCCTTATTCAAAGTGGATAGGAGATGATGTAGAAGTTGTTCAAGCCGATGATTCGGTGAGTGTTGCCACTTTCGAGCCTCGCTTATTGGGAGTATGATGGACAAGACTGCTTTCGGGTAAGAAGTGGAAAGAAGGTCCGTCAATGTGTTCGACAGAGATCAACAAACCGATCCAAGCAAATGGCTCGACAAGAACTTTTAATGGGCAATCCAATCAATGGCAACAAAGGCAAACCTGGGTCGTGGTTTCATGTCGGCCGACAAGTTAGAAGAAATCGATGTTGGTGATAGCACAAAGTCAAGGCCGATGTATATCAAAGTGCAAGTTTAGACCCAGAATATAAGTTGAAATTAGTAGAGTTGCTGAAAGAGTTTAAGGATTGTTTTGCTTTGGATTACACAGAGATGCCTAGTTTGGATCGATCAATTGTTGAGCATAAGTTGCCTATAAAACCTGGGTTTCGTCCCTTCAAACAACCTCCACGAAAAATTTATAAAGAGGAGGTATTGGCCGATGTAAAGAAAGAAGTTGAAAGACCGATTGAAGCAAACTTTATTCGGCCATGCGGTATGCGAGTGGATTTCAAACATAGTACCTGTATACAAAAAGAATGGAAAGATGAGAGTATGCATAGATTTCGAGATCTCAACAAAGCTACTCCCATGGATGGTTATCCAATGCCAGCTTGCCGATTTACTAGTGGATGCAAAGCGGGGTATGAAGTAATCGGCTTTATGGATGGCAATGTCGGCTACAATCGATTTTCATGGCGTTGAAGATATTGCAAAAACCGCATTCAGATGTCCTGGTCATATTGGATTATTTGAATGGATAGTGATGACATTTGGATTGAAGAATGCTGGTGCAACTTATCAGAGAGCCATGAATTATATCTTTCATGAGTTGATCGGCAAAATTGTGGAAATTTACATTGATGATGTGGTAGTCAAATCCAGAAACCATGAAGAGCATTTAGCCGATTTAAGGAAGACTTTGGAGTGCACAAGGAAACATGGTTTAAAGATGAATCCAAATAAGTGTGCTTTTGGAGTCTCGGCTGGTGAGTTCTTGGGGTTCTTGATTCACAAAGGAGGGATAGAAGTTGGGAAAAAGAGCATGGAAGCAATAGACAAAATTGTGCCCCAACTAACCTTACGAGTTGCAATCGTTGTTGGGCAAGATTAATTTCGTGAGAAGATTCATATCCAATTTATCGAAAAAGTATTGCCTTTCTCTCCATTGTTGAAGCTCAAGAAGGATCGAAATTTGTCAGGGTGATATACAAGAAAAGGCTTTTGATGAGATCAAGCAATATATGAAGGCACCACCGGTGTTGGTACCTCCACAACTTGAGAAGCCTTTCAAACTATATGTGGCGGCCGACAGCCTAACAATAGGATCGGCCCTTATGCAAGAGTTTGATGGAAAAGAGAGGGTAATAGCTTACCTTAGCCGAAAACTACTAGATCCTGAAACAAGGTATTCGGCTATAGAAAAAACTCTGTTTGTGTGTTTATTACTCATGCACCAAATTTCGGCACTATTTGTTAAATGCCGAATGTGTGGTAATATCCAGTTTTGATGTAATTAAACACATGTTGTCAATGCCGATTTTAAATGGAAGAATCGGCAAATGGGTATTAGCACTATCAGAGTTTAATTTAAAGTATGAGTCGGCAAAAGCGGTGAAAGGACAGGTAATTGCCGATTTTATTACTCAACATCGTGATTTATCTGTTGATATGGTTAATATTGCCCCATGGGCATTATTTTTTGATGGATCATCATGTGACAAAGGTGGTGGTGCTGGTATTCTTTTGGTATCCCCACGTGGAAATACATTTGAGTTTGCTTTTTCAATTGAATATCCTGTCACTAACAATCAAGCGAGTATGAGGCTTTGCTTAGAGGGCTTCGGCGTTAATAGAAGTGAAGGCTGTTGCTGAGTATTTGGTGACTCTGAGTTGGTGATCAATCAATTGACAGGGCAATATGAATGCAAAAACGATATATTGCAAGAATATCATGAGCAATGTCGGGAACTTTTGAAGAGCTTTTCAGTGGTGACTTTGCATCATATACCCAGAGAGTACAATGGAGAAGCAAATAAATTAGCTCAAGCAGCCTCTGGATATCGGGAAAATCATGAGATTTTTGCAATAGAACAAAGTGCCTTCAATTGTGATCAGATGGACAATGACTGGAGAAGCATTATTGTCAGTTATCTGAAAGATCCATCTCAGAAGGTTTCCCGAAAGCTCAGGTATAAAGCTCTCAAGTTTGTGCTTCTTGATAGCCAATTGTATTACAAGTCTATAGATGGAGTATTGCTCAAGTGCTTGAGTCAAGAGGAGGCTAAGAAGGTTATGTTTGAAGTACATGAAGGAGTTTGTGGTGCGCATCAGTCGGCTTACCGAATGAAGTGGATAATCGAAGGACAGGTACTTCGCGACTATGTTGGAGGATTGCTTTGAATATTACAAAGGGTGTCGAGATTGTCGATATTTGGTAATGTTCAAAGAGCACCCGCATCCGCTTCCGAATCCAATAATCAAACCATGGCCGTTCGAGGATGGGGTATAGATTTAATTGGACAGATCAATCCTCCATCTAGCAAAGGACACAAATTCGTGTTGCCGGCAAATGATTATTTCACCAAGTGGGTTGAAGCTATCCCTTTGAAAACAGGTCACATCGAAAATATGGTCAGTTTTGTCAAGGAACATATAATTCATAGGTTTGGGATCCCACAGACCATTACAACTGATCAGGGGACTCAGTTCACTTCTTCAGAGTTTTGTGACTTTGCCGAAAGTATGGGGATAAGGTTATATAATTCTTCTCCTTATTATGCACAAGCCAATGGCCAAGCAGAGGCGTCAAATAAAATCATGATCAAGATTATCCAGAAGAGGATCGATGAGAAGCCAAGGAGATGGCACTTGGTCCTTAATGAAGCATTGTGGGCTTACCGAATGGCTTGCCATGGATCCACACAAGCATCTCCATATGAGTTGGTTTATGGACATAATGCCGTAATGCCTTGGGAGTTGCAATCAGGATCAAGGAGAGTTGAGTTACAAAAGGACCTGACAGAAAAAGATTATAAGGATTTGATGATGGATGAATTGGAAGATTTGCATTTGATTCGTCTTAAAGCTTTAGAGAACATCGAGAAAAATAAAATGCGTGTTGCCAAGTACTACAACAAGAGAGTTAAAGTTAAGCAATTTGCAGAAGGAGAATTGGTTTGGAAAACGATATTGCCAATTGGCACAAAGGATAAGACATTTGGCAAATGGTCACCAAATTGGGAAGGACCTTTTCGGGTTGTCAGTTGTGCGCCTGGTAATGCGTATATATTGAAAATGCTATTTGGAGAAGAACTTACTAGGGCCATCAATGGCAGATACCTTAAGAAGTTTTATCCAAGTGTCGAAGTTGGATCTTAATTGTGACTATGACGTAAACGTGGTATAGCCGATTGGATAAAAATCGCCTTCAGAACAAAGGAAAGAAGTTGGAGAAAAATAGCCGATATTATTGTATCGCCTCTAGTGCAAAAATAGCCGATATCGTGTGTATCGTCTTCGAACGTAAATAGCCGATGCGGTTGTATCGCCTTTAGCCAAATTTTTTAGAATATAAATGAACAGTTTTATCTATCAGCTGGTAGGTTTATCGGGAGAAGATAAAAGGAATTAAAGAGCTATGCTACAAAATGTCAAGTCGTGGAGCAAGTGCCAAGATCTAATCGGCTAAGACGACGTCATGCGTTCGGGAAAATTTCGTTCGGGAAAGGTGTTGGTCGAAATACCTAGCTAAGGGGCGAGGAAATTCGTAAGAATAAATGCAATTGCTGGAACACCATTGCAGCCAAGACAAGGAAAAGACAACATTCTTCATTTAAAAGTTTTTTATTACAACCCGTGCCAATCCTAATACAAGCTACTCCTCTTCTTCAGTGAAGAGCTTGTTGAGGACGGACTCCGGGTTGGTGGCGTTGGCCATGGCGTCGGCGTGGTCGTCGTACTCCACCAGAAGGCCCTCAATGCCGTCGACCTCATGGGGAAGCCCACCCCGGAAGCCTACCGGCATGGGAGCATAGTCGTCCCCGGTCCAGGACGACATCCCCGCCAGGCCGAGGGAAGTGCCAAGGCGCACACCATGAAGGGCTGCCCGATCAATCTGATCAGGCACCGCCTCCAGGCGATCCGCCATGGTCGGTCCCCTGGCGTTCACCTGATCGGCCACCCTCGTCGCCGCCACCTTCAGGCGGTCCAGCTCCGCGGTGAGGTCTGCAAAGAAACATAAGATAGACCAGTGAGCAGATGAATCGGGAAGAACGGGAATCGAAAGCAATTGTTGAAGAGCAAATACTGGTGATGGCCTCGCTCAGCTGCCGGCAGTTGTCCTCCAACTCCAGCTTAGTGATCCCGAACTTCTTGGTTTCTTCACCAAGAAGCTCCCGCGCGTCGTCCCTCTCGCGGAGGTAGGCGGCGGCGTCATAGCGGGAGTACGCCGGGATCTCCTCGTCGTTCCTATCCCATATAGGGTGGTACGAGCTGCCGGAGGAGGACCCCGATGAAGCCGAGGCAGAAGCCGGCGCCGGAGCAGGAGCAGGAGCCGGAGCCGGCGCGAGGGCAGGTGCGTCGAACGCCGTGGCCGGCGCCAGAAAATGCCATTGGCCGGTGCTGATCCTCGCCGTTCTACAAACAAGGTGCAATCAAGATCGGCTAAATAAGAAAAAGAAACCGCAGACGAGATGGAGAAGTTGTCTCCTTACTGCAGACGACGGCCACCACGACTACTTCCCTCCGCCGCATCCGCCGCAGGAGCAGGAGCGGTAGCAGGAGGAGGAGTGTGAGTGCCGGCCCGGCAACCCGCCTCCGGAAGTTGGCGGCGTAATCGGGCTGGGCGACCCCGGTACCCCCCGAAACAAAAATCAAGGAAATGAATAACCGCAAGGGGCAATACCCGGATCGGGTGAAAAGAAACAAGATCCGTGGCAACTCGACTCGAAGAGATGAAGATTTCATACCGTCGGCGCCGGTACCGCTTCCCTCCGCCTCGTTCTCGGCCGGGCGCTTGCCGCGATCGCGCCGCTCGCCATTGATGGTGATGGGGTTTTTGGGGCTTGAAGGCGGAGAGGAAGTGGAAGAGATTGGAGATGGCAACTGCTTGAGTTTGGATGTGATGATGGTGGGAGCCGACTGGTCCTATTTATGAATGTTGGGAGCCGTGGCGAAGCTACGGGAAAGCCAAGCGACAAGATAGGGTTTTTCGCACCTATGGGCCGATGTTGAGTTGGGCCGAGCTCATCACTACTGGCGATTCAGTTGCCGTGCGTTCGGTCGGCTAAATAGCCGATGAGGGCCATTCGGCTAAAGCATACACTTGAGACAAGAATAATCACGTTCGGGCCGGTACACATATCAATGAGTACGGTCGTGGACTGGAAGAGCCGAATAGCAACAACGAGAGAAGAAAGAGAAAAATGAAGATTATTTATTTTCCAGAGAAAGGGAATTGTTTTCAAATATGACAAAGTCAACCCTAAATGTCTACATCTTCAAGTACAAACCAAGCATCTATACATTTAGAAAGGAGTTGATGACAAAGCAAGAGCATCGATCTTGATTCGGTTGACTTCATCAAGAGCTTTTTGGTCCTCTTCTTCGAATCTTGGATTTGGATAGTTTGCTTTTAATTTGCCGTGTCTCCTTAATGACCGATTGTATTCGGACTTAGCCGAATCGAGGGATGGCAGATTTGCGAGCTTGGTTTCATGAGACCGAATGTTAGCATTCGGTTGAGCTAGTTGGGCTTCAAGCTTGGTTCTTTCTTCTCTCATGACCCGGCTACTGGGTTCTAAGGTGCCCAAGAGGTGCTCGGTTGACTTGATGTCGAATAGAGCTCCTTGACCCTTTGTTCCTTGGCTACCTTACTTTTCTCCAGATCGCTTTGGTGGACATATTCTTAAGAGCTCTCTTGACAACAAAAATAGTCATCAAGGTGAGACAAGGCGTTTATGGCATCCTTAAGATCGGGAGGGAGTTCTTGGCCAATTGGTTCTCGTTTATCTCCCTTATCTTGTCGATTCCGGGTCAGTCAACAATGTCCTTTTCCAAGAATGAGATTATGGCTTTCAGTTTAGCCTGATTCTCTGATGACAATTGCCGATTAGAAGAAACTTCATCATCATCTTCGGCAAATTCTTCGGCAATGAGGGAAAAGCTGGCCCGTTGAAGAGTAGTACCCTGATAATGAGAAGGAGGATGTATTAGCCGAATGATTTAATTCAAATAGGGAATGACTGAGAAAGATCAAGATAATACCTCTTCGGCAAAAACTTGATCAATAGCTTCCCGAGTAGCATCAAGGCTTTGGGTGTCGATACATGCTTGCTTTGCTTCATGGATAGCAGTGTCATGACTCGTTGATATATCTTGAATTGCCGAAGGTGTTGAATCTGGTACGTCTCGAAGAAGAATTTTTTCTGTTGCTTCTCCTGGCTGATGAAGAGGGATGTCTGTTTCTGCTTCTCTTTGTTCATTAACCTGATGAGAAGGAATTTCTTCTGCTGCTTCTCCCTGTTCACCTGCTTGGTCATCTGTCTGGTGAGGAGAAGTTTCTTCTGCTGTTCCTCCTTGATATTCTGGGTCAAATGTAAGTAAGGTCGATGTGTAAACAAAAAGATGAGAATAACAGAGTGCAGATGCATACCAAGGATGCTGGTAGGCTCATTGGCATTTGCTTGGCCAGTAGAGGCTCCAGGAGAATTCTCCAAAATCACTACCCTGCCAGGACTTTGAGGGTTGACCTGTACCTGCTGAAAGATAATAATGAATGCAAGCATATTTGCAGATGGAAAATAAGGGGTCAAAAGCATTCATACCTGAGGGAGTGGCTTAGCTTTCTTTGATCTTCTTTTCTTGGGAATTGCGGTGTCCTTGATAGGGGAAGAAGGAGTTTTTCTTTTAAGGTCCTTCAGAGCACCGTGTCATCGCAGGTGTTTTGTTGAACATTGTTAAACTTGGAGCATCATGCCCCAGCAGCATTAGGGCCAGGTTGCCAGTATTGAACCTCTGGAGGACTTGGAGGAGCATTGTCCTGTTCAAAAAGATGTTTAGAAACAGAGCAGAGACATGAAGTAAAAGGTAGCCATAAGCGTGTACCTCATCATCAGAAGAGAATGAGGGCATTAAAACTTGGCATAAAGGATGGACTTGTGCTCTGAAAATGTGAGAGTGCCATTCTTGCCACCAGAGAGTGAATGAGGGATGAGCAGCTTCAATTATCACCAAAGGATTAGGTTCATATACCGGAAGCTTACATCCAAGATTGAAGACTTTGTTGGCCTCGTTATATTCAAAGAATGACTCTCGGGTCTCGATGATGCTTGAAAAATATGGCCTTGGGGGCAATTGACCAAGTCCAAGCGCTCGGCAACCATGTTTGGGTTGTAAAATTCATAAGTTGAACTTATCAACCGGCCATGGTGAAATTCTGCTGGTAGAGCACAGGGCCTGATAAAAGAACTGAAGATATCCCTGGAGTCATCATCTATGCAGCCCAGCTCATAGCTAAATTTGCAAGGAAGGGTTAGATCTTCATTCTCCCTATAAGGGAACCAGACTATGTGGTGGAATCCCTTGTAAAAAATCTTGAAGAGATGACCAAGGTCCAGGTCAATGACAATAGAAGATGCAGCCTCTCCATATGTCTGACAAGATTTATATCTGGGATCTTCACCTTCAGCATAGTTGATTGAGGGAAAATTCAGGTTATGGAGATCAACTGAAACTATCTGGTGCATATATAATTGCAACCACATCTGAACAAGCCACCATGGACCATTGACACAGGAGATTTCACCCCGACCACGCATTTGAAAAAGTGATCGATGCATCATGTGGTAGACTGCTCCCAAGAGATACTTGCCCAAAGGGATCGATTTACCTGCAGCTAATTCTTCAGCCATCACTATATGATTCAAAGTGGGCTCGTTGGATTTGCCACAGAAGATGAATCTACACAACCACATGTTCATGAAAGCCCTATACTCTTTATCGGACACGTACCAGTTGAAGCATAAGTCCGAATATACTTGGCCCAACCTCCTCCTGATTTGACTGACCTCTCGTGCACCGGTGCCTTTAAATTCTCTTTATCGCATTACGTACCAATTGAAGCATAAGGAATATACTTGGCCCAACCTCCTCCCGATTTGATCGACCTCTCGTGCACCGGTGCCTTTAAATTTGAATGGGTATGTTGGCTTGGTGATGTTTAAACCGGTCATCATGAAGATGTCCGACGAGTGATCGACATTGGACCGTGACCAAAGATGAAAGCATTGATGGCATCGACCGAAGTGGGAAGCAGCTATCGGAGAGAGTCATTTCTTGGCATATCGCTAAAGAGAGCTCCAAGCGGTGTTGAATGTCCCGTGATTCCCGTAAATCACTAATCCTGGGATCGCATCCTACGGTACCAATCACGCCATCCCGTGATTGAGGGAAGGGGCCAAGTTTTGAAAGTGTTCGGCCATCTATTTGAGGGCGCAATCCTAGATTTAAAAGGGATCCTCAAAGTCTCTTTTTCAATAAATTCCCTCGGATTGGAATCTCCCCGTGGGCCAAGGAAAAATGATCCAGGATGAGCAAGATTGGAGATCAAAATCTCAATCTTCATTTCCTTTATAGAAGTAAAGCGGATGAATCAAGAACACATTTGGAAACTCATTCAAGAAAATTGCCGAATGGGTAAAAGCAAGTAGGGTTACCTCTAGAAGCTCCTCTTGAGTTCCTGTTGCCATGATGGAGCTGGTTGAAGTCTCCGTCGCCATTGAAGACAGCAGCAAGCACAGATCTCAAGTGGCGGCTGCGGGCGTCGGCGGTGCTGACCTAGGCGAAAGGCGCTGACAGTCAATTTCGAAATAAAACCCTTTTATCTCGAAATTGAGGGGGCATGTGTTAACACCAGAATTTGGTCAGGGATATGACAGGTGGGCCTACGAGCAGCAGAGAGAACGATTCGGCAAATACATATGCGGTCGGCTAAATTCCGTATGTTCGGCAAATGGTCAAGCGGTCGGTAACGGCTTCATTTGGAGGCAAAAGAAGGAAAGAGAAAGTTGACCAGAAAGGGAAGGAGTCGTGATAGTCAAGGACTCCGATTTTGGTTAGAATTAGCATATTTGTAGCTTTCCAATTTTGTTTAGACAGTTCGTAAATTCTTAGGACTCATGTTCTGTCCAGGGTATAAATATAAACCCTCGACCATTGTAATAAGGGTTCACAACCAAATCAATACAACCGGCTACGTGCCATCCTTCGAGTCCTTTTAGTCGTGTCGTCGAGTTCTTCGAGAGGGCCAATCGATCCGTCGACCTCCGTAAGTCCCGGCAACCTTGCTATCATGTCTAGTATCGTGCGGCGGATTTAGATTATGATGCAAGTAGTCTCATCCGTTTTGCTTAGTATCGTGCGGCGGATTTAAGCTTAATGATGGGAAGTTTTTGCTTGTGCCTTGTATCGTGCGGCGGATTAAGACATGAGTAAAGATAGTTATCGGCTCTTTTAGATTTAGCATAATCTAATAGATTCATTAAGTTATCACGTGTTGCTTGCTTTATTTAATGTTTAATTATTTGCAACACTCTTTTGCCCAATCTAGATTGATCCTCTTTCGGCTTGTTGATCGCTCCTTTCATGCTTATTCAATATCGAGTAGATCAAGCTCACATAGCCGAATTAGATCGATCTAGATTGTTACGTGTTGCGGGTTCATTCACGTTAGATGTAGATAAGCCTTGACAGGACTGGGTATCGTGCGGCAGATGCAGGTCTTTGGGTTACTCTAGAGCTAGTCATCCGGTGGACTAGAGATCGGTTTAATCTGATAGGTTTCTTTTACATGTTACTTGTTTGTTCCTTCTTCATGGACTCCGAATCGGCAATCTTGCCGATACGGTTATGCTCACACATGTAGCGAGTATTTATAGATCTGTTAGGTAATTATGTGCTTTTAGCTCTTTATTGTTAGATTATATCATGCGGTGGATTGATCTAGTAGTAAGGAGTGGTGTAAATTCATAGTGAGTGGTATCATGCGGTGGATTAGCTTGCTTGGGTTTATGCTCGACGGGTTTATGAAGGCTAGACGTGCGGAGACTAGTTGGAGTAGCCTATGCATGTGTTATTTAGTAGATTTACATTTATAAGTTACTTATCCTTAGTTATTAGTGCTTGATGATGCTTTAAACCGAGATATAGTTTGATATGCTTTAATGATTTAATCTTGTTCAAACATGTCTTCATCTACCGTATTCGGCAAGTTTATTCTGTTTGCATCAGCTATGTCACTTTAGCCGAATGAAATGCAATCTGTTGGCAGATAGCTTCTATAGCTATATGTCGTCGTAAGTGGCTTCAGGGCCGTAAAGATGGAACTGTCGGTCTCACCCAAAGACGTTCCAGCTTATGATCTTACCGTTTTATCTCTTGTCGATTTTCAGGTCAAATCGACTGGCATGCTTCCGGATTCAGACGGTCGTTAAGTGCCAATTTTTACCGTCAACTAAACATGAGAAAGGACTAAAATATGTTCACCAACTAGATATAGGGGTTACACTGATAGAATTCCATGAGTTTTGGTGAATGTCGTTTCTCCGGGTGTCGGTGAAAATACCCAAGGAAGGCCCACATGTCGGGTTTACATAGAGATAATCGGGAACCGGTAAAAATTCCATGTCTGGAAGGTTCGAGAAGGCTCTGGACCAAACGGGAGCCCGAACGGGCTAGGTGGGGAGTCGGCCGACTCCCCCCTTGGGTCGGCCGACTGGCCAGATCAGCCAATCAGAATCAGCCTCGCGGATCCCTGTTCCACCGCCTTTGAGGATGAATAATAATCGTCCGTTTAGGTCGGTTTGATCCGAGGGCTGCGGTGCATCCTAGGAGGCTATATAAGCGGGGGCCCCGGCCCCCGGAGGAGGCATCCCATGAAACCCTAATTCATTATTTCCAGAGAGGATCGGGTGAGAGGGGTCCCTTGAATGGATCTCCTCCCTAGAGCCTAGCATTCAAGATAGATAGAGAGAGTATAGGGTGGAGGTAGAGTTGGAGGAAGCCCGGCATGTCGGTGTCTCCTCTCCGGTTGTACTGCGGAATCAAGTCTCCTAACCCGAGGCTTGGTTCTAGGATCATTACGCAATTCAACTTCGATACTAGTAAGTTCTTGTTATTATTGCTCTTTGGTTTACGAGTTTACTTTATTCGCTTCCGGTTGGGAATAGAGTAATCGTTCGTAGCGTAAGCGTGGTGCTTGGGCTAGGTTCACTCGTAGATGCTCCCTATCCGGCCGGAACCGTGGTAGTATCGGGGGAGATGACGGTCCCTTTGTTACCTTTGTAATCCACTTCCCGTCGTAGGTAAGGTAGGTCCAAAAGTGCTAGGTTAAGCATCCTCTCGTGGTGTCTTTTCTTAGGTGCTCCCATAGAGTAGTAGTTGCAAAGCTTGCCATAGGTTGGAAGGAGACGTGGTAGTAATCCTCTCTATATCGCTCATTTACCTTGTTTGTAGCTCGGGGTTAAGTATAGACTTGGGTTAGTCGGATGCACGTTTTCTCCTAGCGGATAAATAAATAACGATACTGGAATATCTCCCGGGTGAAGTGCTCACCGATATCCGTGCGCTTGCGGATTATTTCTCTTTGATTCTTTCGTGTGCGTATCTAGTATCAACAAGCATTTCGGCGCCGTTGCCGGGGAGAAAGACGGTCTGTGAGATAACCTTAAGTCATGCTTAACCTTGTATTATACTTTTATCTTTTTGTATTTTTATTTTGCCTTTTCTTTTATATCCTTATGGATAACCCAAATTCCACGCCTATCCACCAATATCTTGCACCCATGAGCACATGCTTAGAGCCTCTAGAACCCATGATTTTCACATCTAGCTATGAGCTACACCAATCTGTGGTTGCAATAGGTCAAAGCCAACCCTTTTCTACAGCTAGAGTCCTATCTTCTAATCAAGAGGGTATTGTACCCAAGGTCCTATCTTCTAACCATGCAGAAGGTAATGAACCCAAAGTCCTGTCTTCTGATCAAGTAGGTAATGAACTTTTTGCTACACTTAGGGAATCTTCTAATTTTCCTATAAACTTAGGTTTAGACCTAGCCTTACAAGACCATGTTCTTCTTCATCATTTTTATACGGGTCTTGATAATATCGCCTTTGGAGGACTTTTCCTTTCTTTATCCATTAGTGAAGTGAGGTTTGTCCTTATTAGTGGACACACTCCTTGCACTAGCCTTCATGCTAAAATCTTAGAGGTAGAGAAGGAATCATCCCCCAAACAAGAAGAGGAAGTTTCCATAGCCACTTTGCAAACATTCCAATCCCATGATCTGGCTATCCATCCCAAACCAGTAGTACTCCAAAATTCTCTATGGAAAGAAGTAATTCTATCCTTAGAAATTATTTTAGATGGCAGTTTTGGGAGGAACATAAACTTTCCGCTTCATAAGAGATCTTTTAGTGCATACATTGACAATCTTCTCAAGAAGAGATCTCTTAGAAAGCGTCTCACACCCAATCCCTTTGAAAGACGTTTAGAAAGACTCAAGGATGGCATGTCAAGTGATGCCATAGAAGGAGAGCAAAGCCATCTAGAATCCACACTTATGTTCTCCCCTTCTATGCCCACATCAGATATAGAATACGAACCCATCTTTAAACCCATCCTTGACCCCTATAACTCATTCTATGCCCTTTCTCCTAAACCTCCTGATGATCCTAGAAGTCCATCTAGATATCCCACGCATAGGATTCATCCAGAACGTATAGAGGATCACGAAGAGCAACATCCATGGCTAGAGAGCATTAAAAACCTATGTGCTATTGCCATTGAATGGATGGATAAGGCCTTAGATGAGATCATTTCGAGAGATGATCCAAGGGGAATTTTTGATATTTATGTCGAGTCACCCTTGGAAGTGGAAGATGATGGAGGCTTCAATAGGCAAAGTAGTTACTTCTTAAACACCCCATCAAGACCTTGCTCATATGAAAAATCTCCTGATTCACCTAGTGTCTCTAACATTGCCCCACATGAGATCTTCAACCCCCTCATGTTCCCTATTCCTACAAATTTTGAGAGGGTGGTTGTAGACACATATGTTTATCATAAATGTTGCAGATCTCGTTGTGTTAAATCCTAAGATTAGTGCACATAGATTGGTGTTGGAGGGGAAACCACTTCACCAATTCACATCTTGAAGGTTTCCCAAGGACAAGCTTAGTGTCCTAAAACAAGCACTATTCGATCATGACATAACTGTTCACCTTTCTATTGCGTTGCCCTGTTAAATGAGCATAGAGTTATAATTGTGAAAATGTTCCTTCGGGTATTCGTCACTAACCTTTCTAGGTCCGAAGCAAAAAGATCGAAGGAATAACAAATGCAAGGTATGTCCAACCAATCATTATGCAACATTGAATTACATTCATCCAATCTTGATTTATGAAAGTCAAGCTTGGGGGATACACTTCCATAAATAGATTCCTTGCCATGTTGCTACATCATTTTGGTTGTCCCTACCTTTGGCATGCTCAATTTGCTAAACATCAATCATTCTCTGTCATCACTGTTTGAGTAAATCTCTGTAGTGCTCTCATGCTACCTTCGTTTGCTATAGTTTATGTTTAGGTTTGGAGTAGTCTCATACATCTCTTAAATGAAGCATGGTGCCTAGTTTAGGAGTTGTGATTTTACTTCCAAAGGCTTTTTAAATTAAGCGTGGTGCTTAGGTTAAAAATGCCCTCTTAAATCAAATTAGACGTGGTGTCTAGGTTGATCTTTGAGCCGATAGTATGCTATAGTAGATGTTGGAATATTTTGTTGGACTAACCCCTGCAGAAAACTTCCAAATCCAAATTGGGAAAGTCAAGAGATGAACTCAAATCGAAGATGAAGCAAGGCATATGATGGACTCCAACAACTTCGCATAGAAGACATAGCTCATTCATCGTCCAAGAAAGAGTTGAAAGAATTTATGGCCTGCCTATTCATGTTGAACCTGCCAAATCACCACTTTAATAATGGAACAAAGAAGGAGACAAGAGTGCCCCAAGAAGGATCTACATCAATAGCACTCACCCAAAGGAAGTGGATGAACAAGGTGACAAGCTATGAGCAACCTTGAAGACATCATAGCATTGAGCCCAACACTCGAGCTAGGACACCAATGAGAAGTTGGGCACAACTCACCTAATTTTGGCCAATCAAAGACCCGCTCTCATGTTCTTGAAGACACCATCTTGCACGTCGGCAAGTAAGGACAAGCATGTCATGATAGCATGCATCCTTGTGTCAACCAATCACCATCAAGGGTTGACTACCGACCAAGCCCAAGAAGACCATGAACAACTACATTTGCAAGATGATGTCCCTATGCCATTGGAGATGAAGCCTCGCATACAATTAATGATGTCCCTTCCTTGATCATCAAGACGGATAGCGTATCATTAAGCGCAACTCTTCGCCATGCTGCTAGAAGACAAAGACCATCAAGGAAGAACTCCCGTCTACATCTCCAATGAACATCAATTGGTCGACCAAGGCTCAGCAAAAATCAAGAATGGTTGACAAAAGAAGATCATACAACTGTCCGTCCTAGATTGGATAGTCCAAAGAAAAGAAGAATGCCAAGGAGAGATCTTTGCTCTAGAATTGAGATCCCTCTCCGACAGACTTAAGAACAGAGGACAGACAATGTCTAAAGAACATGGAGTTACAACACACTTCGAGGGATGATTCAACACACACACTTGGCTTCCAATGATGAGCAACAACAAGCTTGGGGAAGGAAGGCCGCCGACACCTCTAATGATGATCCAGCAACACTCTTCCTCTTCTCAAGCCCTCGTCGCTCTAGCACACTGGTTTGCAATCCCTCCACTCACAATTACTTCCTCTCTATAAGTTTGACTATTTTCTATAGATTTCATACACCAATCAAACTTAAGACATAGTAAAATCAATCTTTAAGAGAAGAAGTAATGTTGAGTAAATGTTCTACGCTAATTAAAATTTTCAACCCAATCTTTTTGTAGCATAGAATATGACCTTTAGCTTAATGACATCTCTACCCTTGTTATTATTTGTATATTCCTTCGGGTATGTGTTGTCCACTAATCCTCTACGAGAGAAGAAACAATAAGTAGAGCACAAGGTCAAGGGAGAGGCCCACTAGAAGCATCTACTCTTCATCCCAAGGTGCTCCAGTGATAAAGTTCTGAACCTGCAACATGCACACTGTTGACACAAAATGTGACCACCTTGCGTCTCACACACAGCAAGCCGGAAAGCCTAGCTTCAATCGGGTGCCAATCCGGTGGCGTGCTAGTCGATTTGACCTGAAAATCGACAAGGGATAAAACGGTAAGATCATAACTGGAACATGCTGGGTGAGACCAGACAGTTCCATCTTTACGGCCCTGAAGCCACTTACGACGACACATAGCTATAGAAGCTATCTGCCAACAGATTGCAGTTCATTCGGCTAAAGTAACATAACTGATGTAAACATAATGAACTTGCCGAATACAGTAAATGAAGACATGTTTGAACAAGATTAAATTATTAAAGCATATCAAACTATATCTCAGGTTTAAAGCATCATCAAGCACTAGTAACTAAAGATAAGTAATTTATAAATATAAATCTACTAAGTAACACATGCATAGGCTACTCCAACTAGTCTGCCGCACGTCTAGCCTTCATAAACCCGTCGAGCATAAACCCAAGCAAGCTAATCCACCGCATGATACCACTCGCTATGAATTTACACCACTCCTTACTATTAGATCAATCCACCGCATGATACAATCTAACAATAAAGAGCTAAAAGCACGTAATTACCTAACAGATCTATAAATACTCGCTACATGTGTGAGCATAACCGTATCGGCAAGATTGCCGAATCGGGGTCCATGAAGAAGGAACAAACAAGTAACATGTAAAAGGAGCCTATCAGATTAAACCGATCTCTAGTCCACCGGATGACTAGCTCTAGAGTAACCCAAAGACCTGCATCTGCCGCACGGTACCCGGTCCTGTCAAGGCTTATCTACATATAACGTGAATGAACCCGCAACACGTGACAATCTAGATAGATCTAATTCGGCTATATGAGCTTGATCTACTTGATATCGAATAAACATGAGGTTATGACCAAAAAGCCGAAAAGAGTATCAATCTAGATTGGGCAAAAGAGTGTTGCAAATAAATAAACATTAAATAAAACATGCAACACGTGATAACTTAATGAATCTATTAGATCTTGCCAAATCTAAGAGAGCCGATAACTATCTTTACTCATGTCTTAATCCGCCGCACGATACAAGGCACAAGCAAAAACTTCCCATCATTAAGCTTAAATCCGCCGCACGATACTAAGCAAAATGGATGAGACTACTTGCATCATAATCTAAATCCGCCGCACGATACTAGACATGATAGCAAGGTTGCCAGGACTTACGGAGGTCGACGGATCGATTGGCCCTCTCGAAGAACTCGACGACACGACTAAAGGACTCGAAGGGTGGCACGTAGCCGGTTGTATTGATTTGGTTGTGAACCTCTATTACAATAGTCGAGGGTTTATATTTATACTGGACAAAACATGAGTCCTAAGCACTCACGAACTATCTAACCAAAATTGGAAAGACAAAGACACGCTAACTCTATCCATAATCGGAGTCCTTGATCATCACGACCCCGTTGACGGTTGTTAATGATCAATTTTATATGTCAACCGAGAGAGAGAAAGAGGGGTATAATCTGTTCACCACCATAGACTTAGGGTTTAAACAGACAGATTCCACAAGTTTTGGTGAATATGTGTTTTCGCAGGGGATTATCAGGAAAACATCCAAGGAGGCCCACATGTCATGATTACATAGAGAGAAAGACCGAACGGGTAAAATTGTATATTCTAGAAGACTCCAGAAGGCAAACCCTGGAAGCGGGGACCCACCTGGCATTGTGGTGGGTCGGCCGACTCCCTCCTTGGGTCGGCCGACTCCCCACCTCCACCAATCAGGTGGAGGCTCGCGGATCCTGCCTCCACCGCCTTTGAGGATGAATAATTATCGTCCGTTTAGGTCGGTTTGATCCGATGGCTGTGGTGAATCCTAAGGGACTATATATTCTGAGCCCCTGGCCCCTGGCTCAGGCAGATTTCATTCAAGAATTCATTATTCAGAGGTAGCCATCAGAAAAGCTAGGGTTTAGAGAGAGATCTCCACCGAGAGAATTAGAATAGATACTCTAGATCTTCAAGTTCTATATAGGTTTAGACTAGATAGAGGAAGAATCGGGCGCCGTGCTCGGAATTCCGGATCTTCATCATCGAATTGGTATTATCTTGTATCTATTCTTGTGACTTTATTCTAAATATCATTATGTTTCTATTTATTATGTTCCTAGTTTATTCTAGTTCTACATTTGATATGGTTATGATTGGTAATAAGTTTATGTATATGTTTGCAAAGCGCTTAGCTCTCTTCCCGGGGGGGTTAGGTGGTAGATTTCATGTAAGCATGGTGCTTAGATGCCGTTTACTCCGCAAATTCACCCTATTGGCCGGGTCGTGTGGTAGATCGCGGAAGTGACAGTTCCGTTGAGTCCTCTCGTATTCCATCCCCGTTGGTAGGTCTAGCGGAACCAAAGTTGCGTAGTAAGTCCTGCTATGTCTTGGCTTGTTATAGCAATGATCCTTATACATAGATGAAAAGTCTTTTGTCTTGTACATGATAGTGTAGAGATGGAGTAGATGAATGACTTAGTAGATTAGAACCTACATAGGATTTCTATTTCTTGCACTAATCGATGTCAACCTACCTTTGTGAGTAGTCTATATCTAATCTCTCGTGTGATTTATACCCCGAGCTTATTACTTTATATTCCCTTATTTATCATGGTTTACCCCTCGCCAAAGTATGTGATTTGTGTAATCAATCACTCATAAGTAGTCGTGTTTAGCAAGTTTATCTCATTGTTTAAGTCCGTAGTTCTTTCCTTTGAGCTAAATATAAATAACGATACCTGGAATACTTCCTGGTAAAATGCTACGATGGTGTATTATCTGTTCGCTTGCGGATCCCATATTTTTTCTTAACTAGAGGAGCAGTTTCTATACCAACACTTCTGGCGCCATGCTAGGGATGACAACTTAGCGTGAGTGGTGTTAGAAGTGTCAACAAGCATTTTTGGCGCCGTTGCCGGGGAACGGAATAAACTTTTAGAGAAAAATTGCTTAAGCAGATACTTAGAAAATGAGTGATTGTCACTAGTCACCTCTACTTTGGCAGGTTCACCCCTGTTGTTTTTCTTTGTCTATATTTTATACAGGGTATTAGCAGGATTGAATCGATTCATTCAAACTCTCGATCATCGAGTCGATTCAATCAAGAAGGAAGCTCGTCACCAATCAAGATGGTGAGAAGACCTTACTCGGAGTTCTCTGCTCCAACAATAGAGAACATCCGACCTGGTCCAAAGAATAGAAAATAATATGGAGTTTGAGATCAAGCCAAGTCTCATCAACATGGTGCAAGCTATCCAATTCGGTGGAAAGGTACATGAAGATGCAAGTACACATCTACAGGACTTCATGGAGATTGGAAACACCATCGCCATAGATGGAGTTAAAGAAGACCTCATACTTCTTCGCCTCTTTCCATTCTCACTAGTGGGAAGAGCGAAGCAGTGGTTCTATGCAAATAAAGAAGATATCAATACATGGGCGAAGTGTTCCAAAGCCTTTCTAGCAAAATTCTTCCCAATAGGCAAAACCAATGCCTTAAGAGGAAAGATTACCAACTTCCAACAGCAGAAGACGGAGACCATGTCAGAAGCATGGGAGCGTTTGCAAGGATATATCCAAGATTGTCCCCATCATGGAATGGAAGAATGGTTACTCATGCAAGGTTTCTATCACGGATTAACTCCGAAGACGCGTGAGCACCTAGATGCAACTTTGAAGGATCATTTTTATCACTCACTCTTGGGAGAGCTAAAAGACTTATGGAGAAGATAGCAGATAATCAAAACTGGTCCCAAGACAACATTCAAGATTGTCACCGAGTGAAGAAGCAATAGAAGAAGTGAATGCATTATCAACCAAGATGGATGCCTTACTCCACCGGCTTGACCGAGAGGGCCAAGTACAAGGAAGATCAAAGAGCAATTGAAGCAACATATAAGCGTAATTCAAGTCCCATCGTGAGAAAGGTTCCACATTGGGTGCAACCACCCATTAATCAAGGTACTCGGTCGGGTAATTATACAAAGCAACCTACTTTAAGAGAGTTGGTTCTACAACGAGTCCAAGATCAACTCATCTATGGAGGATAGGTTTGCTGCTAATAACAAAATTTTGGAAAACTTAAGTATTAAAATGGATAGTTTCTCCTCTGCCATTAATGATCAACTAGAGTTCAATAAAAAGATAGAAGAAAGGTTAGCAAAATTGGCCATTGCTTTGCCTGTTGCCACTAACCCTGAGCAGGTGAGATCTATTACTACAAGAAGAGGGAGTTCCACCAGAGATCCTCCCTATCCAAAAGGAGCAAAAAGGCCAACCATGCTACCACCAGTGGCAGAAGAAGAAGACTTCCAACCTGAGCTAGAAGTATTACCACAAGAATCAACGAAGCCAAGACAAGATCGGAAGCAAGACAACAATTTCGAGATACAAACTACCTACCATTCCCTAGGAGGAAGAGAGGACCACAAAGACAGATGAGCGGTTTGGTAAGTTCGTGGAGGTAATTCAAAAGTTATATGTCAATATACCTCTCGCTGGATGCTATACAGTCCCCACTTATGCCAAGTACATAAGAGATATTCTTAACAAGAAGAGACCACCGCCATCCAATGAAGTGATCAAGCTAACCGAAGAATGTAGTGCGGCCATCCTCAACCAACTACCGTAAAAGAAGAAAGATCCAGGATGTCCCACTATCGACCGCACAATTGGAGATCAATATTTCAATAATGCACTCGTGATCTTGGAGCAAGTGTCGTGTGATGCCCGCAGCTAGTCTACTACAAGCTCAACACACCGCACTTGAGCCAACATCAATGTGTCTACAACTAGCCGACCAATCGGTTCGTTATCCGTTGGGCATTCTTTGAAAACATTCCGATCAAGATAAGAGAGTTCTTCGTGCTTAGGTAGACTTTGTAGTACTTTGGATATGCATCCAGACTCAAAGGTGTCACTTATACTTGGAAGACCCTTCTTAAGCACCGCCAATGCACACATTGATGTCGGGAAAGGAGAAATCAAGTTCACTATAAATGGGCAAGAAGAGAAATTCGCATTCAAGTCGAAACAAGAGCTCAACAAATCCGCGAAGATGGTAGAAGAAGATCGACAAAGTACAACCACCGAGAGACGAGAGGATGCATCTCGGGATCATCAGAGAATAAATATTTTGGAAGGTCCAATTCGGAGGACTTTAAAAATCCGAATCCTCGCCGGATGGTAACTCGGTATTTATCCGTTTAAAATTGCATCTCTTATAGTTTTCTTAGGCATATTTATTTCCAGCATTGCATTATAAAATTCTACGCCCCATATAAATAATTTTACGGTGTGTAACAACCCGTCAAAAATATTTTATCGTGGTGGCACAAACATCTATCATTTCATGCATTTAAATTAGTTTACCTTCATTTAAATTTCTGCATTGTTTATAATTTTTATCATAGCATTTAGTGCTTGGTGGGTCCCTCACCATGGGTCCCACATGTCATAGACTACATCTCACATACATCAAATCACATAATTTCATCCACTTCCACTCACCTCCACTATCCTCTCTTTTCCACCGCCAAAACCACTCAACCGACCAAAATTTCTCGGATGGAGGAAAGATCACGCAATAGCATGTGAAGTGGCAGCCACATTGGCCAACTGGTGGGGCGGCCGACCCCACCATTGGGTCGGCCGACTCCCCCTTCCTCCTCTATAAATAGGCCTCCTCCCATGGCTTCCATGCACCACCCACACTCCAGAATTTTAGCCAAACCACCGCTCTCGACTTCGAGTTTCCGGGAGAGAGTTAGAGAGAAGAGGAGGAGAGTAGGAAGAGAGAAGAAGTGAGAAGAGTGAGCAAGAGTTTGTAGCAAGTAAAGGGAAGGGATAGTGCTGAGTAGATCATCACAAAATTAGTGGAGATGCTGTCCAATTAGGATAAAGAAAATCTAAAATCTAGGGGAGGTTCTGTCAAAATCAAGACCCGAAGTTTAGAGTTTTTTTTTTGTCATGAAGAACGACTAACCTACGGACCGTGACTACGGACGGCTAACCACTAACCTTGTGCTAATCCTTCTCTCCACTAGTGTTTGTTTTTGTTTCTTTTGAGCAACTTGCGGGATGAAGAGCGTCTTCAAGGGGATCTCGGGAACCATCCGGAACATCGGGACAAGAAGTGCCTCTCGCGAGCTCGGTGGCTGGTTCCGACATGAGTGTCGACCCACCACCGAAGCACCGAAGTACACTGCAGCAGACCGCACCACCACCAAGCATCTCGAGAATCCTCATGAGAACATCGATCTTGCCTTGAGAACTACCCGGGGAGAAGGATGTATACAAGAAGCTCAAGAACAAGCGTTTCATCCACACGCCAGTCATCGATCCGACACTTCTGCTAGCGACAGGTATGGCTCAAGAATTCGATACAATTTTTCCACTAGTTGGTTGGACTTCCTTTGCAAACCTCACTGAGAAAGGGATTAGGCTCTTAACCATAGAATTCCTTAGCACCCTTCGATACACGGACAATGGAGTTTATTTTAGAATGTTTGCTCTGGAATATTCTGTTTCTTGGAGAAACCTTAGTGACCTCCTAGGTTTCCCTCAAGATACCCTCATAGATTTAAATGCAGCACTAGGTGATTTCGATGCACATAGGTTTTGGAGCAGCATTTCTAGAGTACCGTACCACTTAGCGCAACGCACCGCGGCCATAGAGCATCCTACGCTTAGATTTTTGCACCGTTGGATAGGAGCCACCTTTTTCCCACGATTTGATGAAAGCAAGATCGAGTAGCCGACTTGCGGTTGCTATACGCGGCTGTCAAGAAACGAGAAAGTGTCTCTGTCCATCTCCTAGTGAACCATTGGATGAGTGTCCCTGGTTACAAAGTAGGAAGTGTGGCCATTTGCTCGCTTATCACCCGCATTGCCACAAGCTTGAAGTTATTAGAGGGAGCTACTTTTGAGTACATTGAACATCATAGAGAATTTTATGACCTCTATACTTTTGGCCAAGGTCACTTATCGAAGAAAGTGAATGATGTTTATTATGCAAAATATGGTGACGCTGCGATCCGGTTACCTAACCCGAACCGGCTTTGTATCATGTGCAAAACTATCATATTGAGTTGCGGGCGGAACCGGTGAATGAGAGAGCACCTCGAAGAGTTCGCTCGGAGAGAGTGACAGAAATCGTGAACCGGTTTGGCGTGGTGCCGAAACCGCCCGAGAAGAACCAGCGCATGCCAGTTTCAATGAGTGGAATGTACCTCAAAGCACCACTCACTAAACTCATGGGTGTACCCACCACAAAGCCAACCACATCAACCATTCTATGGTTACTACCCATCGAGCCGGGACCATCCGAGCCGGGACCCTCACGGCCCGCTCTTATGACCCCTTTGGTACCACCGATGAAGAAGAAGAACCCCACCATGACTTTGAGCCACGTCGCCACTCGATGCCACCAGTTTCATTTTCACCCAGCAGACACTATGATGAACAAGTAGCCTTCCGGCACAACACCACCGCCACTCGAATCGTCATGATCGAGATGGAATGACCAGTTCAGTGGAACCGTAACACCACCCGACATCGGGCACCATTCAAGAGAACCGGGAAGAAGCTGCCTCCATCGCATGGCTTGGTGGACTGTTGCACATCCACTATCCACCACCACCGCCGCAAGGCTAGCTTGGGGGAGGACCCCATTATCAAGATAAGTATTTTTCCTTTTTGTTTCAGTTTGTTTGTTTCCAGTTTGTTTATTTTTCTTTGGTTTGTTTTATGCATTGAAAAAAAAATCAGAAAAACTAGAAAAACCCAATAAAAATTTGCTTGCTGTTTTAAGAAGTTTGCTTTCTCTAAGTGTGTTTACATTTCGAGTTTGCCTTAAGATGAAAACCAAATAAAAAGAGTGAGTAAGTTTGTTTTCAATTCAGTTTGTTATAAATAAAAATGTGTAGACTTGAGGATTGCATGATGGAAATGATGAATAGTTGCTCGCTCTAATTCTTTGCAAGTACCTAGCTTTAAATTTGAGTTCTTCCAAGATTTGGATACACTTGTTTGACAACTGGATTTACTCTACACCGAAACCTGTGGGAGCATATGCTTAAACTAAGTCTAGGTAGTTGACGGGCATGATATGATAATAGTCTCGAGTCTTGTTCATTGTGTTCCAAAGTGCCACTAAATTCGGAGATTTGTTTGTGAAAATTATAAATGATTCATGATGAGTTCCTTATATGACGAGAGAGTTAAAATTCCTACCACAGCCAAACTTGATCATTAGAATAGGAAGCCTCCTCATTTGTTTAGGGCTCGTCTTTGTCGGCCGTGTTGTATCCTTATGAACTCATCATACGGCTAAATCCCGGTTTCACACACTCACATGCACCCCCGCTACTTCTACCCCGGAAGTACGCACCACAAAAAGCCTATTATTATCCATTGAAATTGTTCTACTCTTACACCGAGAGTGAACACCCAAAAATATTCCCCTGTTCATTACGCTAGCCAATTATCCAAAATCAATGCTCCAAGTGTTCCATTTGTTCGATGTTAAGTCGTCATATGAAGAAGTGTTCCATTTGTTCCCGATGTGAAGTTGTCAAGATTGAGAAGTGTTCCATTCAAGAAGTATTTCATTCCTTTTTTGGGCTGCAAGAATTCTAAAAAAAAAAAGAGAGAAAGAAAAATTTATGAGCCCGAGTCTTTGTCAAGTTTCCAAGTTCAAGTTCCAAGAAGATTCAAGTGTTGAAGTAGTTCCAAGTTTCATCCAAATAAAGGAGCATTGATAATTCCTTTGTGCACCCCTTCTCCTCCCACAAATATTTCTCTCTATTTTATATATATATCATCCACATATAAAACCACACATGCACACACCGATTGGTTGTATGTTGAGTTCCTTCGGATCCATGGTTCGATCATGCCAATGCATTAGTTCTCCACACCTATGAGCTCCATATAAACCTTTATTAGAGTAGGGTGAGAGAGAGAGAGAGTGAAGGCTCATCTATAAATGCCTTGAACCATAAATACTATATATTCTCAGAGTAAGAGAGAAGGCATATCTCCTTTCAATGCCTTAGAGAGAATCCAAAAATACCACATATTGATAGACTTGAAAGGGTTGTATTAAGGAACTCGAGTTTTATTGAAAATCTTGTGAAAACTCCGAACGAGAGGTGAAACAACGAGCATGAGACAACAAGTGCTTGACTTAATTGTTCCGTCTTTCAACTACTCAAGACCCAAGTGCGGGTAAAAGCCCCATGGTTGAAAGAAACATGAGTAAGTTTGGGAGTTATGATAGTTCACTCTAGTCGGGGGATGAATTCTTGTTTAGAGCATGTGTGTTTGTAAAGTATGAAAACATTGCAGCAACTCCCCGATCCATCTTCGTAGCTATTTGCTCGGGGACGAGCAAAGGGTAAGCTTGGGGAGTTTGTTGACGGTTGTTAATGATCAATTTTATATGTCAACCGAGAGAGAGAAAGAGGGGTATAATCTGTTCACCACCATAGACTTAGGGTTTAAACTGACAGATTCCACAAGTTTTGGTGAATATGTGTTTTCGCAGGGGATTATCAGGAAAACATCCAAGGAGGCCCACATGTCATGATTACATAGAGAGAAAGACCGAACGGGTAAAATTGTATATTCTAGAAGACTCCAGAAGGCAAACCCTGGAAGCGGGGACCCACGGCATTGTGGTGGGTCGGCCGACTCCCTCCTTGGGTCGGCCGACTCCCCACCTCCACCAATCGGTGGAGGCTCGCGGATCCCGCCTCCACCGCCTTTGAGGATGAATAATTATCGTCCGTTTAGGTCGGTTTGATCCGATGGCGTGGTGAATCCTAAGGGACTATATATTCAGAGCCCCGGCCCCCGGCTCAGAGCAGATTTCATTCAAGAATTCATTATTCAGAGGTAGCCATCAGAAAAGCTAGGGTTTAGAGAGAGATCTCCACCAGAGAATTAGAATAGATACTCTAGATCTTCAAGTTCTATATAGGTTTAGACTAGATAGAGGAAGAATCGGGCGCCTGTGCTCGGAATTCCGGATCTTCATCATCAGAATTGGTATTATCTTGTATCTATTCTTGTGACTTTATTCTAAATATCATTATGTTTCTATTTATTATGTTCCTAGTTTATTCTAGTTCTACATTTGATATAGTTATGATTGGTAATAAGTTTATGTATATGTTTGCAAAGCGCTTAGCTCTCTTCTCGGGGGTTAGGTGGTAGATTTCATGTAAGCATGGTGCTTAGATGCCGTTTACCGCAAATGCACCCTATTGGCCGGGTCGTGTGGTAGATCGCGGAAGTGACAGTTCCGTTGAGTCCTCTCGTATTCCATCCCCGTTGGTAGGTCTAGAGAACCAAAGTTGCGTAGTAAGTCCGCTATGTCTTGGCTTGTTATAGCAATGATCCTTATACATAGATGAAAAGTCTTTTGTCTTTTGTACATGATAGTGTAGAGATGGAGTAGATGAATGACTTAGTAGATTAGAACCTACATAGGATTTCTATTTCTTGCACTAATCGGATGTCAACCTACCTTTGTGAGTAGTCTATATCTAATCTCGTGTGATTTATACCCCGAGCTTATTACTTTATATTCCCTTATTTATCATGGTTTACCCCTCGCCAAAGTATGTGACTGTGTAATCAATCACTCATAAGTAGTCGTGTTTAGCAAGTTTATCTCATTGTTTAAGTCCGTAGTTCTTTCCTTTGAGCTAAATATAAATAACGATACCGGAATACTTCCGGTAAAATGCTACGATGGTGTATTATCGTTCGCTTGCGGATCCCATATTTTTTCTTAACTAGAGGAGCAGTTTCTATACCAACACTTCGGCGCCATGCTAGGGATGACAACTTAGCATGAGTGGTGTTAGAAGTGTCAACAACCCCTTCCCTTTTCGATCAGCTTCCTTTTTCCTTTCCCCGTCTTCAAACAAAGCAGTTGCCGACCGCTTGGCCATTTGCCGAACACATGGAAATTAGCCGACCGCATACGCATTTGCCGAATTGCTCTCTCTGCTCTTTGCGGGTCCACCTGTCATATTCCTGACCAAATTCTGGTGTTAACACATGCCCCCTCAATTTCGAGATAAAAGGATTTTATTTCGAAATTGACTGTCAGCCGCTTTCGCTTAGGTCAAGACCGGCACGACACCCGCGGCCGCCACTTGAGATCTGCGCTTGTTGCCGTCTTCAATGGCGACGGAGACCTCAACCAGCTCCATTATGGCAACGGGGAACTCAAGAGGAGCTTCTAGAGGTAACCCTACCCGCTTTACCTATTTGGCAATTTTTGAATCAACTTCCGGATGCACTTTTTGATCCATCCGCTTCAATTTCTTCTTAAAGGAAATGAAGAATGAGATCTTGATCTCCAATCTTGCGTGTCCTGGATCATTTTTCTTGGTCCGCGGGGAGACCCCAATCCGAGGGATTTTATTGAAAAAGAAACCCGAGGATCCCCTTTAAGTCTAGGATTGCTCCTCCAAACGGATGGTCGAATACTTTCAAAACATGGCCTCTCCCCTCAATCACGGGATGGCGTGATTGGTACCGTAGGATGCAATCCGGGAACAGCGATTTCGGGAGTCATAAGACATTCAAGACCTTGTTTGGAGCTTTCTTTAGCCGAAATGCCCGAAATGACTCCCTCCTTATAGTGCTTCTCATTTTTGGTCCGACGCCATCAATGCGTTCATCTTCGGCCATGGCCCAATGTCGATCACTTTGTCGACATTTTCATGATGATCGGCCTGAATATCACCAAACCAACCTATCCCTTCAAATACAAAAGCACTAGCTCACGAAGGCGATCAAATCGGGGAGGAGGTTGGGCTAAGTATGTTGAGACTTATGCTTCAACCGGCCCCGTGTCGATAAAGAATATAGGGCTTTCATGAACATGTGGTTATGCAGATTTATCTTCGTGGTAAGTCCAATGAGCCCACTCTGAAGAATTGGCTGCAAGTAAGTTGATTCCTTTGGGCAAATATCTGCCGGGAGCATTCTACCACATGATGCATCGATCACTGTTCAAATGAGGAATCGGGGTGAAATTTCCGTGTTAATGGACCATGGTGGCTTCTTCGATGTGGTTGCAACTATATATGCATCAAATTGTCTCGTTGATCTTCACAACCTGAATTTTCCTTCAATCAACTATCTTTGAAGGTGAAGATCCCAGATACAAGTCTTGTCGACATATGGAGAGGCTGCATCTTCAATTATTATTGACTTGGACTGGGTCATCTTTTCAAGATTTTCTACAAGGGATTCAACCATATGCTCTGGTTTCCCTACGAGAGAAAATGAAAATTTAACCCTTCCTGCAGATTTAGCTATGAGTTGGGCTGCATAGATGATGATTCCGGGACATTTTCAATTCTTTTATCAAGCCCGTGCTCGCCGCAGAATTTCACCATGGCCGGTTGATAAGCTCAACTTATGAATTTTACAACCCAAACATGGTTGCCGGGCGGTTTGGACTCGGTCGGTTGCCCCCAAGGCCATACTTCTCAAGCATAATCGAGACCCGTGGAGTCATTCTTTGAATGCAATTGAGGCCAATAAACTTTTCAATCTTGGATGCAAGCTTCCAATATATGAACCCAATCCTCTGGTGATAATTGAGGCTGCTCATCCTTCATTCATCCTTTGGTGGCAGGAATGGCATTCTCACATCTTCAGAGCACAAGTCCACCCTTTATGCCAAGTTCTAATGCCCTCATTCTCTTCTGATGATGAGGTACACTTTTGTAACTACCTTTTATTTGATGTCTCTGCTCTGTTTCTAAAACATCCTTTTGAACAGGACAATGCTCCTCCAAGTCCTCCAAAGGTTCAATACTGGCAACCTGGCCCCATAGCTGCTCTTGGACATGATGCTCCAAATCTGACAGCATTCAACAAGATACCTGGGCTGATGACACAGTGCTCTGAAGGACCTCAAAAGAAAAACTCCTTCTTCCCCTATCAAGGACACTGCAATTCCCAAGAAAACAAGATCAAAGAAAGCTAAGCCACTCCTCGGGTATGAATGTTTTTGACCTTTATTTTCTATCTGCAAATGTGTTTGCACTTATCACTTTCTTTCAACAGGTACAGGCCAATCTTCAAAGTCCTGATAGAGTAGTGAACTTGGATAACTCCCCTGAAACTTCTACTGGCCAAGCAAATGCCGATGAGTCTGCTAGCAATCTTGGTATGTACTCATACTTGTTATTTTCATCTTTTTGTCTACACACCAATCTTATCTTATATTTTTTTAGATAATCAAGGAGGAACAGCAGAAGAAACTTCTCCTCATCAGGCAGGTGATCAAGCAGGTGACCAGGGAGAAGTAGCGAGAAAAAATCCTCCTCACCAGATCACTGAACAAAGAGAGGCAGAAAAAGAAATTCTTCTTCATCAGTCAGGGGAGACAGCAGAAAAATCTCTTCTTCAAGATATACCAGATTCAATTCCTTCGGCAATTCAGGATGTATCAACAAGCCATGACACTGCTGCCCCTGGAATGGCAGTTGCATTAGTCACTCAAAGTCTTGATGCTACTCAGGAGGCTATTGATCAGGCTTTTGCCGAAGAGGTATTATCTTTAATCTTTCCCAGTCATTCCCTTTTTGAATTAAGTCATTCGGCTAAAATAAATTTCCCTTCTATCATCAGGGTCCTGCTCTCCAACAGGCCAGCTTTTCTCTTATTGCCGAAGAGTTTGCCGATGATGATGAAGTTTCTTCCAGTCGGCAATTATCATCAGAGAGTCAGGTTAAACTGAAGGCCATAATTTCATTTTTGGAGAGGGATATCGTTGACCTGACTCGAGAATCTGACAAAATAAGGGAAATAGCAGAGCCACTTGGCCAAGAGCTCCCTTCTGACCTCAAGGATGCCATAAATGCTTTGTCTCATCTTGATGACCATTTTGCCGTCGTCAAGAGAGCACACAAGAACACATCTGACAAGACTATCCTGGAGTCTGACAAGGCAGCCAGAGAACAGCAAGTTAAGGTGCTCTACTCTGAATTTAAATCAGCCAAACAATCTTGGGACACCTTGGAGCCAGAATTGCAGAGTATGAGAGATGAGAGAATTAAACTGGCGGCTCAGTTAGCTCAATTGGATGCCAATATCCAATCTCATGAGGCCAAACTTGCTACTCTGCCACCCCTTGATTCGGCTAAGACCAAAATAAGCTCTCTTGTCGAGAAACCAAGCAAATCAAGAAGTTTGCGAGCAGATCCAAAGCTCGAAGTTGAAGACAAAAGAGCCCTTGACGAGGTCAACAGAATCAAGACTGATGCCCTGAATATCATCAGTTCTTATCTGAATGTGTAAAACCTTCAATCTGTAGGATGAAATTTGTAAACATTATGTTCTGAATGCACCATACTTTTTCAACATTTCATTCCTTTTGATTCAATATTTTGTTTTTCTCTTTCTTCTCTGCTTCTGTTATCATTCGGTTTTTCCAATCACAACTGTACTCTGTGCTTTTTAACCGAATGTACCGCGCTTGCCTCAAGCGCTCACTTTAGCCGAATAGCTCTCATCGGCTATTTAGCCGACCGAGCGTATGGTAAGCGAATCGCCGGCGGTGATGGGCTCGGCCCAACTCAACATTGGCCCATAAGTGTGGAAACCCTATCCTGTCGCTTGGCTTTCCCTTGATCATCGCCACGGCTCCCACGTTCATAAATAGGACCAGTCGGCTCCCACCATCATCACATCAAGCACAAGCAGTTGCTATCATCCCCAATCTCTTCCACTTCCTCTCCGCCTTCAAGCCTCCAAAAAACCCCACCATCACCAATGGCGAGCGGCGGCGATCGCAACAAGCGTCCCTCGGGACGAGGCGGAGGAGCGAAGCAACCGGCGCCGGCGGTGAGATTTTTCAATCCCTTGAGTTGTGCTGCTTGATAATTTTTACCCGATCTGAGTCTCTGCCCCCTTGCGGTTGTTCATCTTCTCGATCTGTTTCAGGGCCGTCGGGAACACCGGCGACTACGTCGCCAACTTCCAGAGGCGGGTCGCTCGGGCCGGCACCCACACTCCCTCTTCTGCTTCCGCTCCTGCTCCTGCGGCGGATGCGGCGGAGGGAAGCAGCCGTGGTGGTCGCCGTCTGCAGTAAGAGATAACCTCTCCATCTTATTTGCGGTTTCCTTTTGTTTTAGCCGATCTTGATTGCACTTTGTCTGTAGGACGGCGAGGATCAGCACCGGCCAATGGCGTTTCCTGGCGCCGGCCGCGGCGTTCGACGCCTCTGCTCCGGCACCGGCTTCCGCCTCGGCCTCGTCGGGGTCCTCCTCTTCGTACCGTCCTATATGGGACAGGAACGACGAGGAGATCCCACCGTACAGCCGTTATGACGCCGCCGCGTACCGCCGCGAGCGCGACGAGGCGATGGAGCTTCTTGGTTAAGAAACCAAGAAGTTTGGGATTGCCCAGCTGGAGTTGGAGGACAACTGCTGGCAGCTGAGCGAGGCCGTCACCAGTATTGTTCTTCAACAATTGCTTTCGACTTCCGTTCTTCCCGATTCATCTGCTCACTGATCTATCTGATGTTTCTTTGCAGACCTCTCCGCAGAGTTGGAACGCACGAAGATGGCGGCGACGGTGGCGGCCAACCACGTGAATGCCCGGGGGCGACCCCGGGCGAGATCGCCTCGGCGGTTCCGGGGGTCGACCGAGGTTGCCTTCACGGCGTGCGCCTCGGCACTTCCCTTGGCTGGCGGGATGTCGTCTGGACCGGGGACGACTATGCTCCGATGCCGACCGGCTTCCGCGGCGGGCTTCCCCACGAGGTCGACGACATTGAGGGCCTCCTGGCGGGGTACGACGCCCACGCCGACGCCATGGCCAACGCCACCAACCCGGAGTCCGTCCTCAACAAGCTCTTCACCGAAGAAGAGGAGTAGCTTGTATTAGGATTGGCGCGGGTTGTAAATAAAAATTTAAATGAAGAATGTTGGTCTTTTCCTTGTTCTTGCTTGTGTGTGATGGTGTTCATCTGTCGCATTTGCCTTTTTGCAAATTTTTCCTTAGCTAAAACTCGACTGCAACACTCTTCCCGAACGAAATTTCCCGAATCGCATGACATCACCTTAGCCGATTAGATCTCGGTCCTGTTCCACGACTTGACGGTTTGTAGCGTAGTACTTCAATTCTCTTTATCTTCTCCCAATAAACCTATCAGCCGAGAGATAAGATCAAACTGTTCACTTATACTTTTAAAAATCGACTAAAGGCGATACAACTGTATCGGCTATTTTCGTTCTGAAGATGATACACACGATATCGGCTATTTTTTGCACTAGAGGCGATAATAATAACGGCTATTTCTCTCCAACTTCTTTCCTTTGCTCGAAGGCGATTTTATTCAATCGGCTATACTACGTTTATGTCATAGTCACAATTAAGATCCAACTTCGATACTTGGATAAAACTTCTTAAGATATCGCCATTGATGGCTCTAGTAAGTTCTTCTCCAAATAGCGTTTTCAATATATACGCATTGCCAGTGCACAACCGACAACCCGAAAAGGTCCTTCCCAATTCGGAGACCACTTGCCGAATGTTCTGTCTTTGGTACCAATCGGCAATATTGTTTTCCAAACCAATTCTCCTTTCGCAAATTGCTTAATTTTAACTCTCTTGTTGTAGTACTTGGCGACACGTATTTTATTCTTCTCAATGTTCTCCAAGGCCTTAAGACGAATCAAATGCAAATCTTCTAATTCATCCATCATCAAATCCTTGTAATCTTTTCTCGTCAGGTCCTTTTGTAACTCAACTCTCCTTGATCCCGATTGCAACTCCCAAGGCATTATAGCATTATGTCCATAAACCAACTCATATGGAGATGCTTGTGTGGATCCATGGCAAGCCATTCGGTAAGCCCACAATGCTTCATTAAGGACCAAGTGCCATCTCCTTGGCTTCTCATCGATTTTCTTCGAATAATCTTGATCATGATCTTATTTGACGCCTCGCTTGGCCATTGGCTTGTGCATAATAAGGAGAAGAATTATACAGCCTTATCCCCATGCTTTCGGCAAAGTCACAAAACTCGAAGAAGTGAACCGAGTACCCCGATCGTTGTAATGGTTTGTGGGATCCCAAACCTATGAATTATATGTTCTTTGACAAAACGATCATATTTTTCGATGTGACCTTTTTCAAAGGGATAGCTTCAACCCACTTGGTGAAATAATCATTTGCCGCAACACAAATTTGTGTCCTTTGCTAGATGGAGGATTGATCTGTCCAATTAAATCTATACCCCATCCTACGAACGGCCATGGTTTGATTATTGGATTCGGAAGCGGATGCGGTGCTCTTTGAACATTACCAAATATCGACAATCTCGACACCCTTTGTAATATTCAAAGCAATCCTCCAACATAGTCGGCCAAAAGTACCCTGTCCTTCCGATTATCCATTTCATTCGGTAGGCCGGCGATGTGCACCACAAGCTCCTTCATGAACTTCAAACATAATCTTCTTAGCCTCTTCTTGACTCAAGCACTTGAGCAACACTCCATCTATAGATTTGTGGTACAACTGATCATCAAGAAGTACGAATTTAAGGGCCTTATATCTGAGTCTTCGGGAAACTTTTTGAGATGGGTTTTTCAGATAGTTGATAATGTCACTTCTCCAGTCATCACTTATCTGATCAGAATTGAAAGCATCTTCTTCTGCTATATAGACTTCATGATTTTCCCGATATCCGAGGCCGCTTGAGCTAATTTATTTGCTTCTCCATTGTGCTCTCTCGGGTATATGATGCAAAGTAACTGCGAAAAGCTTTTCAGAAGTTTCCTACACTGTTCATGGTACCCTTGCGGTATATCATTTTTGCATTCATATTGCCCGTCAACCGATTGATCACCAATTCGAGTCACCAAACACTTCAACAACAATGACCTTCACTTCTATTAACCCGAAGCCCTCTAAGTAAAGCCTCATACTCGCTTGATTGTTAGTGACAGGATATTCAATTGAAAAAGCAAACTCAAATGTATTTCCACGTGGGGATATCAAAAGAATACCAAGCACCACCACCTTTGTCACATGACGACCCATCAAAAAATAATGCCCATGGGGCAATGTTTATCATATCAACGAGATAAATCACGATGTTGAGTAATAAAATCGGCAATTGCCTGTCCTTTCACCGCTTTTGCCGACTCATACTTTAAATTGAACTCGACAAAGTGCTAGTACCCATTTGCCGATTCTTCCACTTAAAATCGGCATTGACAACATGTGTTTAATTACATCAAAACTAGATATCACCACACATTCGGCATTTAACAAATAGTGCCGAAATTTAGTGCACGAGTAATAAACACACAAACGAGCTTTTCTATAGCCGAATACCTTGTTTCGGGATCTAGCGAGTTTTCGGCTAAGGTAAGCTATTACCCTCTCTTTTCCATCAAACTCTTGCATAAGGGCCGATCCTATTGTTAGGCTATCGGCCGCCACATGACTTGAAAGGCTTTTCAAGTTGTGGAGGTACCAACACCGGTGGTGCCTTCATATATTGCTTGATCTCATCAAAAGCCTTTTGTTGTATGTCACTCCCGAGACAAATTTCGATCTTTCTTGAGCTTCAACAATGGAGAGAAAGGCAATACTCTTTCGATAAATTGGATATGAATCTCCTCACGAAATTGATCTTGCCAAAGCCAATGATCGCAACTCGTAAGATTAGTTGGAGGCACAACTTTGTCTATTGCTTCCATGCTCTTTTTTCCAACTTCTATCCCTCCTTTGTGGATCAAAAACCCCAAGAACTCACCACTCGAGACTCCAAAAGCACACTTATTTGGATTCATCTTTAAGCCATGTCTCCTTGTGCACTCCGAGTCTTCCTCAAATCGGCTAAATGTCCTTCATGGTCTCTACGGATTTGACTACCACATCATCAATATAAATCTCCACAATTTTGCCGATCAACTCATGAAATATATAATTCATGGCTCTCGATAAGTTGCACCAAAGCATTCTTCAATCCAAATGTCATTACTATCCATTCAAATAACCCAATGTGGCCGGGACATCGAATGCGGTCTTTGCAATATCTTCGATTGCCATGAAAATCGATTGTAGCCGGCATTGCCGTCCATAAAGCCGATGACTTCATAACCTTCTTTTGCATCCACTAGTAAATCGGCAACCTGGCATTGGGTAACCATCCATGGGAGTAGCTTTGTTGAGATCTGCGAAATCTATGCATACTCTCATCTTCCCATTCTTTTTGTAGACGGGTACTATGTTTGAAATCCACTCGCATACCGCATGGCCGAATAAAGTTTGCTTCAATCGGTCTTTCAACCTCTTTCTTTACATCGGCCAATACCTCCTCCTTACAAATCTTACGTGGAGGTTGTTTGAAAGGACGAAATCCAGGTTTTATAGGCAACTTATGTTCAACAATTGATCGATCCAATCCAGGCATCTCTGTATAATCCCAAGCAAAACAATCTTTGAACTCCTTCAAAGCAACTCTATTAATTTCAATTTATATTCGGGTCTAAATCTGCACCGATATACATCGGCCTTGACTTTGTGCTATCACCAACATCGATTTCTTCTAACTTGTCGGCCGACATAAAACCACGACCCGGTTGCCCTTGTTGCCATCGATTGGATTGCCCATTAAAAGTTCTTTGTCGAGCCGACGCTTGGATCGGTTGTTGATCTCTGTCGAACACATTGACGGGACCTTCCTTCCATATCTTACCCGAAAGGAGTCTAATCCATCATACTCCCAATAAGCAGGCTCGGAAGTGGCAACACTCACTGAATCATCAGCTTGAACAACCTCTACATCATCTCCTATCCACTAAATGAGAATTTGATGCATAGTTGAGGGTATACAGCAATTAGCATGGATCCAATCCCTTCCAAGAAGCATGCTATATGCCCCCTTGCCATCAATGACAAAGAAAGTAGTGATCAAAGTCTTGGATCCAATCATCGGTTCCACATGTCTTGCTCCACGAGTATCGAAGCATTGCCGACAAAATCTCTAAGGATCATGTCGACCGCAACAAATCCTCATTTGTCATACCAAGCTTTACGAAAGTAGCATAGGGCATAATATTGATAGCAGCCCCTCCATCAACAAGCATCTTGGTTAAAGGCTTGCCATTGACATATCCCTTCAAGTATAATGGTTTCGGATGACGGTTTTTAATCGGCTTATCAAAGCGCTTGCCGAGTCAACAAAAGTTGAGCCATCGAGATCTCGGCATTCGGTTTCATCAAAGTCTCGAGTACACTTCATCTTGAACTTCTTGATCTTGAGGAGCTTTGAACTCCAATGGGATAAAGAACACCATGTTAGTATCGGCCGAAGGATCCCTGTCCATCATCCTTTTTCTTAGGACGCCACACCGGCTTCTTTTCGGCTAATTCTGCCGGCTCTTGATTCCTCAAAGCCGAACTCTTCTCTTCCGGCTTTTCCGAGACCGGAGGGCACCATTGGCCTCTTTGCCACCTGTAGGAGCTCTCTTTACGCATTATGAGCACCGCTTTGTGAGCCCAAGCTTGGTCTCGCAAATCTTTTCCTCCGATATTCATCAAAACTGTTTATTTTTAGGCGCCGATCGTTCTCCGGAACTTTCATTCCAAGTCTATCATGAACGGGACGGTTGACTCGAGATTACTGTACTGCGAATATTGATCACGCATTCGGGGCAATTGTTCGGCGAGGCAACTTCAAGCCTTCATTCCAACAGTGTCTAAAGAAGGAACAGTTCCAATGAGATTGCTCTTGTTCTCTCCTGTACTCTTCTTGTTCTTTTTGGTGCACTTCTGCTTCATATCTCCGACGTTCTGCCATGAACCTGCGCTCTTCTTCAATGTATTGCTGTTCCTCATCATACTCCATCTTCTTTTCCCACTTGCCACTTATTTAACAAGTGTCGTCTTTGTAACCGCGCTTCGGATCAGCGTGTATTCGGCAACTTCCCTTAAGCGCATCGAAGTCGACCCTTCTGTTCGGCTATTTCGAACCGTACTTGTTGCACTTCCTCCTTGGTAACTTGCTGATTAGGGTCAACAGCACCACTCTCTTTGGCTCTTTCAGAGGTCAAAACCTTCATCTTTCCCTTTTCCTTTGATTCACTGGCATCAACCATGCCTATAGAGAAAGAGACCATATTCTGAGGGAACGGGTTTTTGTCTACTTTCATCTTGCCATCAAATCTCAAGTGTCCATCTTGAATAGCCTTCTGAATCTTTACTCTGAACACTCGGCAATCATTGATATGATGAGAACTTGTATCATGGAACCCACAGTACTTCTTATCTTTCACCCCTTCAGGGCGTAGCATAGGATGTCCTTCTGGCAGCTTGACGCGTCCCTCTTGAATCAAATACAAAAAGAGCTTATCTGCTTTGCTGACATCAAAATCATAAGATCCCTTTTGCTTTGCTTCACCCATCGATGTGACCAAAGTAGGCTCTTTTGTCCAGCTCAACTCTGCGCGACTACTTCATCTTCATCTTCATATTCGATGCTTCTTCTAGAAATCACGATACATGTCAACGGTTGCTTGTTCTTCGAAAACGAGCATCTCTTGAACCCTTGGGCTTGATTGCTCATGGTTGTCAATTTTTGTGCAAGTTGTCCAAGGTCTTCAAACTCCATACCGAATAGCTTGTCTCGATATGTGGCGGCATGCCCGCAATGACCAATTGTGCGAGTTGATCATCGGGAATAGTCGAGAGAATAGCACATATTCTTCGCTTCTGCGAATCTACGAAGATACTCCATTGGTGTCTCGTAGTCTTCATCCTCATAGCCCAAAGATCAACCATCTTCTTCTCATTGGTTCTGTATAAAAGTATGAATGGAACTTTTGCTCCAATTCGCCCATGTACCAATGGAATTAGCCGGCCTGCGATGCAAACCATGTGAAAGCCGGTCTGTCGGAGACATAGGAAAATATCGATCCTCCATGCTTCATCGGCGGCTTCTCCAAGTTGCATCGGATATCTGCGACATGCTCAATGGTACTGGTGTCATCTTGACCAGAGAATTTGGTCAAATCTGTTGGTGGCTTAACTCTTGGTGGAAGAGCTACCCTATTGTACCATTCTCGGGGAAAGGAGATTTGTATGCATATGTCGATGCTTTGGTTTCGGCCGAATTGATTCGCATCATGTCGGCCATTACGCTTAGGAGGTCATCATTTGCATCTTTTGCTCCTTTGTCTTCTAGAAGGCATTCGATGCACTCCTGTACCCTGGATTCGGCAAAGCACTCAGAGCATTGTAATCGGTGAATTCACCGTATCCATCTCCATAGACACTCTTCGCAATCTATTTGCCTTCGGGGGAGATCTTGTAAGCGGATGCGGGTATATCCGTTGTTGCACCAAAAGTTACTTGACCATAAGTTTGCTGCTCGGCAAAGGGAGGCTTCTCTTTTTCATCATGAACAGCTCCATCCTTGCTTGTACCGATCATCTCTTCTCCTCCAGTTGACTTCCCCGAAGATTGCCGAGTATTGAAGTACACGGCCTGACAAGCTCTCCAAATCTTTCTTCAAAGCGCTTGTCAGTTCTTTGGACCAAAAGTGTCGGCCATGATTTTGCGGAAGGTGCCCGGAAAAGTTGTGTTGTGATTCAACATAGTGTCTCCCACGGCTTTGTATATGGCTGCAACCACCCTCTGCATTTCCTCTTCGTCGGTAATGTCGGGTGACCGGCGAGAAGAACTCGTGGCGTGATTGCTTGACGATCACTCGCCACTCTTGTTCTTGGAAAAAGACATCGACATTTCTCTTTGAAAGCTTGCTCCATTACTGTTCCACTATCGGCATTGCTCCGTGCGGCTCGTCTATGGTCACGTTTAGAACGTGATTGTTGTCAATTTCCGATCCCATCCTAGGCGAGAAGAGGTCCCCCGTGCGTGCCAAAAAGTGTGTTGACACAAAATGTGACCACCTTGCGTCTCACACACGGCAAGCCGGAAAGCCTAGCTTCAATCGGGTGCCGGGTGTAACGAATCCGGTGGCGTGCCAATCGATTTGACCTGAAAATCGACAAGGGATAAAACGGTAAGATCATAAGCGGAACATCCGGGTGAGACCGAGACGGTTCCATCTTTACGGCCTGAAGCCACTTACGACGACACATAGCTATAGAAGCTATCCGCGCAACCGATTGCGGTTCATTCGGCTAAAGTAACATAAGCGATGTAAACATAATGAACTTGCCGAATACGAGTAAATGAAGACATGTTTGAACAAGATTAAATTATTAAAGCATATCAAACTATATCTCGGGTTTAAAGCATCATCAAGCACTAGTAACTAAAGATAAGTAATTTATAAATATAAATCTACTAAGTAACACATGCATAGGCTACTCCAACTAGTCTACGCAGTCTAGCCTTCATAAACCCGTCGAGCATAAACCCAAGCAAGCGAATCCACCGCATGATACCACTCGCTATGAATTTACACCACTCCTTACTATTAGATCAATCCACCGCATGATACAATCTAACAATAAAGAGCTAAAAGCACGTAATTACCTAACAGATCTATAAATACTCGCTACATGTGTGAGCATAACCGTATCGGCAAGATTGCCGAATCGGGGTCCATGAAGAAGGAACAAACAAGTAACATGTAAAAGGAGCCTATCGAGATTAAACCGATCTCTAGTCCACTTAGGATGACTAGCTCTAGAGTAACCCAAAGACCCTGCATCTGCCGCACGGTACCGGTCTGTCAAGGCTTATCTACATATAACGTGAATGAACCCGCAACACGTGACAATCTAGATAGATCTAATTCGGCTATATGAGCTTGATCTACTTGATATCGAATAAACATGAGGTTATGACCAAAAAGCCGAAAAGAGTATCAATCTAGATTGGGCAAAAGAGTGTTGCAAATAAATAAACATTAAATAAAACATGCAACACGTGATAACTTAATGAATCTATTAGATCTTGCCAAATCTAAGAGAGCCGATAACTATCTTTACTCATGTCTTAATCGCCGCACGATACAAGGCACAAGCAAAAACTTCCCATCATTAAGCTTAAATCCGCCGCACGATACTAAGCAAAACGGATGAGACTACTTGCATCATAATCTAAATCCGCCGCACGATACTAGACATGATAGCAAGGTTGCGGGACTTACGGAGGTCGACGGATCGATTGGCCCTCTCGAAGAACTCGACGACACGACTAAAGGACTCGAAGGGTGGCACGTAGCCGGTTGTATTGATTTGGTTGTGAACCTCTATTACAATAGTCGAGGGTTTATATTTATACCCTGGACAAAACATGAGTCCTAAGCACTCACGAACTATCTAACCAAAATTGGAAAGACAAAGACACGCTAACTCTATCCATAATCGGAGTCCTTGATCATCACGACCCCTGTTGACGGTTGTTAATGATCAATTTTATATGTCAACCAGAGAGAGAAAGAGGGGTATAATCTGTTCACCACCATAGACTTAGGGTTTAAACTGACAGATTCCACAAGTTTTGGTGAATATGTGTTTTCGCAGGGGATTATCAGGAAAACATCCAAGGAGGCCCACATGTCATGATTACATAGAGAGAAAGACCGAACGGGTAAAATTGTATATTCTAGAAGACTCCAGAAGGCAAACCCTAGAAGCGGCGACCCACCTGGCATTGTGGTGGGTCGGCCGACTCCCTCCTTGGGTCGGCCGACTCCCACCTCCACCAATCGGTGGAGGCTCGCGGATCCCCTGCCTCCACCGCCTTTGAGGATGAATAATTATCGTCCGTTTAGGTCGGTTTGATCCGATGGCTGTGGTGAATCCTAAGGGACTATATATTGAGCCCCGGCCCCGGCTCGAGTGATTTCATTCAAGAATTCATTATTCGAGAGGTAGCCATCGAAAAGCTAGGGTTTAGAGAGAGATCTCCACCGAGAGAATTAGAATAGATACTCTAGATCTTCAAGTTCTATATAGGTTTAGACTAGATAGAGGAAGAATCGGGCGCTGTGCTCGGAATTCCGGATCTTCATCATCAGAATTGGTATTATCTTGTATCTATTCAGTGGTGTTAGAAGTGTCAACAACCCCTTCCCTTTTCGATCAGCTTCCTTTTTCCTTTCCCCGTCTTCAAACAAAGCAGTTGCCGACCGCTTGGCCATTTGCCGAACACATGGAAATTAGCCGACCGCATACGCATTTGCCGAATTGCTCTCTCTGCTCTTTGCGGGTCCACTGTCATATTCGACCAAATTCGGTGTTAACACACTAAACAAGATCGCTAGCATCACAATTAAAGGTTCACTTCAAACCGTTGGAGAAGGAGAGAACATGGATGACCCCTTCCTCAAGAGATATCGGCTCAAGAGGTGCGGTTCTCAAGGTCTCTACCTTTGAGATCAAATGAAGCACCAAAGGATTGAACATGACAAGAAGTCTGTTCGGAGGACTTAAAACACCGAACCCTCGCCAAGGAGGTAACTTGGTAGTTATCCATATTTCCCACTTCAGCATTGCATAAGTTTTTCCTTTAGCATATTTACTTTTTGCATAATCAGTTCTTGTTGCATATTTACTTTCTTTGCATCTCGCATTAGAAAAGAAAATAATTTTGTCTTGCATTGCATCTAGAAAATGCTAAGCCCCATGTGAATAATTTTTTGGTGCGAGCCCACAAAGATATCCTTTGTGGTGGCATAAAAATAGGTTTTCATCTTAGTTGTATTTTTTTTTGTCTACATACCATAAAATATAAAATTGCAAAAAATATTAAGATCCTCCCGAAAAGATTTATGTGTTAAGAAGGTTCTAGACATTCAAGGCTTAGAGGGTTATCACTAACGCAATCGGTTCCACAAGCTTTCTTGTCTATTTGAGCCTACGAATTTGAAGGATCAAGAAGTGCTAACGAGGTAGAAGGACGTCCTGTCCCTTGTCAAAGTCTTTGTCTTCAACGTCGCTTGATCTTGTCTCTCGCCATCATCCCTAACACTCCGGGAGGAGCGGTACGCCTTCACCGCGTCGGCAACATCAACATACTATGTCAACATCCAGCTTGGGGAGAGCACCCCGTGTATCCAGCTAAGTATCACTAGCTTATCTATCTATCTATCTATCTATCTATCTATCTATCTATCTATCTATCTATCTATCTATCTATTTGTAAGTTTGCAAAATAAAATAGAGGAGAGTATGTGAAAAGTCTACACTGCTAAAATGAACCCTACGAGAATAAGCTCTTATATGGAAATGATGAATAGTTGCTCTGCCGTAATTCCTTTCAAGTACCTAGTTTTCAACCTTGCACTCTCCGAGTTTTGGACACAATTTGTTTAGATTTGAGATTTACTCGAAACTGAAACTTGTGGGTAGCGAATGCTTGATCTAAGTCTAGGTAGTTGACGGATATGATATGGGAAGGTTTCGAGCTGCTTTGTCCATCTTGTTCCTAGAGATGCTAGAGTTCGGAGAATTTATCTTTGAAAATCTTAAAATTTCTACATGATGAGTTCTGTATGATGAGAGTTCAAAATTCCTACCACAGACCATATATTCATGCTTGCTAGATTAGGAAAACCCATCTATTTATATAGATCATATTGTAGGCTTGAGTGTAGTCTTTATAGGCATTGAGTGTGGTTATCTTTGTGGACCCATAAGGAACCGAGTCATGCGGTTAAAGTCAATACTATGTGCTCTCCATCCATTGATCTATGCTACTTCTATCCTCGAAGCATGCACCCATTTTATAAATACTACATTCATTCGTGCTACTTGTCCCTAGAAGTACGACCCACATATAGATCCACATCCACCACATATTGTGCCATCTCTACCACGGAGATACGCACCTATCTTTGCTCCTACCTTGGGAGTACGCATTCCCCCACATATTGTCTTGTCTCTACCACGGAGATACGCGCTTATCTTTGCTCCTACCCAGGAGTACGCATGCATCCATCCATCCATCCATCCACAAAATACATACGCCACTCATTTCACTTCATCCGAAAAGGTTCTACTCCTATCACGGGAGTGAACATCTAGAAATAATCATCGCCGTTCCATTTGCCTACATAAAAGCTCCAGTCATTATCATTTCAAGTTATGCACTCCCGTTGCTAAAGTTTCGTTTTCATAGGATTGGTTGCTCTAAAAAAAAAAGAGAGAAAAAAAAAGAAAGAAAAAAAAAAGAAAAAAAAAGAGAAAGAAAGAAAGAGCAGCCAAGTCCTTCCTTTCAAGAAGTTTCAAAGTTTTCGAATAAAGGGAGTCATGTTATCCCCAAAGGAGCAAGTGTAGAAGTAGATGTTCACCAAGTGATCACCCCTCATAATCATTTCCTTATCATCATCATCTTATCATTCATCCCATTTCCTCATTCACATGCACATATGACTTTATTATTATTTTAGTTCCTATTGGATCCATGGTTTAAGCGTGCAATATATGCAAGTGAGTTTGAGTGTCTCCCCACCTATGAGCTCCACATAAGCCTATTAGAAAGTAGGGTGAGAGAGAGAAGTCACTTTCCACTATGCCTTAGTTCCACAAATACCACATATTTTGAGAGAAGAGAGAAGGCATACACTACTCATGCCTTGGAGAGGATCCAGAAATACCACAAATGAGAGACTTGAAAGGGTCATACAAGGAAACTCTGAGTTTTATTTGAAAATCTTGCAAAAACTCTGGAATAATAGTTGATCAAAGAGCGAGAAACATAGCGCTTGACTTGACCGTTCTGTCTTTCAAGCTTGCTCAAGACCCAAGTGACGGTTACAAGCCCCATGGTGAAAGGTAATATGAGTAAGTTTTGAGTCGAATAGTTCACTCTAATCCGAAGGAGAGTTCTTGTTTGAATGCATGTGTACTTTTGAGGCATGAAAGCATTGTAGCAACTCCGATCCATCACGAGTTTATCTTTGCTCGAGACGAGCAAAAGGTAAGCTTGGGGGAGTTGTTGACGGTCGTTAAGTGCCAATTTTACCGTCAACTAAACATGAGAAAGGACTAAAATATGTTCACCAACTAGATATAGGGGTTACACGATGACGAATTCCACGAGTTTTGGTGAATGTACTGTTTACGCAGGTGTCGGTGAAAATACCCAAGGAAGGCCCACATGTCGGGTTTACATAGAGATAATCGGGAACCGGTAAAAATTTCATGTCTGGAAGGTTCGAGAAGGCTCGGACCAAAGCGGGAGCCCGAACGGGCTAGGTGGGGAGTCGGCCGACTCCCCCCTTGGGTCGGCCGACTGGCCAGATCAGCCAATCAGAATCAGCCTCGCGGATCCCTGTTCCACCGCCTTTGAGGATGAATAATAATCGTCCGTTTAGGTCGGTTTGATCCGAGGGCTGCGGTGCATCCTAGGAGGCTATATAAGCAGGGCCCCTGGCCCCTGGAGGAGGCATCCCATGAAACCCTAATTCATTATTTCCAGAGAGGATCAGGTGAGAGGGGTCCCTTGAATGGATCTCCTCCCTAGAGCCTAGCATTCAAGATAGATAGAGAGAGTATAGGGTGGAGGTAGAGTTGGAGGAAGCCCGGCATGTCGGTGTCTCCTCTCCGGTTGTACTGCGGAATCAAGTCTCCTAACCCGAGGCTTGGTTCTAGGATCATTCGCAATTCAACTTCGATACTAGTAAGTTCTTGTTATTATTGCTCTTTGGTTTACGAGTTTACTTTATTCGCTTCCGGTTGGGAATAGAGTAATCGTTCGTAGCGTAAGCGTGGTGCTTGGGCTAGGTTCACTCGTAGATGCTCCCTATCCGCCGGAACCGTGGTAGTATCGGGGGAGATGCCAGTCCTTTGTTACCTTTGTAATCCACTTCCCGTCGGTAGGTAAGGTAGGTCCAAAAGTGCTAGGTTAAGCATCCTCTGTGGTGTCTTTTCTTAGGTGCTCCCATAGAGTAGTAGTTGCAAAGCTTGCCATAGGTTGGAAGGAGACTGTGGTAGTAATCCTCTCTATATCGCTCATTTACCTTGTACGTAGCTCGGGGGTTAAGTATAGACTTGGGTTAGTCGGATGCACGTTTTCTCCTAGCGGATAAATAAATAACGATACTCGGAATATCTCCGGGTGAAGTGCTCACCGATATCCGTGCGCTTGCGGATTATTTCTCTTTGATTCTTTCGTGTGCGTATCTAGTATCAACGGAGAACTCAAATTTAAAGCTAGGTACTTGCAAAGAATTAGAGCGAGCAACTATTCATCATTTCCATCACGCAATCCTCAAGTCTACACATTTTTATTTATAGCAAACTGAATTGAAAACAAACTTGCACACTCTTTTTATTTGGTTTTTTATCTTAGGGCAAACTCGAAATGTAAACACACTTAAAGAAAGCAAACTTCTTAAAACAGCAAGCAAATTTTTATTGGGTTTTTCTAGTTTTTCTGATTTTTTTTTCAATGCATAAAACAAACCAAAGAAAAATAAACAAACTGAAAACAAATAAACTGAAACAAAAGGAAAGAAATACTTATCTTGATAATGGGGGTCCTCCCCCAAGCTAGCCTTGCGGCGGTGGTGGTGGATAGTGGATGTGCAACAGGTCCACCAAGCCATGCAGCATGGAAGCGGCTTCTTCCTGGTTCTCTTGAATGGTGCCTAGTGTCTGGGTGGTGTTCTGGTTCCACTGGAGCTGGTCATTCCACCTCTGATCATGGCGATTCAGAGTGGCAGTGGTGTTGTGCTGGAAGGCTACTTGTTCATCATAGTGCTGCTGGGTGAAAATGAAACCGGTGGCATCGGAGTGGCGACGTGGCTCAAAGTCTTGGTGGGGTTCTTCTTCTTCATCGGTGGTACCAAAGGGGTCATAAGAGTATCTTGGTGGGCGTGAGGGTCTGGCTCGATGGTCCTGGCTCGATGTTCTTGGGGTGTTGTATGGTGGGTAGTAACCATAGAATGGTTGATGTGGTTGGCTTTGTGGTGGGTACACCCATGAGTTTAGTGAGTGGTCTTTGAGGTACATTCCACTCATTGAAAGCGGCATGTCTTTGGTTCTTCTCGGGCGGTTTCGGCACCACGCCAAACCGGTTCACGATTTCTGTCACCCTCTCCGAGCGAACTCTTCGAGGTGCTCTCTCATTCACGGTTCCCGCTTCGCAACTCAACATGATAGTTTTGCACATAATACAAAGCCGGTTCCGAGTTAGGTAACCGGATCGTGACTTCACCATATTTTGCATAATAAACATCATTCACTTTTTTCGTAAGTGACCTTGGCCAAAAGTATAGTGGTCATAAAATTCTCTATGATGTTCAATGTACTCAAAAGTAGCTCCCTCTAATAACTTCAAGCTTGTGGCAATGCGAGTGATAAGCGAGCAAATGGCCACACTTCCTACTTTGTAAGGGGACACTCATCCAATGATTCACTAGGAGATGGACGGGAGACACTTTGTTTCTTGACAGGCGTACGGCAAGCGCAAGTCGGCTACTCGATCTTGCTCTCGTCATAACGTGGGAAAAAGGTAGCTCCTATCCAACGGTGCAAAAATCTAAGCGTAGGATGCTCTATGGCCGTGCGGTGCGCTAAGTGGTACGGTGCTCTAGAAATCTTTGCTCCAAAACCTATGTGCATCAAAATCACCTAGTCCGCATTTAAATCTATGAGGGCATCTTGAGGGAAACCTAGGAGGTCACTAAGGGTTCTCCAAGAGACGAGAATATTCAGAGCAAACATTCTAAAATAAACTCCATTGTCCAGTGTATCGAAGGGTGCTAAGGAATTCTATGGTCAAAAGCCTAATCCCCTTCTCGGTGAGGTTTGCAAAGGAAGTCCAACCAACTAGTGGAAAAATTGTATCGAATTCTTGAGCCATACTGTCTCTAGCGAAGTGTCGGATCGATGACCGGCGTGTGGATGAAACGCTTGTTCTTGAGCTTCTTGTATACCTCCTTCTCCGGGAAGTTCTCGGGCGAGGTCGGATGTTCTCATTAGGACTCTACGAGATCTTGGTGGTGGTGCGAGTCTTTCTTGGTGCTTCGGTGCTTCTGGTGGTGGGTCGACACTCATGTCGGAACCAGCCACTGAGTTCTGGCGGGATGCACTTCTTGTCCTGATTTTTCTGAAGGTTCCTGAGATCCCCTGCAAAACGCCCTTCATCCTGCAAGTATCTCAAAACAAACAAAAACAAACACTAGTGGAGAGAAGGATTAGCACAAGGTTAGTGGTTAGCCGCCGTCAGTCGGTCCGGGGGTTAGTCGTTCTTCATGACAAAAAGTTCTAAACTTCGAGTCTTGATTTTTTGAGAACCTCCCTTGATTTTAGATTTTCTTTATCCTATTTGGACAGCATCTCCACTAATTTTTTGTGATCATCTACTCAGCACTATCCCTTCCCTTCACTTGCTACTAAACTCTTGCTCACTCTCTCACTTCTTCTCTCTTCCTACTCTTCTCCTCTTCTCTCTAACTTTCTCGGGAAACACGAAGTCGAGAGCGAAGGTTTGGCTAAAATTCTGGAATGTGGGTGGTGCAAGGAAGCCATGGGAGGAGGCCTATTTATAGAGGAGGAGGGGAGAGTCGGCCGACCCAATGGTGGGGTCGGCCGCCCACCTGGGTGGCCAACATGGCTGCCCCTTCACATGCCATTGCGTGATCTTTTGTCAATCCGAGAAATTTTGGTCGGTTGAGTGGTTTTGGCGATGGAAAAGAGAGGATAGTGGAGGTGAGTGGAAGTGGATGAAATTATGTGATTTGATGTATGTGAGGTGTAGTCTATGACATGTGGGACCCATGGTGAGGGACCCACCAAGCACTAAATGCCATGATAAAAATTATAAACAATGCAGAAATTTAAATGAAGGTAAACTAATTTAAATGCATGGAATAATAAATTTTTGTGCCACCACGATAAAATATTTTCGACGGGTTGTCACACCGTAAAATTATTTATGTGGGGCTAAGAATTTTTATAATGCAATGCTGGAAATAAATATGTCTAAGAAAATTATAAGAGCTGCAAATTTTAAATGCGAATAAATACCGAGTTACCTTTCGGCGAGGATTCGGGTTTTTAAAGTCCTCCGAATTGGACCTTCCAAAATATTTATTCCGCTGATGATCCCGAGATGCATCCTCTGTCTCGGTGGTTGTCTTGTCGATCTTCTTCTACTATCTTCGCGAATTTGTTGAGCTCTTGTTTCGACTTGAATGCGAATTGCTCTTCTTGCCCATTTATAGTGAACTTGATTTCTCCCTTCCTGACATCAATGTGTGCATTGGCGGTGCTTAAGAAGGATCTTCCAAGGATGAGTGACACCTTTGAGTCTGGATGCATATCCAGTACTACAAAGTCTACTGGCACGAAGAACTCTCTTATCTTGACTGGGATGTTTTCAGCAATGCCCAACGGATAACGAACCGATTGGTCGGCTAGTTGTAGACACATTGATGTTGGCTCAAGTGCGGTGTGGTTGAGCTTGTAATAAACCTGCTGCGGGCATCACACCGACACTTGCTCCAAGATCACGAGTGCATTATTGAAATATTGATCTCCAATTGTGTGTCAATAGTGGGACATCCTGGATCTTTCTTCTTTTCGGTAGTTGGTTGAGGATGGCCGCACTACATTCTTCGGTTAGCTTGATCACTTCATTGGATGGCGGTGGTCTCTTCTTGTTAAGAATATCTCTTATGTACTTGGCATAAGTGGGGACTGTATGGCATCCAGCGAGAGGTATATTGACATATAACTTTTGAATTACCTCCACAAACTTACCAAACTGCTCATCATGTCATGTTGTGGTCCTCTCTTCCTCCTAGGGAATGGTAGGTAGTTTGTATCTCGAAATTGTTGTCTTGCTTCCTGATCTTGTGCGGCTTCGTACTAATTCTTGTGGTAATACTTCTAGCTCAGGTTGGAAGTCTTCTTCTTCTGCCACTGTGTTGACACTAGATACGCACACGAAAGAATCAAAGAGAAATAATCCGCAAGCGCACGGATATCGGTGAGCACTTCACCGGGAGATAAATCCGAGTATCGTATTTGTTTTTATCCGCTAAGAGAAAACGTGCAATAGACTAACCCGATCTTTACTACTACCCCGGGCTGCTAGTCAAGTGAGAATTAAGCGATATAGAGAGAACTCCTTCGTCGTCTTCTTCTAACCTATGGCAAGCTTTGAGACTACTTTTGTTCTAAGGGGTACCGAGGAATAGACACCACGAGAGGATGCTAAACCGGGCACAAAGGACCTACCTTACCTACCAACGGGAAGTGGATTACAAAGGTAATAAAGGGATTGTCACTTCCCTCACTACTACCACGGTTCCCCGAATAGGGAGCATCTACAAGTGAACCTAGCCTAAGCACCACGCTTATGCTAAAGAACGATTACTCTATTCCCAACGCGAAGCGAATAAAGTAAACTTGTAAACCAAAGAACAATAATAACAACGAACTTACTAGTATCGAAGTTGAATTGCCGAATGATTCTGAAATCAAGCCTCGGGTTAGGAGACTTGATCCCGCAGTACACTTGGAGAGGAGACACCGACAGGCCGGGCTTCCTCCAAATCTACCTCCACTCTATACTCTCTCAATCTCTCTTGATACTAATACCCTATAGAGATAGATCCATTCGAGGGACCCTTCTCTATCTAACTCTCTCTCTGGATTGAAGTCTTGAATGAATAGGAGAATGAATTAGGGTTTCACCCAGGGGCCAGGGGCTCTGCTTATATAGCCCCCTAGGATTAACCACAGCCCTCGGATCAAACCGACCTAAATGGACGATAATTATTGATCTTCAAAGTCGGTGGAGGCAGGATCCGCGAGACTCCACCTGATTGGTGGAGATGGGGAGTCGGCCGACTCCCCTCCCTGGTCGGCCGACTGGCCACAGTGCCAGGTGGGCCCCAGGTTTCAGGTGACGCCTTCTGGAGTCTTCTAGATTATACTTTTTCACCCGTTCGGTCTTTCTCTCTATGTAAACCCGACATGTGGGCCATCTTGGGTAGTTTTCAGCTGTCACCCTGCAGAAATAGATATTCACCAAAACTCGTGGAATTCTGTCAGTGGTAACCCTATATCTATCAAGTATTTATGAATAGGTCCATTTGCATGCTAAGTTGACGGTTAATTTTATGAGTTAACGACCGTCAACACACTGGTGGTAGCATGGTTGGCCTTTTTGCTCCTTTTGGATAGGGAGGATCTCTGGTGGAACTCCCTCTTCTTGTAGTAATAGATCTCACCTGCTCAGGGTTAGTGGCAACAGGCAAAGCAATGGCCAATTTTGCTAACCTTTCTTCTATCTTTTTATTGAACTCTAGTTGATCATTAATGGCAGAGGAGAAACTATCCATTTTAATACTTAAGTTTTCCAAGATTTTGTTATTAGCAGCAAGCCTATCCTCCATAGATGAGTTGATCTTGGACTGTTGTAGAACCAACTCTCTTAAAGTAGGTTGCTTTGCATAATTACCTGACTGAGTACCTTGATTAATGGGTGGTTGCACCCAATGTGGAACCTTTCTCACGATGGGACTTGAATTCTCGCTTTATATGTTGCTTCAATTGCTCTTTGATCTTCCTTGTACTTGACCCTCCGGTCAAGCCGGTGGAGTAAGGCATCCATCTTGGTTGATAATGCATTCACTTCTTCTATTGCTTCTTCACTCTGGTGACAATCTTGAATATTGTCTTGGGACCAGCTTTGATTATCTGCTATCTTCTCCATGAGTCTTTTAGCTCTCCCAAGAGTGAGTGATAAGAATGATCCTTCGGCCAGTTGCATCTAGGTGCTCACGCGTCTTCGGAGTTAATCCGTGATAGAAATTTTGCATGAGTAACCATTCTTCCATTCCATGATGGGGACAATCTTGGATATATCCTTGCAAACGCTCCCATGCTTCCGACATGGTCTCCGTCTTCTTTGTTGGAAATTGGTAATCTTTCCTCTTAAGGCATTGGTTTTGCCTATTGGGAAGAATTTTGCTAAAAAGGCCTTGGAACACTTCGCCCATGTATTGATATCTTCTTTATTGGCATAGAACCACTGCTTCGCTCTTCCCACTAGTGAGAATGAAAAGAGGCGAAGAAGTATGAGGTCTTCTTTAACTCCATCTATGGCGATGGTGTTTCCAATCTCCATGAAGTCCTGTAGATGTGTACTTGCATCTTCATGTACCTTTCCACCGAATTGGATAGCTTGCACCATGTTGATGAGACTTGGCTTGATCTCAAACTCCATATTATTGTCTATTCTTTGGACCAGTGCGGATGTTCTCTATTGTTGGAGCGAGAGAACTCCGATGAAGGTCTTCTCACCATCTTGATTGGTGACAAGCTTCCTTCTTGATTGAACCGACTCGATGATCGAGAGTTTTGAATGAATCGATTCAATCCCGCTAATACCCTGTATAAAATATAGACAAAGAAAAACAACGGGGGTGAACCCGCCAAAGTAGAGGTGACTAGTGACAATCACTCATTTTCTAAGTATCTCGTTTAAGCAATTTTTCTCTAAAAGTTTATTCCTTTCCCGGCAACGACGCCAAAAATGCTTGTTGACACCTCTAACACCACTCACGCTAAGTTGTCATCCCTAGCATGGCGCGAAGTGTTGGTATAGAAACGCTCCTCTAGTCAAGAAAAATATGGGATCCGCAAGCGAACGAGATAATACACCATCGTAGCATTTTACCGGGAAGTATTCCGGTATCGTTATTTATATTTAGCTCAAAGGAAAGAACTAAGGACTTAAACAATGAGATGAACTTGCTAAACACGACTACCTATGAGTGATTGATTACACGAGTCACATACTTTGGAGAGGGGTAAACCATGATAAATAAGGGAATATAAAGTAATAAGCTCGGGGTATAAATCACACGGAGAGATTAGATATAGACTACTCACAAAAGGTAGGTTGACGTCGATTAGTGCAAAAAATATAAATCCTATGTAGGTTCTAATCTACTAAGTCATTCATCTACTCCAACTCTACACTATCATATACAAGCACAAAAGACTCTTCATCTATGTATAAGGATCATTGCTATAACAAGCCAAGACATAGCGGGACTTACTACGCAACTTTGGTTCTCGCTAGACCTACCAACGGGGATGGAATACGAGAGGACTCAACGGAACTGTCACTTCCGCGATCTACCACACGACCCGGCCAATAGGGTGCATTTGCGGGTAAAACGGCATCTAAGCACCATACTTACATGAAATCTACCACCTAACCCCCCGGGAAGAGAGCTAAGCGCTTTGCAAACATATACATAAACTTATTACCAATCATAACCATATCAAATGTAGAACTAGAATAAACTAAGAACATAATAAATAGAAGCATAATGATATTTAGAATAAAGTCACAAGAATAGATACAAGATAATACCAAATTCGATGATGAAGATCCGGAATTCCGAGCACGGCGCCCGATTCTTCCTCTATCTAATCTAAACCTATGTAGAACTTGAAGATCTAGAGTAGCTATTCTAATTCTCGGTGGAGATCTCTCTCTAAACCCGGCTTTTCTTGATGGCTACCTACGAATAATGAATTCTAGAATGAATTAGGGTTTAGCCGAGGGGCCGGGGGCTCGAATATATAGCCCCTAGGATGCACCACGGCCATCGGATCAAACCGACCTAAACGGACGATAATTATTGCTCCTCAAGGTCGGTGGAGGCGAGATCCGCGAGCCTCCACCACGATTGGTGGAGGTGGGCGATCGGCCGATCCAAGGAGGAGTCGGCCGACCCACCACTCGCCCAGTGGGTCCCCGCTTTCGTGGTTTGCCTTCGGAGTCTTCTAGAGTATACAATTTTACCCGTTCGGTCTTTCTCTCTATGTAATCATGACATGTGGGCCTCCTTGGATGTTTTCCGATAATCCCCGCGAAAACACATATTCACCAAAACTTGTGGAATCTGTCGGTTTAAACCCTAAGTCTATGGTGGTGAACAGATTATACCCCTCTTTCTCTCTCTGATTGACATATAAAATTGATCATTAACAACCGTCAACGTACGGCGTCCGACGTAAGGAGGCACGGTGCTGCGCTGAAGGGGCGCTGGTCAACGGCGCCGGACGCTTGTGGCGTTGCGCCGGACGCGAGCACGATCGGGAGCTAGCCGTTGAGGCTTCAACGATCATCTTCAAAAGGTCAGACACGTGGCGCAAGGAGGAGCGCCAGACGCGGCTTGGAGCGTCCGGCGGTGGAGGTCGGACGCGCCCGACGTGCCTGACCTTCTTCCAGCGTGGGGGCACCGGCTATTTTAGCCCTTGGGGCTATAAATAGAAGTGGTGACCAGCCTTGGCCGGTGCTTAGCCCCTTGGGGACTTGGTGTCCATCTAGGAGAGTGCTTGGAGAGCCCTCTACTCAATTGAGCTTGATAGAGATCATTCGATCGAGTGAGTGAGCGATTCTAGTGCGTTGCATTGAGAGATTTGCATCGAGTGGCACTAGGTGATCGTGTTGCAAGCTGGTGTACTTGTTACTTTTGGAGGTCGCCACCTCCTAGACGGTTTGGTGGCAAGAGACTCCGTCGAAACACCCTAGGCAACCAGCTCTAGCTTTGCGCTGTTTGGAGATTCAAAAATTAATTCAACTAGCTCTAAGCTAGACCATGGAAGACATTTTCATGGATCTTGCAGCCGCACCACATCACTAGTAACTACCGTCTCATGGATCTAGGCAAGTTTCATGCAAGAGAGCTTGTTTTAATTATGCATCGTAAAGGTTTCATGCCAACCTAGCTAATCCTTCTTACAACATACTCCCTTTGTACTAAAATAAGTACCCTTCTTGCTTCTCACTTCTCGAAAAATAACTGCTGACAAATATATATTAAAATATATTAACATTTATCTTAAGTAATTAGTATCATCGAAAGATTTTTAAATCTAGTTTTTAACAAAATTATTTGGAGATATAAATATGCGTATATTTTCTACAAATCGAATCAAACTTGTGCAGACGAAAACCCAAAACCAGCTTTAGAGCTTAGAGCTGGTTGAATTATTGCTAGCGTGCCACGTCAGGCGGCGGCCTGGCGGCCCGACACGGCCCACCGTGGCGCCTCTATGCAAGGCACCACAATATTGAATTGTGGCACTCACGTGGAGCGTCACCAAAAAGGTTAGTTTTAAAGAAAAAACGCGGTCATTTTGATAAATACTTTAAAAAAGTCAAAATTAAAAAAATCCTGATATTCAAATCCATCTTGAGTTATCCAAAACGTCTCCGTGAGCGTCCACACTTCCACTTCCACTTCCACAGCGCACCAGTTACTGGTTACTGCTGCACTAGCCAGTAGCCAGCCAGCCTCAGCCCGCCGCCGACTCGCCGGCGTGCGGCGCCGTCGTCCCCCTCGTGGCAAGCAAGCGCAGGCGCCGCAACAGCAGGAGCACCTCATCGCAGAGGGGCCAGACATGCTCTCAGCGCTCCTCGGCGGCTACCTGGCCGCCTCCCCGCCGCCGCCTCGCCCTCTCCCACCCGCGACAGCAGCAGCCCCGAGCCCGAGCTCCCTTCCCTGCTCCCGGCTCCCGGCTCCCTTCCTTGCTCGCCTCAGGCACGCGTCCCTCCTCGTCGCCCGACGGCGCGCGGCGGGGGCGGGGGAGGCGCCGCTGAGCGCGTCAGCCGCCGGCGCCGCCGCGGAGGCCGACGACGACGAGTACGAGGCGGCGGCGCTGCAGGAGGAAGGGTTCCCGAGCTGGACGGGCGGCGGCGGCGAGGAGGAGGAGGACGAGTACGACCACGACCCCGAAATCGGGGACATTATGGGGGACTACTTCGACGACCCCAAGAAGGCCCAAACCCGCGTGGGTCTTCTCTTCTCTTCTTCCTGCTGACGAATGAACTGCTTTCTTATTCTCTCGGTTGCACAATTTGGTGTTTGCTTCACGGCCTGTGCTCTCGTGCAGATGGAGGATAGGATAAGGAAGAAGCGCCACAAGATCGTGCAAACCAAGACCGGCTCGCCCAACCCCATGAAGGTCTTCTTCAACAAGTAATGTGCTCCTCATCTGATGTTGCCATATATTTGTACAGTGTACAAAATCCAGTCAGCCAGATAGGACTAGTTTATACTGTATGTAGTTTGAACTGCAAATTTTCATATACAAAATTGGCCTCCTAAATCGAACTGTCAGTGTTAAATTCTTTTACAATATTTTTTGATAATGGAATAGAAGTATCACAGTCTCCACTCCAAGTGATTCTTTGGCCGTTCGTTATTACAATTGCTGCACTCGCAGCAAAAGCAAGCTCATAGGTCATAGCTCATTGAACAGAAGCACAGAATAGCGACCCAACACTTCTGAGCATGATTTTTTTACAATATATTGTTAACTATGATCTTATGAAAAATACTTCTGAGCATGAGCCCAACATCCTGTGTGATGTTGGATCAGCTATTGGTGAAAAGTCACAAAGTTTAGATCTCGAGTACCTTATAATGGTCAATGAAGAAGTAAAGCTATTGACAACCATTTTGAGATCTTTCTTAATTGCTTAATGGAGTTTTGCTTGTTTCCTATTCTAGGTTTGACTTCTCCAATTCGTATATATGGTTCGAGTTCTACAATGCTCTGTTGCCAAAAGATGTCACCTTAATTTCTGATGTGAGTTCTTTCTCTTTATTTTTTCCCAACAAGAAGTATTTACCACACTTATAAAAGAAGCATAGTATATATCAGATCTATACACATGTTTGCTCAGGATGTTGCAACTTCCCTTTTATTGTGCTTGCAGTCTCTGCGATCATGGCATATAGTTGGTCGTCTTGGTGGCTGCAATTCTATGAATATGCAGGTATAATGGTTGGACCACATTTACACTTTCTGAATGTCATCTTGGACAACGTTTTTGGTTTTCTTGTCATTTGCTTCAAATATAGTAAGGAAACAAAGTGGTTGAGATGATACTAGTCAGGGTAACATAGTCCTTCGGTCCTTCCATTACTAAGAATGTAAAACTCTGACCTCCACTCTCTTTTTTTTTTCCAAAATGTTGGTAAGGTAAATGATTTGATCAAACTTCTATGCTTTGAATCAGAAGTTCTTGTTTATTTTACAGTTGTCGCAGTTGCCGTTAGATTGTAAAAGGCCGACTTATGATGCTCTTGAAGGAGCTAACATCACTCCAACATCCTTTTACAACATTGGTGATCTTGAGATTCAAGATAATCTAGCAAGAGTATGGTGTGTAATATTTCTCTTCTACTGTAGACTATAACCTTTTTATGTTGTCATGTGAATTATCGTAACTTATTGAACTAAGGTGTTATCCATTTCCCTGTCCTCTAATTCTTGATTACTATCATCTGTTCTCACATCATTCTGGATTACAGACACTAACTGTTTCTGTTAACAAGCTTATGAAAAATACCATAAATACGAGAAGAGCATTCATGACATAAATTCCATCAATGTGGGTTTAATCATGACAAATCATTTTTAGGTGATTTATGGATTTTGCAATAAATACTGACTACCATTTAACACTAGTACATTGCAATCTATGGCTTTCTGGAGACAGCTCTATCCATGTAATTGTACTTTTTTGCAAAAAAATTATTCCATAGAAAATATGGAAGTGCATACCTTTTGAATTTCTAATCACATTGATTTAACCCGACTCATTATTTTGATATTATTGACTTGCACAGGGTAGACATTGGTATTCATGAGCCATTGCTTTTGGACATCCTGCTTAATGCCTTAACAACAATAAGTTCAGAGTAAGAACCAGACTTTTGAATTGTCGATATTTTGGTAATTTCTTTACTTGAATAATGTTATTTCTGCTCATCAGGATCTGGTTTCTAACATATGGTGCAATTTATGTTTTGCTTTGGTTTTCTGTTTGGCGCCCCTAAAAATTGAAGTATGTGATGTGGCACAGCTTGAGTCCACTGCAACCTGTCCCACAGGAATGCAGTATGTTTTCCCGAACTGCCATGTTTATGAGCCCTGTGCTCCACAGCTTATACACTTTTCTTCTTTTATGGGAGAAACATACTGAACATTTTATTTTATCTGAAGGGTAGTAGTAACTACTGATTTGGAATGTAATCCTTGCTAGAAAGGTGTTCCTGTAGTAGGGCAAGATTGAGCTTGTGGGGTTTGGCACGCCATTAGGGAGAAGCACATTTTTTTAATGCCTCATCATAAGTCAACATAGTGTTGTTACTCATGAAAAATAATATACTAGCTGCGTCTTAATGCCTCATTGTTTTCAGATTAATTGTGTGTTCCTGTGTGGAACAATGCAATCTCATCCGTTTTCTGTTTGATTTTTTACAGTCATGTTGGTATTAAGCAAGTACAGTTTGGAGGGTCAGAGTTTTTGAACTGGAGTGAGGACTTGAAAACAGAAGAAGTTGGATACAGTGTGTCCAAAATCTAAAATAGCACAATCCTGAGATTTGCAGAAGCAGCTACTGTTTTAGCTAAAACACAAATACAGCATCTGGTTCGAGAACATAGGGTTTCAACCACCTTGATCCTGCAAATGAGGAGAAATGGCGACAACACAATGGATGAAAAGTTTATGTCCAAGCATATTAACTTCTGAAAAGAGGTTGCGGTCCTTACAGGACTCGGCTAGGCATCATTGGTAATCCTTTTGGATACATGTAATATCCTAGGTCCTCTGATGTCCAACGTGTGGATTTGTTACTCCACAACCTGACACTAAGTGGTAGGTGAAAACTTGTAAAAACATGTTTTCTTAGGGCTTGTTTGGTACAGCTAAGTTTTACTATAATTTGAAAGCAGTGTTTACCTTATTCATTTATGCCAAACTGCCAGGAAGGTCCATTGTCAACTGATGGATACAGTATTTAAGGCTTTACTCATTTCTGGACAAAGCGTTTTGTTACTATAACAAAAGTAACCAGTGAGGAATTTGTATTTAACTTTCTGTCAAACGCTTGTTGTGCATGCAGCTCTATGTTTATATAGCACCAAGCCACCAATTGACATTGATTGTAAGTGGCTGCCTGTATCCTCTTTTACTTTATTCATTAGAAACGTTGACCAAGGAATTTCTGTAAATACTGATTTCTTAGTCCCTTTTCGGTGATTTAGCTGGGTCATTAGTTCTTTTTGGTACCTTTTGTGGATCAACGTTCATCAGTCCTTTTTATTACAAATCTGGCAATGGATCAAATATGTCATCTAAATTCACTAAAAAAATCACGTATGTAGATGATATGATGATACACAGCCTTATAAAATATTTTATCCAAACTTGACTTTGTTTATGAGATATAAAAATAACAAATTTCAAGCCAGAAAGTCAAAACCCCAGTTTAAAACTTTAAACAAGAGCTGAACGTGGGCCATTTGCGTCCCAGAAGAAACACATCCGCGCCTGCGCCGCACGTGCCTCCTCGTTGGCAACGCCACCTCGCAAACCATCAGACCATATGAGTCTGACTTATTAGCTATGGTACGGTATTTTATTACAACAGAACAGTATTACCCGGTTTATCAGCCGCACAAACCATCCACGTCCAAACAGATCTTTTTTTCATCAATCTAATTACACTGCAATTCACACTAGTACAGAGTCTCAAAATTGAGATGGCTGGTAACCACTCTCAGTGACGGATAGACATCGCGTCTCAAAATTTGAGTCTCTGATAAGACTACAATAGTGACGGGGATACAACCGTCTCAATTCTACGACAATAGAGACAGTCTGTACGACCACCCCGTCACTGACAATGCGACTGCTCTTCCCGCTACTACCCGTCTCTAAACCGTTTGAGACGACAGAATTAGCCGTCTCTACTGGTTTTTCTCAAAGACGGCTGGTCATAAACCGTCTGTCTTTTCTAGCAGTATTTGTAACGGGCAAGCAAACCCGTCTCAAGTAGAGGAGCAACAGTGAGTTGGTCCATACTGCGACGGGTTATGTTACCCGTCTCTAGCTGCCAGACTGTGACGAGTGCACAGTCATCTCACCACGACTGCCCGTCTTAGTTATGATACGCGTCTCATTACCCAAACCCGTCTCAGATATTTAAAATTTAGTATCCATGTGAAAAGTAGTCAAACGTTTACAAAACACACAAAACGTTTAAAAACTACCCAAAACGTATAAAAAACTACCCAAAACATATACAAAGCGCATCTTATAACAGCAATAACATCACAGTTCCACCAAGTTCGCGTACATCTTTTAATTTGGAGTTTCAACAAGAAATTTTGCAGCCAATTACCCCAGTTTTTCTCTGAACACCCAGAATTGGACAATAGTTTCTCTGAATCTATGCAGCACATTTAACTCTAGTTGGCACCTCAAAATCCTTACATAAACAATGTGACAGCATCCAAACAAATTTGTCCTTGGGCCTCTTAAACAATTTGTGTCCCGGAAGAAACACACCGCACGAGCCACCTCGTTGGCAACGCCACCACGCGTCCACGCCGCCCCCACCTGGTGCTGCCGCCACCTTTGTCCTCTGGGAGTCGGAGTACCAGCAGCCGGCAGGCATTCCCTCTGGTTCTTTCCCGTGCTTCGGTGCGGGCTTGAGGCTTGAGGCTTGAGGCTTGAGCGATTGGTTCTGGTCCCTGCACGCGGCGGCACCCATGCGGCGGAGCGGAGACGGCATCACCACGCGGCGGTTAATCAACGAACCTTTCCTTTCGATATGCTTTATTCTGTTCTATTGTTTGAGCACTTTTAGAGATTCTATTCGACGCCCTCTGTTTCTTGGATTGGACTTAGACCGTCCGAACAGCATTGTTCTTGTTCACATTATTATCGCTGTCCGGAAATCCATCCGGAGAATCGAGTACAAGAAGCAGGAGCTTTCAGCTGACCATTACGCCGTCATGTTCTTGCAGGAGCTCCAGCGGCGGCAGGTCCTCGAGTTGCTCGCGCCAAATCGATTGGATTGCAGACGAGGTGCGGCCACACATGAATGGACTCTTTTACTGTCCTGAATGAAGTTTGCAGTGACTGGAATCAGAGCTGGCATGTGTAGATCAGAAGTTCAGAACTAGAATCGCTTTGTTAGTTCGTTCCATCTTTTTAAGCCTTCTAAATCAATTTCGGTTTGACCTACCTACAAGTTATTTCTTCCCTGTTAATGTAGCATGGGGGACTCCATAGGCTTTCTAAACGATTCAAGGCTGAAGAACGGAAAAGGACAGGTAAATGTAGTCTAGTCATGGATACATCTGAATTTTTGTACTCACATATCTCAAAGTTCATATGTGGCTGTTTCATGGAAGATAGGCAGTGCCTTTTCTTGTTCTAACTAGAACACAGACTATGTTAACTGATAGTAGAGGGGAAGGGGATGCATCAAGAGTGAGTAGGAGATTGCTTCTGTTGTAAGTGCTTTCTCTGCAACCAAGCTAGAGCTAGTCACCTACACTGGGCTACAGGTGCATCTATATGGTATCCAAAAAAACTGTATTGCCTGGGGTTTGGAAGCTACTTGTGAAAATTGTGTGTGATATACAATCCCAGCATGCAGTTTACAGACCACTTGGTTGTAGTGCATCAAGTCATTGTTCCAATTTCTCATTCAGGCATAAGAATAAACAATGCACGCTTAGCCACTTAGTATGTATCATGAAAAGGGTGTAAATTGGGTATGAGAGTAGGCATACTTGTTTCATGATGACTACTTCACTAATTTTGTAGACTGATATGATATGTCTCAATTGTTCATAAAATTCATTACTGAACCAAATAGGAGAAGAAGCATAGAATAGTTACTAGCGCCTTTGGTTGTGGCATGATGAAGCTAAGCTATCGGTAGGAAATTTGGATGACATGGGTAAATTTGATGACCTGAATTGGAGTTAACCATTTTTGCAATGAATATGCATGTGTAATTGTGTGTATCTCTATCATCAGATCATATTTATGGTTGACATTTCTTTGACTTTGTAACACTCACAACCCCAATTTATGCTTTTTCAACATCCACATTTGCTCTAATTTTGACTCTTTCTCTGTAGCTTCTGAGCGCCTATCCCATGAGCGCCTATCCCACAAGACTGGTAATTCAGTCAAGAGGAGGAACGTATGGTCACAAGATGTAAGTCATTAGTTTATTTCAGCTACCTTCATTTATTGTATATTTTCCTCATGTTCAATATTGCTAAAAGAATGAACATATTTCAGGAAGATAATATTCTTATTCAAATGGTAGGCCCTCATTGCAAAAACAAATGGTCAGAAATTGCACGCTCTATACCTGGTCGTAGTAGAGAACAATGCCGAGACAGGTAAAATTTACAGGATACACATTGTTGGGTTCCTTCCCTTGATGATTCCAAATGAAAATGATTTATCCTAGCCATTACTTTTGGTTTCTTGATCCTTTGGGAGCCTCATTGAAGGCATCTCGCCACACCAGAATGTCAATACCAGTCTACCACCTTTTAGCTTGTTCGATTTACTTCCGTTAAAGGCGACTAGATGGTTGTTTGAGGAAAAGTATTGCTTTTGAGGTCTTGATATTTTGCAGTGCAGTCTATTGGTACAAGCAATGCAACTTTATTTTTATATACACTGAGCCAAGGTCTTTTTGTCTGTTTATATATTTAATGTACTGATAGGTCCAGCATATAGTTTATAATGTTTTACACTTTCACAGCATGTCCAAGCACACTTCTAGCTATATTCAAAATAGTTTGTTTCAAAAAAAAAATTAAAGTAATAATAGAATCTTTGTTGTTGGATTTCCTATTCTTCATAAATTGACGGCTACAACATTTATATTATTCCACAACACCTCTAGAACTATAACCATCTGATGGTCCCAAAAAAATCAATTAAAATATTAACTCTGAGATCTTAAATATCTAAGAGAAACCTTGATTACCATTACGACTTTCTGTAGCACCGTTTATATAACCTGAGTGCATGTTTTCCTGAGAATGCATTCTTTAACTAGAAGACACTTTTTGATTCACTTTAAGAAAGTATTAATTGTCTAGTGTGTTCATTCAAGTAACACCTAGCAAAACTTGGTGATTTTCCTGCTATTGTTCTTTTCTAGTAATAATATGTCATATTGCAAATCTAGGACCAATGACCGGGAGTACTTTCTACATACTACAGTCTAGGAAAGACTGGCAATTAGAGACCCAACACATAATTTGAAAACGTTGTAACTTCTAGTGCTGTACACTTATTTACACAATAGTTCTCTTTCTGAACAAGCCTTGGCATGTATTTCATTATGAGAAAACTCATTACTGGGTCACGGATCAAAAATTTTGAATTAGTAGTTTCAGTTATGCCTATATATTGTAATCCTTGTGCAGATTTCTATCTTTGAAATTCATTCTTTCAAATCTGTCCCAGAACCAACTGAGAATTTGCCTTTGTGAAATTTGATGATCCAGATGGATGTTTTATCTTGACCCTGCTGTGAACAACCAACCATGGTCAGAACAGGAGGACATAACATTGATCCGTGCTCATCGTATTCTTGGAAACAAATGGTCTAAACTGGCTAAACATTTCCCTGGCAGGTGAGGTCATGATGTTGAAACAGAACTTGAAAGACCAAATTACTATTTACAGAATAGTAAATAATAATTTGTACTCTGTTATATCATTTAGCTTCCTTCGATGCTATTTAAAAGACCATATAGCTCATATCTAGTCATTAAAAATAAGGTATTACTAAAAATATAGATGAAAATTACTGAAGCTTACATGTATCTTTTTTTATTTTCATAATTTAAGTGTGGTTGTCTTTTGTTAGGTTATGTTGCTTTCAGTCCTATCTTTAAAAGAACTCGGTGCACTTTTAATCATTTTATCATGTTACCAATGGTTATGTGATTCCAGGACAGGGAAAGCAATTAAGAATCGCTGGAATACACTTAGAAAAAGGAATTCAGATTCTGTCAGAGGTTTGACTATAAATAATAAATGCTCTGGCAGCATTAAGAGTGGCCATGATTCATGCATAAATATTCAAGTTGCAGTGGATTGCCCAATAAGACCCAAACCAGAACAAGGATTCACAGAATATGGTAGGAATGCAGCACTGAAGAGAAAGGGTTCTGATTCTATGCACAGTGAACGGAATGTTTCAGTCAGTGTCTCTGATCGGCAAATTTCTAGATCTAGTTTGCCCGGGGTAACCAAGGAAAAAGAGGTCTTGCCATCAAGTTCAGTGGTTCAGAATGTCTCTTGTGTTGCAGCAAATTTTCTTGAAGCTCCACTTAACTGTGTACACGCAGCTCGTGATCATGTATCTATTCATGATCATTTTGATGACATATGCAGTAGTGCCAATCCAGAGTCACCGGAGCTACATCTGGCAAACATAGCAGAGCTTCTGGACATGTCATATTGTGAGAGCTTGATGATCGTTCCACCTGATTCTCCAAATGATGGGAACTCCATGTAAGGGACGGGGTATTAGTTTGAAAAAAAAAATGATAATCAGGAACTGCACCTGCAGACTGCAGTAGGTCAAGAAAATCAAGAATCTGTCGTTGATCTTGAGATCCATGTGACATACTTATCTTCAACTAACAATGAAAATGTTGATCCTTGTAGGGTGAATGGATGTGCGTGAACTGTACTGTATAACCGGAAAAAGGAAAACCTGTGTTGCAACTAGTTACAGAATTTCCTGTGTTGTAGAATGATCGATGCACATGCATTGATGTGTGCATACCTGATGTAATATAGGCTATGTAGAAGAGCAATGCTGGCTGTGTGCTCTGTTTCTTAATTCAGGCTATGTAGAAGAGCAATGAGTGCACATGCATTGATGCATGATGCGTCCATAAGATTTATCAGGCATAACATCTTCAGAGAAATATTTGTACCGCAAGGCTGAAAACATGCGGTTGTGGTGTTGAAAATTTTCTGTGATTTCTGTGAGTTCCATGAGCCATGGAATTAAATGTTCGTAAAGCTATAAAACGAAACTATGAATTGAGTATGGATGTTTCATTCACATTTTATTTCATTTTACATGATGTGGTAATTTCGAAACCAACGTCATCAAATTCTTCACTGACAATGGTCCAGGGAATATAAGAGCTCGGTGGGAAATGTACTTTGCTCGTTTAGTACAAAATCCATAGTTACAATTTATTGTCGTGCATAGCTGCATAACAAGTTAGGTTATTAAACCCCTCTTAATCAAAGTTATATTCTCGTTTAATACTCGGGGGGCTCCCCGCCGGCGCCGCCACCACCCCCACCCTCCGGCCCCCTCTCCGCGCCGCCGTCGCATGGCTCCGGTGAGCGGCGGCGGCGGCCAGCGGCGGTTGCCCCAACGAGGACCCCGCGCGCCCAACGCCTTCCTCCACCCCCACCTTGTTCTCCCCCCCGTACCCTCCCCTCGGGCGGCCTAGCGGCGGCGGCGGCCGTTCTTCACCGCCATCGGTGGCCTGTTGTGGGCGGGCGGCCGGATCCGGCCCTCCGGGCCCTGGATCTGGCGCCTCTCGGCCGGGCCCCCCTTTCCGGCGGCCTTGGGCGCAACAGGGCGTCTCCGGCCCCCTCCCCTCGGCGGCGGCGGCCTGGGGGTGGAGGGCGGCCGGATCCGGTGCTCCCCTGCCCCGGTCCGCGTGGTGCTCCCCGTGGCCTCCTCTGGCGCGCGGTGTGCGGGCTGCCCCGCCCCCCGGCCTCTCCTACGCCGGTGACGGGGTTGGGTGGTCGGCGGCCTCTGGGGCCCTCTGGCGGGTGGCAGGTGCTGGGATGGACGGTGGATGGGCGGATCTGGGCTCTTGGCCCCGGATATGGCGTCAAAGACTGCGCCCCCTTTCGGACTACGCCAACTTTGGTGGTGGGTACTATGGGCGGAACTTTGGCTGCCTTGCATCGTGGTGGTGCGGGTGGCCGTCATCGACGTCGTGGTGGCGTGGATGAGTGGCCTCGTTCCTCACATCGGCAGCGTCATGGTGGCGGGGCCGTTGTTGGTCGGGCGGCGTGGTCTGCTACTTCGAGGGGAGGCGCGAGGCGAAAGCCTTGCTCCGGCTGACGATGGCGACGCCCTCTAGGCGCCGTTTTCCCTCCTTGGAGGCATCTGTCGTTGCGTCTTCCCCTCCGGCCGGCGTGGTACTTGTAGGTGAAAACCTTGCCCGTTCTGGGCAGGCAGCGGCGGCGCTACCTGCGTCGCATTCCTTCTTGAAGGCGTTGCCTATCAAGTTCCATGCTGTGGCGTTGCTTATCGCACGGTCTGTTTGGTCATCGGGCTGCACCTAACTATGCTTCATTCTCCTCCTCACCATGGTTTGTCCAGTGCGTGTTTGTGGTAGCCGTCGCTTTGGTTGATTCCGGTGGATGCTTTGCCACCGAGGTGTTTCCGGCAGAAGCTTTGCTGCCGAGGGGTTACCGGTGGATGCTTTGCCAACGAGGTGTGTGCCCTCCTCGCCCGTGGTCTAGGGTGGCCCCTGTGACTCGGAGGAGCGGGTTGCTTTGCCACCGAGGACGCGTCTCCGCCGGTGTTGGTCGTTGAGGTCGTTGAGGTGGGGACGGATGCTTGGCCGTCGGGTGTTCAGGCGGATGCTTTGCCGCCGTGTCTTTCTTTGCGGCTCCGCGCGCTACTGGCTACCTAGGTGTCGAGTTCTTGTATTAGGTTCAGCTTCCTGGGGTTGTTAGGTGGAGGGTTCCCCCCCTCGCATTTCTTGCTTTGTGTTTGTGTTGGGGTTTTCGTTGGTAATCCTGGGATTACCTGCGACTCCTCTTGTATCAACTATGTTTAGGTCTATTGACCACTCTCTTCGCTTAACGAAAAACGGGCTATATCCCGATCGCGAAAAAGAACCACATTTTTTGAAAGGATGACAAAAGTTTTGTTGCCATTTATATTAGATGAAGAAATAAAAAATAAGTATCAGCCCAGTTTTTTTTATTGGAAACCGGGCCCAAAAACTATACAACCGGAGAGAGAGAGCACCTCTCATCCCAAACAACTTTGGCACAACGGCTGGGCAACTAACAACTCAGTCACTACTTGCTTAGGTAAACTACACTTGGCATCACACCACTACTACTCCAACTTGGTCGAAAAAACCCAACTGATAACTTAACTTGGAGAAAAAGACGAGCCAACTAGCAACCAGCAAAAGAAAAAAAAAACAGCTAACTAAAACTAAGAGAAGAAGCAGAGCGCCACCAACGAAGCAAACACCACGGACGATGCAGCGGAACAGAGACGGAAAGCCTCACGAGAGTGCCACATAAGCAACGAGTTTTATTCTTGTTTAATACCATGGCACTGTACCACATAACAACTTTAATACACTAATATAACAAAAAAAAATGAAAGAAGGGAGAGATGAAATGGGTTTCATCTAGATCAATGAGATCTCACGATAATGTCTGTGCGTCCTAATGTGTCATAATATTAAATAAAATGAGTACACATGAACACAACAAATAAATTATATATCGTTGAAAGTTGTTTCAACAATCAAGCAAATGTCATCTTTTGTTGTTTCATGTGAGTTTCCATCCTTAAAATCAACAAAATGAAATTGTCCATTACGAATATCCCTATGAACTTGATTTGAAACTAGAGTGTGTGAAAAAGAAATAAAAAGAAGAAATTGTTGTCAATAATAACTTTTTTTTTGTTATCGACACGTCTCAAAACTTCAGATACTCTCAACACAAAATTAAGTTCAGTAGGTCAAGAACGGCATTGACAATCGGCTGATCGTCGCACGGCAACTAGGCATTGGACCGACGACCGCGGTAGAGTGGATTTGGCGCCAAGGAGTGGGCGGGAGCGTTGTCCCGCCGTTTTTCCCGGGCTCTCCTCTCATGTCTCGTCATCATCACCTCTGCTAAACAAAGCAAAGGCCCCGAGCCACCGGCGCGCCACTCCGCCAGCGCCACGGGGAAGAAGACGACCGCGCGCACGAGAAAAACCTACTCCTTCCCTGCTAGCTAGGCCGGCCGACATGCGCCGCACGTTCGTGCCCGGCTTAAAATAGGCGGGGCCGCCGCGCGCCCCCTTTTTTAGTTTTTCCCGCGGGGCCGGCCGGGTCCATCGCGCCTCGATCCCTCGCCTAATTCAACCCCCCCTCGGCCGTCGTGCGCGGCATGCTCTCTCCTCCATCCCGTTGTTGCTCCCTTGCCTGAGCTGCCGCCCGCCCGCCGCGGGTCGCCGTGGGATCGATCGGCAGTCGGTCCAGAGCGCGGTGCAGCGAGCGGGACCGAGGTGGGCGTCGTCGTCGTCGGCCGTCCGGTCCGTCGTGCGTTCTTGGCCAGCCTTGGTCTTCATTCATCAGGTGGGAGCCGAGCCAGGGTGGCGCCTCGTGAGGCGGCGCCGCGGCGGTGCAAGACCGCCGAGTGCCGCGCGCCCGCGCCAAGCTCGAGGCGGTGGGCTGGGTGATGGTGCGCCTCCTCCGGCGCGGACACAGCCTTGACAAGACCACCGGAACCATCTCATCGCCCCCGCACAACAGCAGCAACCACCACCTCGACAGGCAGAGCGGCGGCAGCAACACGGCCAAGATGCACGAGTCCCCTGGCAACGGCGGCACCCCGCCGCTCCCCAACGGGCGGGCGGCGGCGGCGGCGGGGCGGCGCGGTCGCGGCTGGGCGGCCGCGACGGGCCGCCGTCGGAGCTGGACATCATGAAGGAGAAGTTCGCCAAGCTGCTGCTGGGCGAGGACATGTCGGGCACCGGCAAGGGCGTGGCGTCGGCGCTCGCGCTGTCCAACGCCGTCACCAACCTGGCGGCGTCCGTCTTCGGGGAGCACCGCAAGCTGGAGCCCATGGCGCCGGACACCAAGGAGCGCTGGAAGAGGGAGGTCGGCTGGCTGCTCTCCGTCACCGACCACATCGTCGAGTTCGTGCCCACAAGACAGACCACGGAGAACGGGACAACAATGGAGGTGATGCATGTCTTTCGCATGTGTTTTTGTGGCTGCCCCTGCATGCCCCCGTCGTGACACTGACACCGACACACCATGCCCCTTCTTGACTGGCAGATCATGTCCACGGCGCAGCGGCGCGACCTCGGCATGAACATCCCCGCGCTGAGGAAGCTGGACGCCATGCTCCTCGTGAGTAGTGCTGCTTCATCTGTCTATTATGATGATCGAATGTGGATGGATCGATCAACGAAAGATAAATATGCAGGGCTACATGGACAACTTCGTGGACCAGACCGAGTTCTGGTACGAGAAGGGTGGCGACAACAAGCGCGACGACGACAAGTGGTGGATGCCGACGGTGAAGGTGCCGTCGGAGGGGCTGTCGGACGTGACCCGCAAGTGGCTGCAGTACCAGAAGGAGTGCGTCAACCAGGTCCTCAAGGCGGCCATGGCCATCAACGCGCAGGTGCTCGTGGAGATGGAGATCCCGGAGATCTACATAGAGTCGCTGCCAAAGGCACCCTTCTGATCCTTGACATTATTTGGATCAATTAATTCACTCGATCACCATTGCATATGCATGTCAAACATACAGAAAGGGAAGACTAGCCTTGGCGACGCCATCTACCGCAGCATCACCGAGGACACGTTCGACCCTCTGGAGTTCCTGGCCGGCATGGACCTCTCCACTGAGCACAAGGTGCTGGACCTCAAGAACCGCATCGAGGCCTCCACCGTGATCTGGAAGCGCAAGATGCAGACCAAGGACTCCAAGTCCTCGTGGAGCTCCATCGTCAGCTTCGAGAAGCGCGAGCAGTTCGAGGAGCGCGCCGAGACCATCCTCCACCTCCTCAAGATCCAGTTCCCCGGCACGCCGCAGTCGCAGCTCGACATCTCCAAGATCCAGTACAACAGGGTACGTACGCACAGTATTTATTTCCTTGCTGTACCGAGCAGCTGGATGGCAATGGCAATGGCATTGACAATCTGTGCAGGACGTCGGGTACGCCCTCCTGGAGAGCTACTCGCGCGTGCTAGAGAGCCTGGCGTACAGCGTCATGTCCCGGATCGAGGACGTGCTGAGCGCGGACGCGGCGGCGCAGAACCTGACGGCGAACGAGGCGGCGCGGCGGATGATGGAGTCGGCGGAGCTGCCGTCCGCGGCGGCGCGCAAGCTGGACGCCAAGGAGGAGCTGGAGAAGCTGAACGAGGCCCCCGCGTCGATGACGCTCTTCGACTTCATGGGGTGGCACTTCGACCAGGACGAGCTGATGAAGCGCCGGGAGGACGGCACGCTGGACGCCGACGGCGAGGCCATGCTCCTCAAGAAGGCGCCCAGCATGGCGCCCAAGAAGTTCTCCTACGTCGACAGCCTCTCCTCCGGCGGCGGCATTAGGAGCCCCTCCGCGCGCCACTGATCGACATATATGATCGTCGATCGTCGCGCCGCCGGCCACTGACCGCGCCGGCCGACGTGCTAACAGCAGCTCAGTCATCTAGGCACGATCCAACACCACCATGGATCGTCGATCGACAATGGCGAGGAGACAACGGACGGCTCCTCCCATCCAATTCTTGCTTACGTGTACATAGCTGAGGCGCAGCACGCCATGTTCTCTCTTACTGATTCTTTGCCTCTACGTTCTAGAACATTCTAGATGAGGGGAAGAACAGGGCCGGGTGATTTCATCCAACTACTAAGCATTCAAGGGTTGCCGCCGCTGTGCGTAGCTACTTGCTTAATTTCTCAACTAGTACTACGTATTTTGGACATGGCTGATGACTCTCAAGTCCCAAGAGCGGCTCTCCAGAAGAGGAGACACTTTGAGCTCTGGGTATATATGTATCAAACTTGCAGTCAGAAAAGAAAAACAAATGTGTATTCTTTGATTCGTTTCAAGCTAATCATTTCTCTAGACTCGGGTTTTCCATTCCAATTCATGGAGAATGTACTATGCATTTCTTGTTTTCACGGATTGACATCAGGAAGCAAAAAGGACCCTGGTCCAACCTACATCACTTTCACTCTAATTTTCGCTAAATAGCAAAAACCAAACAACATGAAAACTCATGAATAAACCGACAAAAAAAAAATGTGAAACCATACATCTTTAACCATGTCAAATGTGTACAGAATGATCCAATTTGCATGAACAGGTCCCACTCATTCAGCACTTCCTGCAGGTTATCTCAGCATACATCCTCAAGAGGATTCCTTTTGACTTCAGTGAACAACGTGCCCACACATATGTTGCTATCTACTTTATCTATGCATGTATATGAATGGCAATGGAACAGCAAAACCCAAATATGAACTTGAGAAGCTAACTAATCCCTCATTTTCTCTCTTCTCTCTTGTGGAAAAAGAACAAAGGCAATCACTTGTTAGCAATTGAACCCGAACCAGGCATTTACAACATCAAACCTCAACGAATAAGTGGGAGGCTCTATGTACATTTATTTATACACAGTCAGGTCTCTAGATCATGCTCATGATGGTGCTGTTGACCCAAGGCAGTTGGGCTAGGAGAATCGTGCTCAATATAGTCATCCGTGGCTTCCTCCTCGTCATCAGAAGATAGAAGGGATGAACCCATCCACTGCTTGAAACCATCATTGATGCGGCGCTGCATCTCTGGAGTCACTTCCATTTTGGACTCTAGCATCTCAAGACCCGCATTGTGGGTAGCGTAATCACTCTCGTCAAGGACAACTGCAGCTTTCCTTCTCAAGAAGAAGGCCGTGCCACCATATAAGACTGCCAAACCCCAGGCTGTAATTTCATAGCACCAGAAAAGAGGAACTGAACAAGTACTTCCAAGGGCCAGCAGTGTTGATCCAAGAATAATTGCCATGAGACCAAACATTACAGCAAAAACTATATTGAGTATAGCCAGGCAACGAACGCCACCTGCAATTCGAAACAGTATTAGTGACCCAACTAAGAAATTACTAATATTATTGACCCAACAAAGAAATTATTGTGCATTCATGTTACTATTTTACATATATATAAAAGAGATACAGCTGGTTGTGGTGCTACTGCATTACAAAAGTGTATAGTTGAACCAGTAGCTAATGCATCAGCCACATATAATTTCCTTTGCTCATAGCAAGCTTTGTGTGCAATTACATTAGTTTAGTAAATTTCTCTAATATAATGACGCCTGTAATCTTGAAAAACTATTAATAGGAAAGCCATCTACAATATGTGGACATTAATAATTAGTCAATATGTTATCAGAACAGGTTGCTAAGTAAATGACTATAACTAAATTTCAATCCCGTGCAAACAGACTGATTCAAACATACTGTTTGCAAACAAGCCTACTAATGCAGGCCACAGCAGTTGCTACTACCAAAAAGCTAAAGCTCAGTACATTCATTTTCCATTATTTCACGAAGAAAAAGTTGCTTGAAACACACATACAAAGTGGAGAATATAACTGAAGGTTATGCTTGTTGTCATGGTATGTTCACTAGAAGGCCTGCAGCATCTTAATAGAATAGAGAAAAAAGGATAAACATGTCTAATGAACGGACCAATAGATGCATGCATGCATGTTTCTTCTGCAGAGCAAATAGAAACATTTTCCCATCCTAATGTCATCATAGCAGCATGGATTGATAGTTGCACTATGGAAACAAGGAACATGCAAGAAACACAAGGACATCTGCTTCAAGGCTGCCTCCCACACTCGTACTCCCTGGTGGCACACATTCAAAAGACATCCTCCCAAATATTCCTACCAAATTGCCGTCGGAGAGAGAAGATTTGTTACATTTGTGCCACTTTCAGACATGGGAAGACAACTCAGAATGCCAATATGGTGCACGGAGGACATATGCAAAAGGACACTCTTGCCCCTTGGGTCTTCTTCCCAATGCTCTCACATCTCCCCTGCCTTCTCCCATCCACTGTCCACCACCAATCATGACATGCACAAGCTCCTGTCTGCCTCCCCTGCACCAGCCCTGAATCCTGATCTCCAGCTGGACCTGGTTCCTCGCTCAGCAAGCTTGACACCAGAGGGAGCGGTTGCTGACCAAGAGGGCTCAACGACCACCTCAACCTTTGTTCATGCACATTCTCCCACCGTTAAATTCACGTCTGCCTCCGTCTCTGACAGCCACTATGTTGTGCTTGTCGATGTTAAACCGATATATGCCAGGTAGGTGTTGTATCCCGTATCGGATACATATTCGATAAGGATACATGACAGATACGAAGTGGATATGAATCCATGAAGTATCCAAAATAAAATTAAAAATCTAATTTTGGATACTTGGGCCAATGCACATACGCTTCGCTCCAGCAAACTAATGTTGCAGTGCCTTGCTATCCATTCTCCCATGTCTTGTACACAGTCAAATTAATCTGAGGTCTAGCCTAACACCCCGCATCCAAAATTTGCTTATATGGCCCAGCTCCTCACGTGGAATGGGCCTGCAGACACGTAGCACCTATCTTACACTTTCATCCTCACTTCATGAAAAAGGGTTAACCTGGAGGTGCTACGTTTGGGACAACAAGGATTATAAGTTGCCCTCACGCTTCTAACACAACTACTACAAGCTTCTAAGTCCTATACGGCTAATCAGTAGTTGTTCTGTGGGGATAAGGATACCAAAAGAAGGCCTTTATGCTAAAGAAATAGAAAAATGTGCAATATCTAATGTTTAGAGGGAAAATAGTCACATACATTAGTTGGATTTGTTCGTAAGGAAACTTAGTGCTATATAGAGCAAGGCTACCTAAACTTGTGGGGATAGGATGAACTTATTCATTTTTCATGTTTTACATGTGATCTCATTAATTGACCAAAATAATCATTTTTGGAGAAAAAAATAATGATGGCATGCATTACACTGTAATATAGTTTACTATGCATAGCAAGTTCAACTTTTTCAGTGCACAATTACTTGTTGCGATGTTCTGCAAGACACATAAATGATGATTTTGTTGCGTTGCCTGGTAGACTACAATCTCCACCATCCAGCCATTACAACAACAGAATTTGCTTTCTGCAAAATGTGTGCAGACAGCAATTGCCAGGAAATACCAGCAGGAGCAACTCAAGATAGAAATGTAGGATTTGCATCAGTTAAACTTTTGCTTCAGAATAATTATCTTATAAGTTATGGCTAGCCATCCTGATAGGCATATTGAATCAAAATATTTGTTCTACCAAACTAATGCATTTCTTACATACGTTGCATACTTTAGTGTCATCCTACAAGACTGCAATATACCTTTATAGAGTGCGAAAGATAAGGGTTTCTGCAAATCTAGGGTGAGATAATGTTGAATAATGATAATGCACAAAGCCACAAATAATAGACCAAACAGAGGTGGTAATGTGTTCTTTCAGAAACATAACACATTTGAATGCCTTAAAACCCGAAATGGCTTCAGATAGCTCATAGTTTCTTAGTACCACCAAAGAAAGATAGAAGACAAATCATAAAGATCTTCGAGAAGGATGCATATGAAAACTCACCTCTTCTAGAAGCACAGAAATTATTCTCAACAACACAGATCATCGGATGCCTTCTTGGAGCAGCATATGCAACAGACATTCCTGCAAGTATGTAGTATACTTTAATGTTTAAACGGAGAAGGAGAAAATGAATTTGAAGGGTTTCTGTGAATGGCTTATCCTTATCTACCAAGAAAAGGGCATGAGTGACAAAGAGAATGCCTAATACAAAGCATACATGAGCTATATCAATATGTACCATCTACAGAATATACAAAGAAAAGACCTAAAGCTACTGCAGCATAAATATCCCTTTCCTTCACCAAGCATAAGTATCACCTAAAAAATAAGCAAATGTAAAAACCCAATTGACTGCTCACCTGCCTAGCCTAGATGAGAATTGTGAGATAAATAAAACCATGAGAAGGCTGATTTGTGTTGTTGCAATGTGGAATCTAGTTGTACCAATTCTAGTATCATTCTGCAAATGTGAATAAATACAGAACAGGCTCTAACAAAACTTCTACATCATAGCAAAAGTTCATCAATATAAACGATTTCGTAACCAAAATGAGACCTCATGCCCATTTAGACCGCATATACAACCAGCTAAAAAGAAACAAGTTCACATGGTGAAGCAACACAAACAAAGACATATCCCCCTCGAATTGCAATCGACCCACAATTTTCAATCCAAGCCCAATGTCCAATACGGAAAAGCTAATAAACACATCAACCTACCTAGTATTCTTGCAAAAAAATAACATCAGTGCCACGGGGAGCGAGACTGCTGCGACTCACCAGCAACAAGGTAGGTGAGCGATGCGGCAAAGAGGACGGCGGACGGCACGAAGACGACCATCCAGTAGAAGTCCGCTGCCTCGGCGGTGGTCATGTAGAAGGCGCCCCCGCGGTAGCGGTAGGCCTCGGGCTCCTCCTCCCGGCTGCTGGCGCCCGCGGGGAGCGCCTCCAGCATGCGGCGCTCGCGGCAGAAGGGCCGCTCGGCGGGCTCGGCGGGGAACACGATCCCGAGGCTGACGCAGGCCGCGGCGGCGGCGGCCGCGGCCACGCAGCAGGCCGCGCACACGGCCAGCGGGCGGCGCAGGCGCGGCGGGAGGGCGAGGGAGGGCGAGTCGTCGCGCAGCGCCGCGTAGGCGCGACCCGGCATCAGGAAGGCTTGCCGCAGCGCGTCGCCGAGGAGCGCCATCCGCGGCGGCGGCAAAGGGGGAGGGGGAGAGGAGGGTGGGTGGTGGGTGGAGGCGAGAACCCTAGACGCGGTTTTGGTGCGGGAGGGGAGGATTCGGAGGCATGGAGCGGAGGAATTTTGGGAAGAAGGTGGTGGTCAGGTGAGGAGGGCGGCTCCGCTTTTTTCGGGGGCGAGTTTGGTTGCCTTGCGGGAAGGGGAAAACAATGGGGGCTGCGAACGAACCCGCGAGGTTGCTCTAATTCTCTGATTTTGTCAACGGAAGAAAAGTTAGGCAAACATTAGTGTTTGGTCGAGATATATATCACTATTTTTTCACCATTTCAAACAATATATTTTTACATAGAATAATATAGGTCTATAACTATAATATAAATAGTGAAGTACCAATGGTTTACATAAATTTTGCTTTTCACTAATTTGAATTCTTAAAGTGTTTTTATAACAATGCTCAAGTTTAAAGAGGAAAAAAAGGTAGAAACTTAGTTTTCATTTTCTTTTCTTTTTCTCGACTAGAAAGTAGAAAGAATAAAAGCAAATGAGCTAACCTTAAGGGGCATGTTTGATAGGGATCCACATAGAAACACTTCGTATTTAGATTCACTAGAATTCCTTTGTGAAACCATTAAGCTGGTAGACTAGACTCGACTAAAAAGAATAAAATCATAAAAAGTATTGTTGGAAATATCCATAACTTTATCTTAACTTATTTCACTTAAAGATAATTGACTAAAAATTATGGTTGTTCATACAAAAGGGGCAACAATTAAAATCACGTGAAACCAGCTATATGGTGTTTCTCCTCACTTATAGACATAAAAAAGGGAAACATAGTGATTCTCAAGTGAAATGTTTCTCACATGACGATGGACGATTCTGCTGTTACAGCGGGGCCTAAACTTCATACTCAATAACATAAAATAGGTCTGTATCTAGATGAGAGGCGTAAAAAAAAACATAAAATAGGTAATGTTGTTGTAGAGAGAGGGGGTGACATATAGATGGCCAAACGGGTTGTCTGACACAACTCGTCATGGGCCTGGTAAAAGAGTTTTCTAATAAGGTCGGACCATGTTAAAGATGGCTTCATGCCTAGGAGGATCAAGCGGATTTTTGGGCCGGGCTAACCCTACAAGCATGGTCTGCCAAGCAGTCTCTCTGCCTTCAACTCACTCCCCTTCCATCCATGTGCATGTGAATGTCATTGCCATGTTCAAATTGTAAGTGTGGTTTAATAATATCCATTGTGCTCAAATTGTCTTTGACAGATAAACCAACGGATATTTTATTTTTGCTTAATTTGTTCTAAGGTAAATTAAAATTTTATTTTATTTTAAAAAAATTGGCTTAATTTTTAAAACCTTTGTTTGTTAAATCTTCGATTAGGCAAAATTTGGTAACAAACCAAGATCCACTGATTTTTTTTTTTTTTATAATTGTCTAAAATTTGTCCGGCCTAAAAAGGTTTGAGCTTTCTACCAGAAGTCAGAACTGCGGAAACAGAGCCCGTTCCCTGTTCCCGAAACGAGCCCTCACTCCTGCTGCCGGCGTGCGGAGGCCGGGTCGCCGACGAGCGGAGATGACGCTGGCGGCGGGGCTGGGGTACGCGCTGATCGCGCTGGGCCCCGCCTTCTCGCTCTTCGCCGGCGTCGTCGCCAGGAAGCCCTTCCTCGTCCTCACCCTCCTCTCCAGGTCTCCCTCCCCCATGCCTCGCCCGTCTCTCGTGCGTCTCTAGCCGCGTTTTGGTCAGATCGTCCGCTGCCCTCTAGTAAAAGCGAGCATTCAGCTCGTCGATTGGGGTGGGAGGCGGGTGGCGTTCGTTTGAGGCGTTCCGGTGTGTGGTTTCGTGAGGCAAACGCGGATTGTTGGTTTGCTCGTGCTAGGGTTCAGTAGTTCCTTGCGGATCGATCTGGTCCGGTGCTGCTAGTTGGATTCAGCTCGCTTGGCGTGGAGTGTGTAGTTTTCAGGTTCTTAATTTATCTCATCTGTTTGCGAAATCTGTGAATCTGGTTTGGAATGAACGTGTGGATCTCAGACCTGTAGAACTTGCACTGCTGTGCTAATGATGATACTCTCCCTAGGTAGTTGGTAAACCAAAGCTTGCTGATAATTTACTCTATGTGTATTGTCCAGACAACTTACTCTAGGTAGCTGTGCACCAATGTGTAGGAGATTAGGAGTTGACCTTTAATTCAGTCTCATAACGATTCTTTTCTTTACTTTTGATTTGTACGTATATTTTCATGTAGTATCAACATAAGCATTGAGTTCTGTAAATTGACATTGCTAGAAGGATGCAAGAGAAATGGTGATTCATCATGAAAATGTAAATGGGCATTTCAAAAACCTAAGATCAAAGACTGAGGAAGAACTGGTGTCATCAATTATTTTGTTGGTAGTCAACAAGCATAATATGAGCTACAGAAAGAAAAAAAAAGTTCCGAACCTGACTTAGACCTGTCTCACAGCATTTTTCTGATACAAACCAGGGTTATGAGAAACTTCTCAAATTATAAGACTTAAGCTGTCATACTTCATTAATCAGTACTCACTACAGTCACAAATAAGTGATATAACTGTTCTCCATTCATTTTTTTTAATGCTTGAATCTTTTACATTTGGTAATTTTGAGTGATATGCTGTTCTCCTTTTGTGATGACCTTATCAAGGAAGAGGCACACATGCAGTCAGGGTTGGTTTGAAAGCTTTGTAGTCTTGCCAGTTAAGACTATTAAAGCTCCAACTTTCAAATGAATATGCTTAGTTATTTTGTTCACAAGATAGTGCATTAGTTTGAAAGAAAATATAAGTCGACTTAATCCTCTATGTTAGAGTGAGCAGTTTACAGACCTGCAAATGGAAACTAGAAACCGTTTTTCTCTCTATCCATGTTGCCTTCAAACCTTGATGGTAGCACAGTGAGTTCTGGTTTCCCAGCATAGCTGCCCTATGTTCTTTAGTGCCTGAAACACTAAAATATATTTTAACACTCTTATGAATTTTGAAATGGAAGGATATATTATCGTATTTAGTTTAATATTAACCTTTGGCTTTTATCTTTTAGTGCAGCACCTTGTTTTGGCTTATAAGTTTGATAGTCCTCTCGGGAATATGGAGGGATTTCTTCCTATAAAGTCAGGAGCTTGGTGGGCATATGCGATTCTGATCCTTACATCTGTCGCTTTGCAAGAAGGCACTCGTCTTGTGTTTTGGAGGCTTTACAAGTAGGTCCATAAATAGAAGTTGACATGTCCTTTCTGCTGTGGTAATTGAATATGTGGGATCTGATAACAATTTTTTTTCCAGGAAAATGGAAGAGATGCTCGATGGTTTTGCTGATAGAATATCTAAGCCACGTCTTAGTTTGACTGACAAGATGCTCATTTCTTTAGGTAAGATTTTGTTATTTTGATACAAGATGAAAAGTATCTTTTCTAGTTCTCATTCGTAAGTTATTCATTTTAATATAAGATGAAAGCATCTGTTTTAGTTCTGTTTCAAGACCAAATGGGTTCTTTTCTTTGCACTTTCTGTAATTATTATTTCTCTATTGCTGCATTGTGTTTAACCCAGATTTTGAATTTAAATGAATGTATACATATTGTAAGTTGCACCTGTATATGTGCCAAATTATGCCCCAATTTTATAGATGGGTCACACACAGCAAAAATTCTTTCATGGAAAAAATTGCTTGTCATGTTATTTGTAATCTTCTAGGATTTTTTTGCTAATTTTCTGGGGACTGATTCGAACAAGGTTCTTAATGCGCTAATAAATGCTTTGCCAGGGCTCTAAAATTTGTGTTCATAACAGAACAGACGCAATTTCTCTTGTTGTGCATTGTTGATTTGAAACCAGGAAATCTCCCAAACATAAGCATGGTTTGCTAACTTACTTCAAATCTGAGGATCTGCTTCTTTAAATCTGAGTTTATGCTTTTACTTATTGTTTGGTAGGAACAATGGCTCTTCGCTGTTACTCTAGGATGTCGCAACTAGCCAACTATAACTGCTACATTTGCTCATTTTTGTTTGAAAATGTTTGTGCAGCTGGTGGTTTAGGCCATGGAGTGGCTCATGCAGTCTTTTTCTGTCTCAGTCTTTTGACTCCAGCGTTTGGTCGAGCCACATTTTATGTTGAAACGTGCTCAAAGATGCCATTTTTCCTTGCTTCAGGCAAGTGTTTTTTTCCCACTTTCCCTAATATGACTCGTTACCATGGAAGGGAATAAGCATATTCATTCTAACTTGTAAGATACGTTTATTCCTAGTTATGCAGTTTCGTGTTCTGAATTTGTTTTGCATGATTTTTACCCTTTTCCTGTGTGCTATTTCAGCCCTAATTGCACTTGGATTCTTGGTCATCCATACGTTTTCAATGATTATTGCTTTTAATGCATATGATGAAAGAAAGAAAAGTGATCAAGTTTTTGTTCCAGTTATTCATTTGGCTGCTGCTGTGATGGTAAGAACAATGACTTATTGGTTGTGTTGGGTTGAAACTTGATGAACATTATGATGCTTGATCTGATTTATCCTAGTTTCAATTTTCATAAGTAGCAGCTATATTATTTTCTTCTAATCTAAACACAGTAAACACCGGCTGCGACGCCATACACCACTGTGACCTTGTAAAATGTTCTTATGCTAAATCAGCTATATTATTTTCTTCTAATCTAAACACAGAAAACACTGGCTGCGACACCATACACCACTGTGACCTTGTAAAATGTTCTTATGCTAAATCATCGCTTATATATTGGTCGCTTCCACTCCTATAATTTACATCTACAAAGTCGTGCCCATTTGTAATAAATATGAGGTTCTAATTGATGGAAGTTGAATGCAAAATAATATATGATTGCTGCAATGTGCAATGTAATGTCAATCATGAAACAACTGTAGGCAATGCCACACATAGCAACTCCTTTTTTTTTTATCTGTGATGATAGTATAATTATTTAACCTATTCAACGTTTCATTGTGGGTTTAAGACAGTGAACTCTATATTCAGTGTTATAGTCAGAGCGTTTTCTTTATTTGATCTTTATGGTAGTGTAGCATCGTGTGTTTCATCTACCGCAGTACTAAGTTGTGGTTGCAATATTGTTTTGTATGAAATCTTGTTGCTTTTAGTCAGTTTGATCTGGACAGTACATTGCTGAAATCGTGCCTTGCTGTGTATTCATTTCAGACACTTGTTAACCTCGCCCCAGGAGGCTGTCTCATTGGTACCCCACTGTTGTTGGCCATGGCTGCACTGACCTTACAGCACTGCTGGCGAGTGGCGTGCCAGAGATTAACTGAGTACCGGCATCAGCAGCATAACAGCAACTAGTTCTTGCCGACTTGCCAGTGCTCCGTACATCATGTAATTTTCCCATGTATGTTTGACTGAGTCTTTTGGTGTATTAGGACAGCAAAAATCAGGTTGAGTCGCGTCGTGTAGATAGACGAAGGTTTATCGGAGTTGCGCTGATGTTTGCATGTGCAGTACATCCTCTTAGCTGGTGAAAACATTGTAATTGGCAGTTTTATCTCTACATAATCATGATTGTTAAATGGGCTAGCAATATTGCCGCTTGGATGGACTAAAATAAGTTGCTAGTAGCTAAAAAAACTCTAGTTGATCCGACTAGTCCAACTTTTAGCCAGATTATAGCCTATTTTGGACTATCCAACCACCAAGTTTATAAAAAGCTATTCTCTTTGTTCTAAATTAAAGTCATTTTACTTTATTTGAAGTACCTTTTACACTTTGCTTATATTTAGTGGATCGATGTTTCGGTCAGCAGTAAAAGTTTATACTGTATACTTACAAGACTAACAACTTAGAGTTTAGAACATTTAGAACAGAGGGAGTATTAACTATCTTTCTCTAGCTTTTACACTTCAAAGCTTTAGTTAGTCCAAATGGGTTCTAAGCCTTCTGTTCTGAAAGATCGCCTTGGTGGTGTTAAGTGCAGTTTGAGCGGTACTTTGATATATATACCTTTTCTAGGTTTGAATTTTTTTAGAAGGTACAACAGGATGCACATACACATGTACACACGCGTGCAGAAGGGCTGAGCCCACGGGCTCACGCTGCTCCCCTCTCCCTCTCCCTCTCCCTCTCTGGCTGACAGCCCGTCCACGCTTCCTCTCCCGCTGACGCACCGACCCCACCTGTCGGTGTCCTCTTCCTCGCGTCGGACTCGGCTGCGGGAAGGAAATCCGCCGCCCGTATCCACCGCGTCCTCGGCGTGCTGCCCGCGCCCGCGCCCTCGCCCGCCCTCGCCCGCGCCGCCCTCCCGCAATCCTAGCCCAAGCCCTAGCGCCGCAGCCGCCTTCGTTTGGATCTCGCCGAGCCGGAAATCGACCCGCCGCCGCCATTGTCACAGCCCGCAGTTGAAGTTAAATGGCTGTCTGCTGAGTACGAGTAGCCGGAGCTACCAGAAGTCCGGCCGCCTGCCAGTCCACCAGAAGTCCGCGTCCGCTGCCTGCTTCCGGTTCCGGTTCTCCCCGTGCTCGTCCCCTACCTATCCTTCGGGATTCAGGATTCGAGATGCCCCCGGCGGAGACCCCTCGCCGCCCCGACACGCGGCCGTCGCTGCTCAGCCCTTCCTCCCGCAGCGCGTTCTCCTCCTCCGCCGCCGCCGACGCCGCCGACGACGAGCAGCCCTCGGTTCGTACCCCCCGTCGCCCGCCCTAGGGCGCGTGTCGATTGTGTTCCTTTCCTTTCCTTTCCTTCCCCCACTCCCATTCTCCATTATATTGGCTGAGACGCGTGTGCGCTGACGCGATTTGCACTTCGGGTGTCTAGGTCGAGCTGATGGAGTGGTGGCTGGCAACCGTGGAAGGGGACGACCAGAAGATCGCTGTCGCCGGCACATTCAGATTGTAAGCATTTCTTTATCTTCAGAGCGGAAGGGGATACAGATTTGAAATTGCAAATTGGTACTAGATTGAGTTAACGCCTAAAGAATAGGCCGATTTAATTTTCTCAGTGTTTATCAATGTTTATGCCTTTTGTCCCTAAGTACATAGGAGGGCGATTAACGCCTTGACTGAAGCATGGTGGAACTTCTGTATATCATGCTGCCTGTGTATCTAAGCACGATTAAGGCTTGTCTGGCTGCACTCCAACCCACCCCAATCCACATGGGTTGGGGAGGGATTCAAGTTGAAAATTAGTACAAACCCATGTGGAATGGAGTGAATTGGAGTGCAGCCTAACAAGAGTCTTCTCAAGTAGGCTGCTTTTCCTCTTGAAAGAGTGAGGGATTTTTTGCTGATAAAAAAATATTTATCTGTTGCCTGCTCTGACAGGAACCAAAGATTGTATGAACTTGAACCTACACACATTGCAAAATGTCATGCGCCTGATATTCTCGAGTCCGAAGATGGAACCATACTTGTCCTCACTGGTGGCCTCAATAATTTGCGAATGCTTGGCAATGGATATTCAGATACGGTATGCACATCCTCTTTTCTGTTTCTTGCTTCAGGTACTAGTTGAAAACCTTTTATGGGAATGCTGTATCGAGGAGCACATGTTGTTGGACAACTTTTTTTAAGTGAATGCTTCTCCTTCTATCCTTTCATTCTATTGCTACCCCTCTGGCTGAAAGTTATCCTAGATATGCATGTCCAAAAGGATCATTCAGCCATGCACTGCTCTCACGAATGCCTTGCTATTGACTGCAAACCGTGCATGCAGGTCTGTCAAGATTTCATGCTCGGATTTCCACGCTGGTGGCAAAGTTGCAACCTGCATTATCCCAAGCCGATGAACACCAGCAATTCTGGATCTGGAGTGGAACATCTTGATTCATATAGAACATCTTCTATTGGCAAACATCCTGACGGTTTAAGAAGTTCCTCACGCAATGATTCTGTGTTCCCAAAATCTTCACATTTAGCAAATGGAACACCCAGATTTGAACAACATACTTGTGATGGTGATATTGCAACAAATGAAAATGTTGCTGCCTCAAGTGAAGCTGGCAAAGGTAAGTTTAGCGGAGATTATTTAGAGCCTTCTATTTTCTTCTCTCCTACAAATATTTCATTTCAGTGATGTTTCTTATAGAGTGTTTGCGTCCCCTTAATTTAGGCAGTCAGAGAACCCCAGTAGTTACATTGGATGTTCAAGGTTGCCGTGAAGATACTCAGCACATGGCATTAGATGAAGAAATGGCAACTTCAGTTTATTTGGATGTACAAAACACTCCCTCTGTGACAAATGGAACACCAATATTGGAGAAACACACCTGTGATGGTGATATTCCAACAAATGAAGGTGCTGTTGCTTTAAACGATAACAATGAAAGATACACAACTCCATCAGAAAAGTGGTGAATAACGTGGAAATAGTTTTGATTGCAGGCTTCCCTTCAAAGGAAAGAGGCCATGATGACATTGCTAATGATGTTTCTTTAGCTCCTACTATGCAATGTACGAATAATGCTGTCACTGAAGCAGTAGACAGTACTCCAGCAATAGGTACACGTAACTATGTTAGAACGTATATTTAATCCTAGAAATACATCTTTTTATTGGTGTTTCTAATAATGTCTATGTTTGTAATTTAGATCATAACAAAACTCCACTGGCTTGTTTGAAGAATCAAGGTGTTATGGTTGGCAAAGTCTACAAACGACGCGCCAAAACCAGTGGGGAAAATAGGCACAGAGCTTCAAATAACAAGGTAGTATTGGATCAAGAAATGTCTGCTTTCAGCTTGTTCAGATGTCCAAGTCTCTGATTGTGGTCCACCGGATCTCAAGCATGTTTGCTAATAGGCATCTTGCAGTGTTCTATATTGTTAATGACTTGTTATCCTATTTGCTGTTTGCTCATGATGACATGTTCATATTTAGCGTATTTCAGCCTATTATCTTATTTGTGTTACTCATTTTATGTATATCCATATATATGAAGTAGATTGACATGTGTCTTGGAAAGCAGCCTGTAGGCCGGCCAAAGAAACAAAAAATTTCACATGAAAAGCATCGGAGTACTACAAGATCTCATGAGACCAGGAGCCCAGTTTCACAGGTAAGTGCAAATTCTTATTCATTTTGTTGTCATAAACTTCAGAAAGTCCATGATTGCAAGCATTAGCGTTTTACAGTTGTAACTTGATGATGGGATATAGATCTATAACACTCTCATTTGGTTTGTGGAATTGACTTGATGAATTGCATTGAGGATCCAATTTGATTCTGTGTGGAATCAGAAATGTGATCCAGTATATTTTGTTTGCTTTGCCGAGTAACTGTGGAATCAAAATTTGACCAAATAAATTCTAGCTGCTAATTTGTTACCTGCTCTGCAGTCTGCACAAAGGACAAAGCTTGTCTCTTTGCTGCTAGGCTTTTGACATTAGAAACCTCATCACAGCCATGTCATGCGTGCACTTGAGCAGGAGAAGCACACAAGCAAAGGAGCCTGGAGACGTATGCGCTCCCCCACGTGCTCAGCCATACTAAGTTACTAAATATTTGGCCTGAGCAATGACTTGGCCTCATTCCAGTAGCTCCATTGGCTACCTGCCACTTTTGTTTGCCTATCCTGTTGGTAGATCCATGTCCAAATCTGCTAAGCACATGGGCCCTAAGTATTTTGCTTGAGATTGAGCTGTTGCAAAAGTGGTCATGCTTCAAGTACATATTCTGATGTTGTTGGGATAATTTATCTTGATTCAGTAGCATGAAATTGATATCTAAGTGTATTTATTGCAATGTTCCTGAATCACATTAGGTCCTTTGGTCTCCGCTTACTCGTGGTAAGGCAACATCGTTGTCTATGTCCACACCTGAAGATCTCAAACTTAAAAGAACCAGATCAGGCATGTCTTTGGTTGTTTATTTGGCAACAATCTTTGGTTGTTTGACTCTGCTGCTTCATTCCGAGTACTCACTGTGCTAAAGGATCGAAATTTTATTTCAGGTCGGGTGGTAGTACCCCAATTGAATGAAGGGTGCCAATTCATTGTCTATGGAAGGGTTTGTTTGTCTTTTCTATTTGTTATGTTGTTCAATCTTAGCTACTTTGTGGCATAAGAACACATATACTATACTTATGTTTTAACTGAAAGGTTAGGTAGTACATGATACCTTAAATTTGGCAAATGAACTTTCCGTTGCACTAAGAGCCTGAACAGTTGCATGATTGCAATGTGGAATACTGTGATTTGCTAAATGCCACTGAATTTGTGCACATTTCTAGATCCCTTAATTCAGTATGTGATAGCGAGGTAATTATATGACTAGCATAAGTTTATCAGTGGCAAGAATGAAATTTGATGATTCACCTCAATTAAACCCCTGGAAGTTGTGCAGTTTGTGAAGTAGAAGTATAAACCAAGTGATGAAGTTGGTTAGTAAAGATGCATATCCTGTGATATACATTTCAAAGTTTAGGTACTCATGGATTCTTATTTTAAAAATTCTCACCACCAATGCATTACTGTCATGGCATTTTTTATTTTTCAACGCGAGACAATCTCGAAGAAAGTTTAGATAAATGGTGAATTATCATATTCTGATTTTGTGCAATGTGTTTTTTTTCAATGCCTTTCCTGTGCTTAGAGTCTCGCTAAGTGTGCCTTATTCTTGTAGGATCGATCGATCACAGGTGTCATTGGTCTAGATTCGCCAGCAATGCCGAAAGGTTTGCTCTGAATCTCTCATTGGTGTATTCTGTTGTCCTCAATGTTTTGAGAGAACTGTACCTAGTTTCGCTAAGTGTACGTAGTTTTCATATCATGCAACTTTTGTGCTTTGCTCTGCAGGGAGTGAATTTAAAAGTTATCAAAGGAAGAAGAGAAGGACTAAATGAGGCATCTTCCAGACGTAATTGCTACTCCAGGCGAATAAACTGGAACTAAACATAATGTGGCTACTCCAGGCGAAGAAAACCGTATTAACTGGATCATCGTGCTGCCTCTCTGCTGACCTCTAGACGTTGGTATGGATGGTGTAAACATAGCCTGTTAATTGCATGTCACGACCGGTCCAAGCCTCTAATATTACCACTTTGGCATATGGGAACACATCACTCCAGATTGAACTGAGCGTTTCGTCATCGTGGTTTACTGCTTTTAATTGTGGCATGAATCTTCTTGCGTACTCTGAACCTGTTGATTGGCAGTAAGTTCTCTATCCGTTTCTTTCCTCGAAAGGAGAGAGGAAGCTATTGAAGTCTATGCATCCATCTTCGACTCGGCTGGTTCAATGATTTACTCAATAGATTCTGAGTCTGAGAACATGAATGAGAGCAGGATGTGAGATGGAGCAGAGCAAACCTCAATCGGGTCGTTTAAACCTCTACAAGCACACATAGGAAAGAAAAGGTAGTAAGAGAAACGCATGTCGACGGGTAAAGTGAGATGAGAGCCGCGCTCTGTGCCTTTTCACGCATGAGTTGGCCCGTTATCTTGCTGACTCGGTCCCTTTCGTGTCTCTTACTCTGCCCAGCCCCTTCTCTTTGCCTTCACCGCCTGCGGCGACGTCTATAACTAGTATCAGGGGCGCGCGCCCGTGCCCCCGTGCGGTAGCCAATTTGAGGAACGTTGTGAGAAGTAGCTAGATAATGTGGATTGGCCTGGTACATGGAGAACTGAAAAACACAAATATAATCAACATGGCAAAGCATTAAGATACATACAGTGTGGTTGCAATTAGGAGCAAACTGAGTACTAATGTCATTGATACACTCTTGGCTAATAGACTGTGGCTGAAATTGTGATATTGTGATCCTTGCCACAAGAAAGGCATGCATACCACATATGGGTAATGGTTTGCTAGCCTTAAGAACAATAAATGACTAAAATAATCTTTTCTTAGAAGGCAGTATAGAAGGAAGAATTTAAGCATTTCTTAGACCAGAATCAGGAATGTGTATACATTAATTACTAAAAGGACATATATAATGCATAGTCTAAATGTATGCAAGGAACTGAGTACTGAAAGGACGTAGGATGAGGGGCGCACGCATTCGCGCGCCCGCGTAATCAATCTGAGAGAACTGAGGATTAACATGTAACATGGATAGGTTTTGAATATCTTAAAGCAAAGCACCAACATGCTTATATAGAAGCACCAGTCACAGTTAGTGTACTTTGCGACATGTTTTTGTTATTTCAAAGTAATTTTGGTACAGGTCAGCATAAATAAAGACTCATATACGTTTCTTAAAATCTTGCATGGTGAAAAGGTAAAGTAGAATATTGAGAGAAAACTAAAAATAAAATATTCATCCAGTAGCTGTAGCAATCCATCTAAGATGTGCCGCCTCGTGTAGCTACTCATGAAGAAGCTGCCTAGGTATACCTCAACTGAAGGTCAGAATCACCAAATTGCTATTGGATTCCAAATATTTTGTTTTTCAGTCATATCAGCCCACTCAAAACTGACTAAATTTCGGTATAACTATGTGGGTGAGCTCACCATTTTATTCTGAAAGAAGCGTCATGGTCCAAGTATCCTGTTACAGGTAGTTTTTACTGAACTTTAGGTTCTCTAGGCAGTCATAAGTACTTGAGTAGCATAGAAATGCAGTAAGTTGGGTAATAGTACAACCTGCATCAGCAATGAAGTGTAAAAATAACCAGTTCAGTTGAAAAATAAAGAGATGAGCATAAAAAAAATAGAAATAGCATGCCAAAAAAACCATGTAACTGACGTATGCAGAACATTGAAGGGATGTAATAATAGCTATAGTTCACAAATTAGAGAAAGGAACAATTAAAAATACGATACTAAAGAAGGTCCAAGTAATAGATTACCTTGCTAGCAAGTACAACCAGCCTTGTGCTGCTCTGAAATTCTGACTGCCTTCAAAGACATTAGAAGACTGTCTTCAAAGACATTGGAAGACCTGGCCAGAGAACATTAGTAAGTCTTCCACTGATTTCACTTTACTTGGTCAGTGGGGAGTGGATGATGTGTTTTTCGCTGAGATGTTGATCCAGCTAGCATTGCCAGCTTCGACGGCGTTGATCTTTCAGCATGAAACACTCGGAAAACAAGGTTCAGACTCTAGAGGAACAAACATTCATTGTAATGCTTCCCACTTAGTAGCCAACATAGAAATCTAGAAGAAAATATCTTATATCAATCCCAATTTAAAATATGTTTAATATATAAACAAACATATGCTAGCCTGCAATGCATTTGGTAAGGTAAATATATTTCATAAACAGAGAAAATGAAGAGGTCAGCACTCATACCTAGTTATTTGCCATAAACTAAAGAAATAAAAAGTTATAGTGTGATTCAGTGATATTTGCTAATTGTCTGCATTGTTTTGCTTCAGTATAAAAAGTACATATAATTCTAGAAAAATTAAGGCTCATCTAATATAATATTAAGTATTCCTGTAATCGTAACTAAAATGATGTTTTAATAACACATATATTTAGCATTATTAATATAGATATTCTGTTTCTGTTAACCCGTTGTGAACGTGGTAGCACCGTTTTGTGAACCATGTGACGTAATTAATTGTTCTCATCTAATATTTTACTAACTAAACGTTAGTTCTCACGTACAACCAAAAGATTCTATCTAAACGGTTAATGTTTCTGAGGGATCTTTCAAAAAAATAGAATGACCTTGGTAAATAGCGGTTAGATATTACCTAAACATAGATAAGATAATTTGATATTTTCTTATGAGGTAATCTTGTATTGTCTTTTTAGTATCACATAGAGCATCTCCAATAACTTGGAATAATTGACTTGCTAAATTGTGTGATTTAGCAAGTTGCTAAAGGATATACCAAGTGAAATAATATGTCATCTCCAACAACTCCCTATTTTCAGCTTGCCAAAACAAAAAAAAGTCGAACCTGGTAGAGGAGAACTACTTTTGCAGATTAGTTCCTGACTTTTCTTGAAAACAATCGGGGGCATATCTATAATTCTATGTGTCTAGCGCTTTTTCAGAAAAGTCCGAAAAGAAAATCTATCATGTATAAACTCCCTACTACTACTACTACCGTACGCTCCGATTTCTCCGGGCCACCGCCGCTCTTCGCCGCCGCGTGCGCCATGTCGTCGCGGCAGGACAAGGAGAAAGCGGTGAACGTGCAGGTCCTCCTTCGCTGCAGGTATGTGCCACGGGCCGCCGCCGAGTTCCCACTCCCCCATCCCTCTCTCGCGCCCGCGAGCGGCGGACCGAGCGGTCGCGGCGGGGCGCGGACAGCAGCGTCGCGGCAGGCGGCGAGCCGAGCGGTCGCGGGCAGCAGCGTTGCGACGGGCGGGGCGCAGTGGGCGAGCGGGCGAGAGGGGCGAGGGCGATACGCGCCAGCTCTGCGCGCGGGAATTTACGCGCGCGAGACCCCCTGGATACGCAGTTGGAAAAATACCAAGTTGATTTAGGGAGTTGTTGGAGAGAGATTTTTGTGCTTCTGTCAAATTTATAAGAATAGCAAGTTGATTTAGAGAGTTGTTGGAGATGCTCTAACAAATAAGAAAGACAAATATATCTTTGACCTACTGATAATCACACTCTAACATTATATATAAAAAAAATAGTTATAACATATCTAGGTTTAGAAACAACAATGTAAAATTTTAAGCTTTAATCACATGGGGAATTGAAATCCTTTCATGAGTGCTCCATGATAAGTATATAGATCAATGGCGGCCTTTTGAGATTATCGGCTGAGATCGCTTATTTTATTCTCATTGGTTGGTGTATCAAAGTAAATCTTATCTTATATAACTAAAAGAACCTAAATGTCATCACCGATTAGGCTAATCGCTTCACCTCCCGCTAATGACCTCCTCCCGCGACGCTCCCCGCCTAATAGGAGTGAATCGAGATTTAACAATGGAGAAATATATGCTCCTGAAGTACTTCCTCATACCCTATTTGTTTGTTATTGGTGTGCGTGCCAATAAATTTACTAGATTCGTAGAAAATATTAGCAACATTTGTATCTCTAAATAGATTCAAAGATCTAACTAATGAAGTTAACTATATATATCATAAATATTAACATTTTTTTTATAAATTTAGTCAATTTTTTTGAAACTAATTTAATTTAGTCAAAATTATTAAGAAAACCATAACGACAACGATATTTAAGAAGTGAGCAGGCCTTCGGACAACACTGGAGCCGAGCCGGGCAGCCGGCCCCCGTGACCAAGACCAACTAGGCACGGGACAAAACAGAAGTGTACTAGGACAGTTGGTGAGTCGTCTTCGGGATCCGAGCAAGCACGTCGTCCGGACCTGCTCTGCTGCTCACTAGTTGACCCCTCTTCCACTCCGCCCTCCGCCTTCTCAGAATCCGATGGCCCACCTCCCCGCCTCTCCGGCGGCGGCCGCGGTATCCACCGGCCACCGCGCCTCGCCCACGCCTCGCTCTCGCTCCCTCCCGCAGCTGAAGACGACCGTACCGTCGTCGATACGAGCTGCCGCGGGTACCCCTTCGCGGTCATGGAGAGGAGTGGCATCCACGGTGGCCACGGCCGCCACGGGCTCGGATCAGGCCGGTGAGTGTCTCCATGCGAATCGTCCTTCGACAGTGGCTCTAGAGCAGTGGAGATACCGTACCTCTGCATTTTGTTATGATGGGGGTTTATTTATTTCAGCGTACTGTACTAGTAGCATTTTTACATGAATTTTCAAGTGCCACGATTGCCAGATTTGCCATGCCCATGCGTGTTGGGTTTCATTTCTTTCGAATCTGAGGTGATTAGCGACTTCTGTTGAAAAAAAGCCATCAGCTCTTTCTGAAGTCATAGGACCATAGGCGAGACTTCTGTTTGACGAGTTTATGCCAAATCCTCTGTGCACAATCATCTTCAAACTCGGCTCATGTATTTTCTGACGAGAAATGTGTAGTGGTAACTCTTCCGCAGTCTGGCCCGAATTCGAGTATTTCGATGTATTCAGTAACTCAAAGTTACTTATTTAGTTGTGTTCTTCAGGTAGTGGGCACTGGGCAGGTTACTTTATGATGATATGGGATTTTGTCTGTTCGTATGTGGTGGTTGGCTTGCTGGCTTGTTGGTGACTCGATTTGATGATGACCCTTTGATGGAAGTCTCAGGCCGGCTGCTTTTGTCAAGTATGGGGATTCCTAGTTACAGTGGCGAAGCCACGTTCAGCTTCCCTGGTGCACGGGCACCAGGGTAAATTTTGTTTTTAACACTAAAAGTCTAAGATTTACTGTATATTTTTACAGAAATATATATGTTCTTTTATGGGTGCACCAGGGTATATTTATTGGTAGCTTCGCCACTGCCTAGTTAGAAATAGGATTACTTCCGTGTTGTCTTGACTCCCTCTCCTTCCCTTGATTGGGATGGGCTGGAAATGGTTGGGTAGTTTGAAAATATATTCTGAAGATTGTATCTGTGGTCCACATTGGCATATCTTCTGCAAAAGGTTGCTTCAAAACTTCAGATTCGTTTATTACATAATTCTGGAATGATAACGACTTTAGCTCTTCTTTTGGAAAATTAGTGTTGACCTGAAGTCCCTTCCAGAATAAAAAAAAACCAGAAAAAACTCTGATAAAATTGGGTGAAGTCCTTTCCACAATTTATTTATGTGGATCAGGCAGTTGTTTTTCTTTCTCTATGATCATTTTTTTCTGTATATAATCTAAGGGTAAAAGGAAGGAGGGGTGCCTGCCTGCCAGGGCAGAGACATTAGACAGAAAAACATTATGAAGTAAAATGTTTTTCAATTATTAAGAACAATACCGTCTTATGATTCAAACCTTATTACAATATTTTCCTTGGAACTAAACAACATTTTTACCATGCAGCAACGACGGGAACAATTGCCAATGCAAACGAAGTTCCTGTCTTGTCTTTCTCTGAGGTGGACTTTCTTGTCTTTTGTATATCTGGTGGCACAAGTTTAATTTACATCGTTGATAACATTTATAAGAGAATGGTTGAGTGCTTTTTCTCTTTTGAGATATTATATTATTGGTCCTAATTATGCTCTCTTCTTGATAAATTCTTGAGTGATCAATACACAAACCATGTTGGTTTCATGTGTAGTTTTTAGAACTATTGTTATGAATAGTAATGGAAAACACTAACACTGCAAGGCTGCATCTTAAGTTCTGTCACTATAAATGTATGAATGAATTCCTTTGAAACAACTCTTATCTCCATCTCCATCCATGCTGGAAGAATGATTACAACATTTAGTTTTTATATACCCGTGCAAGTTGGCCATGGTTCTGCATGAGTATACCAGTAATTGGTTGTGTGATTGTTTAAGTTACATGATTAATTAATGTAGTTTATTCTCTTGATGTCCGTGAACTGACATACTTGGACTCTAATTCCATAACTATTCCCTCAAGGTTGCCAAAAGGCTCGATACATTCCATACGTCTGGGGCTAGGAATCAAAATTATATGGCCATGTACTCTAGTATTTTTGGTGGAATTACAACAAACCCTTCTGCAATGGTGATACCAATTGATGATCACATGGTTCATAGAGGTCATGGGGTTTTTGATACTGCTGCTATTATGGATGGGTGAGCTCTTCTATAATATAAATGTGAACTACATATTCATTACAAATAGGATAACAGTTATAAAACTCACCTATTTAAAAATTTCCTCATAATATTTTTTTATGTGAATTTAAACTACTGAACTTGGGAAGAAAATAAGAAAGCAACGTCCCTTTAGGCCTTTATATACATATTTATTTTAATTTCTGATTGAGTGACGTTCCTATTATCTTATTTTCTACATTGACATGTTACTGGCAGTCACCTCTATGAGTTAGAACAACACCTTGACCGCTTCCTGAGGTCTGCATTGATGGCCAAAATATCATTACCTTTTGATCGCTCAACAATTAGAAGCATACTTATTCAAACTGTGAGTGCATCAAATTGCACCCAAGGATCACTCAGATACTGGTTGTCTGTTGGACCTGGAGACTTTCAGTTATCTTCGTCTGGCTGTGCAAACCCAGCCCTCTATGCTGTTGTTATTGAAAGTCCATCTTTACAAGCACCGTCCTGCTGCAAAGTGGTCACATCATCTATACCAATAAAGTCTCCACAATTTGCAGTCATGAAAAGCGTGAATTACTTGCCCAATGCACTCACCAAGGTGGAAGGTGAAGAGAATGGTGCATTTACTGGCATTTGGCTAGACGATGAGGGCTTTGTTGCAGAGGGTTCTAACATGAATGTTGGCTTTGTGACAAAGAGCAAGGAGCTTCTCGTGCCGTGTTTTGACAAGATCCTGAGTGGGTGCACAGCAAGACGGGTTCTGACCCTTGCTGAGAATCTAGTAGCTCATGGAAAGCTCAGCAGGGTAATATCAAGGAATGTGAGCGTTCAGGAAGGGAAGATGGCAGATGAGATGATGCTCATCGGTAGTGGCATTCTTGTAAAACCTGTTGTTCAGTGGGATGATCAGATAATTGGTTCTGGTAAGAACAATTCCGCATGCTTATTCCATATTGCATTTCAACAACAAATGGTGAATAGGAAGCCGGATAAAGTTAAGTTCTGCTATATGTTGTATGAAGTTGATATTAGAAAGATTTGGAATGCGACAATACCTTTAGCCACTTAGAGATACTTCTGGTTAATCAGACATTTTTAGCCTGTATTTGGGGTGCAGCTAGTTAGATGTAAACCTAATTCTGAGGAAGTTTGCAAATTAATAAGAAAAAAAAAAAAAAAACTTCTATTCCTGTGGGTGTGAGTTATAACGGTTTAGATCAAAAGATCTACTCAGCAGTGTTTTATCTCTTAAGTACCCATTTCAATGAATGTGTTGGGAGATGACATGGTTGATGAATTTGTTTTAATAGGAGCAAGCAACACTGGTAGTAGATTGAGCACAAGAATGGTTAATAGGCTTTTAACATGTTGCTAGCTTATTGCGACTCCATAGAACAAATACTAACCTTTTTAGAGGGACTATATATCAAGTATTTAATGCTAATTGTTTTTCTCGTTTCTTCACAGGACAAGAGGGCCCGATAGCTCAAGTGCTTTATGACCTTATTCTTGAGGACATGAGATCTGGTCCGCCGTCTGTTCGTATCCCCATTCCTTACTAAAACTGTTTGAAGCTTTGCATAAGGTTATAAGGGTGAACAATGATTTGTTGGTTATCAGAGTTGTACGTTTGGTCATATAAATCTATGTATCAAAATATATGAAATCTAGGAATGCTAATTATGCAAAAAGTTGGGTTCTACTTTTACAGTTGAGTTTCCCTGAGTTCATGGATGTTCTCTGGATACTGCTGTGTACCCTTTCTTCATTTTTACCTTTTTGGCTACCTGATGATACCAGCCATAGTTGCTATCAAATGACTCAAGAGCTTTAACTAGTTGTTAGCCAACTAGCTAGCCAACCTCAGCTAATTTGTGCTAATCTTTAGCCTTAACTAGTAACTAGCCATGTGGATGTATCAAATGACATCGGATATAGAAACGATCTAAACCAAAGTTGTAGTACTAAAAAATATCTAAAATTTTTCAGTTTAAAGTTTTCAAATTTAAATTTGTTTAGAGTCTCAAATATCCATTACAATATTCATCAAAATGAATAAAAGATAATGTAGCAACTACTTAGTCACAAGTGATTTTGAGTCACATGATCATCGAAGGAACATGCAAGGCATAATGTTCTTTGTTGTGGGTTTAAGAGCAACTCCAATGTGAGTTTGGTAAAAGCAACTTAAGCAAATTAGAATTTTTGGCAAAACCACAAAAAAACCTCCTCTAACAACTTGGCAAAAGCACTTGGCAAATTGGCAACCTTGGCAAAAATAGCCCTTTCCGGCGCAAATATGCGCGCATGCCGGCGCTTGGCATCGTGCGATTCCTCTCCGTGAGGCGCCGCCGATTTCGAGCGCATGCAAGTTATTGGGTGTGAGCCACTAATTTTCAATTTGCCAAGTCCAAATATAGCAAACTGTTGGAGAACGGCTATTTTTCACTTGGCAAATGGATTTGAGACTTGGCAAAAACTATAGATTTGCCAAGTGATATTTGCCAAACTGTTGGAGTTGCTCTAACCCTTGTGGCCGTGGGAGTTGGCCGCTGAATGTTTTAGAAAATATTTTTGCTATTTATTTGTCCCTAATTACAAATTCTGAAAATTGATTTTTAGAGAAAACAAAATTATTTTTCTATTTATTTTCCTGACTTAATTATAGGGGCGGGCCGGATCAAGAAATCAATTTCTAGAGACAGCTTATATTTGGTCATAGGAAACGTCTGGTGCTCCATGAGACTGGCTTGGATTTGATATTGTCATAGATAAAGATCTGGTGCTACTAGTGTCGACTATAGACTAGGCTACCTGATGATTTTTGCGATTTTGTGGTTAGTGTTTATGTGTTAATATTGACTTTTTAAAGAAGCATATGCCTCCCTCATAAATAGTGCGTGATGGTTTCTACTCTGGTCATCCCAAATTATAAAACATTTGCATTTTTGCTTAAGAAGAAGACCTTCTCATTTTTGAGATTTATGTCTTAATATTGACTTTTTAAATAAGCCTATGCCTCCCTCATAAATAGTGCGCGATGGTTTCTACTCCGGTCATCCCAAATTATAAAATATTTGCATTTTTGCTTAAGAAGAAGACCTTCTCACACATGTCGAGAAAAATTAGATTTTTAATCACGGCATAGAAACCTGAAAATTCGCTCATCTGTAGGAAGTCAAACACTGGTTTAAAGTAATTTTTTGAATCCTATATATACCACCAGACCTGAAAAAATTAGCTGTATCTTCTGGGTTGCCCTTATATTATGTGTACTGTCCTAGGAGAACTTCTAGCTATATTTTCCAATAATATTGCTGAATAATATTGTCAGAATATCCTTTGTGGTGGGTACAAATGGAGCAATGTGAAGTTGTGAATATGATATCATCCTTGAGTGCTTTCGAAATGTTTGATGTTGCAAAACGGCAAAAATGAGAGTTAATACCACTAGAGTGTTTCTTAGTAAAAGTATGTTGATGCTGGCCATAAATGACATGCATAAATTAAATTGAATAAGATACATAATGTAGCACCAGAATATATCAACGAAACACGGAATGAACTATAATTTTGTGCATTATTTAGAACGAAAAAAGTTATGGATAAGTTTTTTAAAAGATGAATTTAGAATTATCTTACTGTATAACATTTCACAATAACTTTTCAATATACTCCCTCCGTCCTGAATTAATCGTCGTTCTAGCTACAGTTTCATGATTATCTCTCACAATAACATTTCAATTCCATTTTCTACGTTTCTTTTTCAGTTTCATGATTATCTATCTTGTTATTAACAATGTCATGACGTGTTCACAAAGCATAAGCTTAACATGAATACAATGTATCTTATTTAATTTTTGGTTTAGTGCATGCGTGTTTCAAATGTATGTGGTGATTTAGTTTTAAGGCTTTGTTAGTAGGGATTTGTTAAAAATGATCTCACCTAAGAAGCTAGAAAAAATTGAGAAAACACGTTTAAGTGGCTTCATCCTTTGATAATTTCTCCCCTCTACAAGTTCTTTCATTCATGAGTTATTGTTTGACAGAGGTTCTTTGAAGAAACCAAGGAAATCAAAGCTAAGGTCCCTGAACCTAGGAGGACGAGGTTTTTATATATTTTCGTAGAACAAAGTTTTTGAACAATACTCGCATGGTATAGTTCACGCGTTTCTCACTTTAATTCGAAGAGAAGGACTTGGGCTTGTTTGTTTGAGCTGTAACTTTTGGACTAAAAGCTGGTTTTCTAACTTTTGACTTCTGCTTGTTAGCTTTTGTAGTAAATTTTTTTTTAGGTTCTCACACATCAAAAGCTAGAAAAGCTAGCTGCGCCTAGCATGCTTTTCATCAACTTTTAGTTCACTTACTCAAAAGCAAGTTTTCTAGGTTTTCTAGATCAAAAGCCAACTCATCAACTAGGAGCTTTATGCTCCGATAAAATGCTAAACTAAACAGGAGCTAGCACCTTAGTAAAATGGAGTCGGTGGAGCCAGAGCCATGCTAAACAGGTCATTTGTGGTGGTGCAGACGCTGATGTGTTTTCGACGACTTAGACGAGTTGGATGATCTGGTGGACCCACGAGCTCCTCGGGTCGGGGTCTTATGCAAGTTTGCCACCACCTGCAAGTAGTGTGTGATGCAATCAATCTGCATTATTAGAGTCGCTCTCTCTTGCTTATGACTTCAGTAGAAACAAAAGCTACAATCTAGTATTCTAGTTCACGGACGTCAATCTCGCGGGAGACGACTACAATCTGAGTTATCGTCTGCACATCCTCATCCTATAGTCACACATGGCGACGAGGCCGCACGTCGTGGTGGTGCCGTACCCGTGCGCCGGCAACGTGAACCCGGCGCTGCAGATCGCCAAGCTGCTCCACCACCACGGCGTCTACGTCACCTTCGTCAACACCGAGCACAACCACCGGCGCGTGCAGGCCACCGAGGGCCCCGGCGCCGTGCGCGGCCAGGACGGCTTCCGCTTCGAGGCCATCCCGGACGGCCTGTCCGACGCCGACCGCGGCAAGCAGGACTACGGCCGGGGCCTGGAGATCGCCGTCAGCACGAGGTGCGCCGCGCCTTTCAGGGACGTCCTCGCGCGGCTCGCCGGCACGCCGGGCGTGCCGCCCGTCACGTGCGTGCTCACCACCATGCTGATGAGCTTCGCGCTGCGCGTGGCCCGCGAGCTCAGGATCCCGACCATGGCGTTCTGGACGGGCAGCGCCGCCTCGCTGATGACGCACATGAGGCTCCGGGAGCTCCGGGAAAGAGGGCACGTGCCGCTCAAAGATGAGAGCTTTCTGACGAACGGCTACCTCGAGCGCATCGTCATCGACTGGATCCCCGGCATGCCGCCGATCCGCCTCGGCGACTTCTCCAGCTTCCTCCGCACCACCGACCCGGACGACTTCTGTCTCTGGTTCAACGAGTCGGAGGCCAACATCTGCACCAGCGCCGGCGCCCTCATCCTCAACACCTTCGAAGGCCTGGAGGCCGACGTCCTCGCCGCTCTGCGTGCCGAGTATCCGCGCGTCTACACCGTCGGCCCCCTGGGCACCCTCCTCCGCCATACGCTCAACGACGCCGCCGACGCCGGCGGCCTGAGTCTGTGGAAGCAGGACGCCGAGTGCCTCGCGTGGCTGGACACGCAGGAACAGGGCTCCGTCGTGTACGTCAACTTCGGCAGCCACACGGTGCTGACGCCGGAGCAGCTGGCCGAGTTCGCGTGGGGCCTCGCGGCGACCGGCCACCCGTTCCTCTGGGCTATCAGGGACAACCTCATCCGCGGCGGGTTTGGCGGTGGCCGCCCGGCACTTGAAGCGCTGCCGCCAGGCTTCACGGCTGAGACGGCGGGGCGGTGCCGCCTGACCCCGTGGTGCCCGCAGGAGCAGGTGCTGCGGCACGCGGCCGTGGGCTGCTTCCTCACGCACGGCGGCTGGAACTCGGCGTGCGAGAGCGTGGCCGCCGGCGTGCCGATGGTGTGCTGGCCGGGGTTCGCCGACCAGTTCACCAACTGCAAGTACGCCTGCGACGTGTGGGGTGTCGGCGTCCGGCTGGACGAGGAGGTGAGGCGGAGCAGGTCGCCGCTCTCGTCGGCGAGGTGATGGGAAGCGAGGAGATGCGGAGGAGAGCGGCGAGGTGGAAAGAGGAGGCAGACTCCGCTGCCTGCCCCGGCGGCTCGTCGTGCGAGAACCTGCTGAGCATGGTGGGAGCGCTGAAAAAGCACACCCAATGCAACTCACAAGCCTCAAGTGCTGAAGGCTTGGACTGAAAAGTCTGAAACGCAATGCATTTGGGTTGGTTCATGCATGTCGATGAATATAACATTCGGAAATTACAATTTTAGTCGCATCAATCAAAATTGGCATGTTTGTATTGTTGGCACATTCTACACGCGTCGACAAAAATTAAATCGAGCCGCACGGAACGCCTCAAACAAGCCAACGGCGAGAGTGATCCATGATCTTCTGTCATCAACGAGCATTAGACTTGATTGATGCACAGTCTTCTTCCATGGGAACGCCTACAGCGGAAGTGAGGCACAATCTTCTGCTATCACGGAACTCCCAAGTCCCAACCATCTATACTATAATTGAAAATCTTGTAAAAGAGTGGGAAGGCTGAATCTCACCTCTGACCCCAGACTTCTCACCCTCCTTCTCACCCACGCCCACACCCCATGTCCTCACCCTCCAACCGCCGAAATCACGCAACCAAATCAGTTCTATAAATCTATACTATAATCAAATCTTGTAAAATAGTGGAAAGCGCAATCTCACCTCGCCCACCCAGTAGCCAGACTTCCCACCCTCCTTCTCACCCACGCCCACACCCCACGTCCTCACCCTCCAACTGCTGAAATCACGCAACCAAATCAGTCCTATGAATTTCAAATTCGCGATTTCCTCGGAGTCGCTGTGGCTAGGGTTTCGTCCGCCGCCCCAGCTGATCCGCCTGTGGCGTCGCGGCGCACCAGGTCGCGGCGCGCCGGTGCTTCCCTTCGGCTGTCCACCCGCTGGCTGCTCTGCCTAGACCCTCCCTGCTCCATCACTCTGCGTGCCACACTCCAACTCTGCGTGCCTCCTCGGCCACACCTCGCCGCCACGCACGGCGAGCTCTCCAGCTCCGGATCTGGTGGCTGGTGTCACAGAAGCTCCTCCCCCGGCGCTCGGAGGACCACCAGTGGAAGGTCCGTGTGTGCCGCCACGAGAACGACCGCGCTGCTAAGACCTTCGCGGGCCACCGTGCCTCCTGGATGGAGGCCGAACGCTGCCTCCAGGCCTGCACCGCGAACGCCATCGCAGACATTGCCGCGCTGCACGCCCTCGCCGAGCAACTCGAGCACGAGGCCGGCGACCGGGACAAGCTGCTGGCGTGCCGGTGGAGACCTTCGCAGCCTGGGCGGTGGAAAACAATGGATGACGCACCGTCCTCGCCGCTTCCACCATGGTACATGTATGAACCCACCCGCTCAAGAATCTCATGTACTAAGCTGGTGATGTGAGACAACAAATGTGTTTGGCTCCGTAATCCTGGATGACACCTATGGGATTGTAGTTTACTTATATTAGGTGGAGAAGGTTCAGAACAGCACACAAAACAATGAAGCCCGCTATAATCTTGCACCTCTCCAAAGGATTTGTTGTGTTCACTAACGGTGACATGTTAGATGTCATTGCAGCGTGACATGTAAGATATTTCCATGATCATTTTCGGACAAACAATTTTTCTCTGTCTAATGTGGATGGTTGTTTGTGTAGTGTTATTCCTGCAGTCATCAAGTCAAGCAGAGTGTTTGCTAAAATCTTCCATTTTCAGCTCTACTATAGAGGATTACACTAAAGTACATCTTCAAACTGGTAGGCCTATGTGGTTAATAGAGTAAGTGACTGAAAATTCACTCTTCTTGTTCATGAGGATCTTCTGAAGTTCTGAACCCTTGATTGATTGAAAAATACTTTCCTGTGTTGAAGGTAAACTGTTTTTAATAAATTTGAAAGGTGGTTCTTTACTGTGTGACAAAAGTCATGCCTGTCCATCACTAAGCAAACATCTAGCAATTTCACTCGAGCAAAGCCACCAATGTTGGTAATAATTTGATCTTTTTATGCCATTTTTTTTTGTAATGATAGCCCCATTGTTGTCCTGCATATATTCCATGAGACCAAGGTGGAATCATTATCATATACCTTCCCCACAAGTTTGTGCTGGATATTGGTTGTTAAACAACATTGACCTCATGTTTCATGGGTGCAGCTCACCTCTTCAGGTAGCTCTTGTTACTCAAGTTTTTGCTTGCCATTTCAGTCTCTGTTTTATTATTCTCCAAGATACTGGCTTAATCTGCAGTTAGAGACAGAACATGAAAATGCTGCATATAACCAGAAACCGTGGTTAATCTGTTGCTTGTCTCTGAGACTCCTGATAAGTCAACACACATTATTCATTGGTTCCACAAACTGCAGCCTCTATCTGCTTGCAAATATATGCTTTTGTGCTCACATGTTACTTGACTAAATTTAGACTAAATCAAGAATATGAATGCTTACACTACTTGATCCTGTGATTTATAAATTATGATCCCGTGGATTACCATGGTGTCAACATGGCAGGTTTTATGTCTGGTTTTACAAATTGCTAAATGTTTTGCACGTACATTGGCTTTACCAGCATTGTTTAGATTAAGGCATGTAGCTGGTAGGTTTTTTTTTTAAGGCAAAAACTGTGGAGGAGATCCCCATAGCACTTCATTTTCTTTTATAATAATAAAGGAGATATAAAGAGTTACATAGATCACTTACATCATAATTAACTGAAAGCATCTAACCAAAAGCAAAATTCGACCTCAGGTCAGGTTTAAAGCGAAGGGATTGGAGCAAGCATTGACTCCTGAAATTCCTAAACCAAATATTAACATGGACTCTACCACTTCTGAAAATCTTGTCATTTCTGAGTTTCCAGATCTCCCAAGCTGCAAGTGTGACAATCTCCATGAAGAAGGGTACACTCTGGCAAGTGCTAGCCTCGAGTGTAAGCTGAGGTTAGTATTCCATTGTATCCCAATCCTGTCCCAGCAGCTTCTAGAGAAAATACAGTCAAAGAACAGGTGTTCGAGGTCTTCATTTGCGTTAGCCATGCATAGAACACAGTAGGTATTTGGTTCATTAAACATGTTTCGTCTTTGCAACATAACTTTGGTGTTTAGCCTGTCAACAAGTACTTGCCATACAAAAAATTTGATCCTTGGAGTGACCTTGGATTTCCATAACCAAGAGAAAACTGGATGTGCCGGAATATTCTGAAAAACAAGTTTATAATACTTCCTTGACGAGTAAGTGTCGTTGCCCCATTGATATGTCCAGGTTATAAGCAAAAGAGAATTACTGATAAAATTTCAACTAATACAAGTATTTGTTCATTCTCAATTGTGATCTCTTGTTGGAAAAAAATAATATCACACACACTACTGACCAATTCTGGGTTATGCTTTATTCACTGAAACGGGGAATAGATAGGCTGCACTGCAGGTGCAACGGTTGGTTGCCTGGTTCCGCATTATTTGGTACCAGAGAAGCTGACGCATCTTAATTGGTTCTGTCCAAATGTTCAGTACCAGCAGCACTATCAAATTCTTCTGGCCATTTATAATATGATTTATAGTCATATACAACCATGTGAGACAAAAATTATGAAAAAAATCTCGTCTTGCCTGCAGTATGCGTGTCTGGTTGTTTCAGAGTGTATCCCTTAGATTGAATCGAGACAACGCACAGGCACTATACTTTTTAGCTAATTCAACTCTGTTGTTGGGGTCCTAAGTCTTTGCAGACTGTCTTTCTAAGTGGACTGTTGCCCAGCCCCTCCTCCTCGCTCAAATCTATTGATGGATAACAATCTTTGTAGGCACTGGGCTACAGATCAGGTGATGAGTTGTGGCTTTTAGAGTTTATTAAGTAAGCTTTTATGCCAATAATGTACGGTAGTAATAACTTCTTTATATCACTTCATATGGTGTTTGGCACTTTGGCGTAGCTTAAACTCCTACAGTCTAAAAGCTTCTGTTGTTTGTAGTTTTTTATATATAAATATTTCATTTCCAGGACTTCCAAGAACTTAGCATCAGCCTTAAGGAGACATACTAATATGTGTCGCTTAGCTTAAAGAATTTTGAGGTAATTGCCTTGAAGCAATCATGATTTGTGATTTCTATCGTATGATAAATTTCTCTTTGAAATATTTTGAATATGTTCACATTAAATTCAAGATGCTACTGAAAATGGTGGAAAAACAGTTAATGGAGGGGAATACAAATAATGGCTTGTCAGCAAATTGGTGGAACTTAAAAAGTAAGAAGTTGCTTAAATACTTCCTTGCAGGTTTCAAATCTGCAGCAAATTGGAGGAACTCGAAGGTAAGAATCAAGGAGGTCAAGATTATAGGCAATTAGTTCTAATCTGCAGCAAATTGGAGGAACTCGAAAGTAAGAATCAAGGAGGTCAAGATTGTAGGCAATTAGTATAGTTGCATGAATGACTCAAATAGAGACGAATAGCAACAAATTTTGGTTGTTTTCATATGCATTTCTGAAATCAAACCGTAGCGTTAGCACGGGCACTATACTATAAAACTAGTTGGCTTTTATCATTATTAAATATATGGTGTCAACTAAATAAAAAAGATGATGTGGTACTCTAATTAAAGAAAAGAAATAGGGAAATGGTTTCTTAAATGAGAAACCATGTCTACACAAACCAATATATGAAGAGATGTGGTTGGTATATTATAGGATAGAAAGAGAAATATTTGACTAGACTAAAGATAGTTACGTAGAAACCATCCATCTCCATATTTGGACTTGACATTTACTAATATGGATAAAACTTCTAAAAAACCCTCTCCAATGGTTATGCATTTAGCCTTTGCATTTTCATTAACTTGGTATTTGGAGGGGGAGACTTGGCATATATGCCAAGCCCCTTGCGCTGGCATTTATCGCATGCGCCGCCTCCGACGTCCCCGCCGCGACTCTCGCACCACATCCCTCCACCCACGCTGCTCTATTTTGGGTAATTGTGCTCAAAAATTGCAAAACGGCCGAGATGTCCTCTTTTATTCCTTTCGATTTTTGTTTTGAGAGTTGACAAATGACTACAAATGACAAAGAAAAATGCAAAACCCTTAGAGATGCTCACATAGTTTCTATGTAGATTAAATAAACATAGAAAGTACTCCCTCCGTCACGAATTAAGGTGCATTCGGCTGATTTTTTAAAAAATAATGCTGGGAATAAGATGATAATGTTTACTTAAATAAACATACATAATTAATTTCTTTATAGAAAGTAATTTATTTACTTGCCTATTTTATATAAGAAGACTGAGAGTTCATCTAATTAATTCATGTACTTGCCTATTTTATATAAGAAGGCTTAGGAGTTCATCCTTTAATTATGTGAATTGAATCAGATTTTAATATATTAAGAAGATTAGGTAATTACTCGCGTCGTAAAAACGGATAACAAAATTACATTAAACTATCCGGTAGCCATGCCAAAAATCAAAGTCATCATGATACTTCAATTTTGCACTTGAGACTGTAGTTTGGACACATGAGTTGAGGCAAAGTATGATTTTAAAGCAATCATTACATGCTTACACCGTCCCACATATTTATTATTGTACTACCAGCTTGTCAGATTTACTGAATCAAACGGATGACTAACTTCTGTGTGTATACATGCAGACATTATATCATCTAGCGTAGTTACAGCGATGTTTTCTTATAGACAATATATTACAATATCAATTGCTTCTTTGTTTTTATGAATTGAAGACAATTGCCTCTTTGTAAAACTGAAAGTCGTTACTGTGTCAACAATAAAGGCTAACGGGCTCTGAGGTTTCTGGGTAGTGCCTCTGCAGACAACCATTTTTGAAAGATCTGGTTGCCCGGCGTTATATTTATATTAATAAGAGGGATTATAGTTTACACATACAAACACGCGAGTGGCGCTTAGCAGACCGCTGTACAGGATTAGAAATACTTTAAGCTAATTACTCACGTTATTTGAGACAATCCTAAAACGGACTCTGCCCTGGCGCCGTGCTAGTTCCCAATCTGAAAATTCATCTGATCCTCACAAAAATTGCTGCCTCAGAAGCTTATGTCCGATTGAAAACTCGCGCATTTCTTTCCTTCCAAAGGTTAGGTTGGTGAGGATCGCCTGGAGTGTGCATCCCTAGTTCCTGTTTCAGCTAATGCCGTGAACCAAAGTGTGATGTCATCCTGATCCTGGTCACACCAGTTTCCCCGACTTCAAGTTATTGCTCCCGCTCCATGTTGCTACCAATTCCCAGATCTTCTCGCGATCGACAGGATAACCACATAGCTGTGTTTATATAGTGACCACTCTATCACTACCTAAACTCAAATCGTTCCGTGGGTTCCGTGGGTGCTGAATTTTCTGTGTTCACACGCACAATTTTTCCGTGAGTTTGCCTAAAAACCCAAGATGAAACAAAACCTACATAAAAATTGAATGTTTTTTCTATGCATGTGAACACGATAAGAATCACACCTAGACTGAAACAAAATTAAACTGAATCAAACTTAAACTGAATTTAATATAAAAACAGAATAGAATACTAAATAAAAGAATGAAAAAGACTGAAAATAAACAAACTGACGTCTCCTTCAGAGTAATAGCTTCGGATCTGAAATACTAATGAGACTAACAATTAAACTGAACAAAGAATGAGCAAAGACTAAACAATGGTTGACCACTGACAGTCAGAGATTGGTTTTGGTTTCAAATTACATGCAGCAGCCCTAGTGTGAGTCAGGACGGAGCTGCCATCCCCACCACCACCACACACTACACACCACACACGCACACGCATTTAAGCTGTG